>OZ025188.1:3214770-3279770 GCA_964019065.1 Catostylus mosaicus | reverse complement strand
TTTAATAATGATGAGGATTTTCCCACTTTTAGATAATAATTTCACCCCGGTTAAAGTATGCTGTGGCAATATTTTATATAAATTTAATTAGCGTTTTTAGAAGTTTATTTGCTTTTATTAGATATAATTTTTCTAATCATTACTATTTAGGCTGGAAAATGAAACAGAAAAGGGTTGTCTGTCTGTACAAAGCTACCTCGCCTCTCGAGACTATCTTCCTCTTTAATTTTTAAATTTCCATTTCTTCCCTTGTTCCCATGAGAAAATAACTTTATTCCCACGAGAACCTAACTTTATTCCTCTACATTATTCCTTTAAATATTCCCATGAGAACCTAACTTTATTCCCCTACATTATTCCTTTAAATCTTTATAATCTACGGATCTTCTAAAAAGAAATATACAAAATGTGCGGACGAAGTGAAATGGGAATGAAAGACCTGCACTAATTATTCTTTGAAGCATCTTACATCTCTCTTTCCATTAATGACACTCCTCGGCAATTCAAGGAATCGGTCACCAGAAGAAAAGCATAAATTTCATTAAACGAAGAGATTTTGCGAGGCCTCGAGAACGACAGACGCCTTTCATTGCTTTGTATTAAAAGCTATGTATTCTTGCTTTTGACTGGTAAGTGGAAAATTTGGTGTGAGTAGTTTCTGTATATATTCCTCAATAAATGGATAACTTTTGAAGGAATGAAACATTTTCCTGTCGTATGTCGTATCAGATCTTGAGATTTTTAGAAATTTTTGCCATAAACTTTTTCATTTCATTAATTTTTTTAATCAAGTCAACAAGGTAATCTTGAGTTGGTATAACTTCTATGACGACATTTGATAACTACGTAACACTCCCTCGAGGCGGTCCAGGGAAAAATTAAGCAAGGGGAATGTGATAACTTGCGCTTTTTCAATGTCTTTATTTCTGTTGGCTAGGCAAGAATGAAATCTGTGGGGGAACTGCGGGAAAGCTGCAAAAAGAGCTGTATGAAATCTGCCACTTGGAGCTGCTGTAGCTCCCTGTAAGACCCAAGAAAATCAGCCAAAACTTCAATTTATCTTTTAGCCAAAACTAAAAACTAGAATTCTTACTTTTTTGCTAAGAAGACCTTATATGATGCAACATTTTCTAACATCAAAAACTTGTAGTAACGTCATTTTTACACAGATTTAATGACTAGATAGAGAAAAGTTCTTTCCCAAGTTTTAGCCAGGCTTGCCCCCCAGTTCCCCCATTGACCTCGCTTGCAGGCGCTGAAAGCTGAAACGAGCTTGTTATCGAAAGCGAGGTCCGACCAAGTTACCACGTTTAGGTGCTTTCTTCCATCAAGCACCCGTCGCATGAAAAGGGATGGGTCAAGCTTTATGAAATTCTTTCCAAGCCCTATTTACTGCGAGCAATTGATTTCTTGCAGATATCCCTGCTGTACTCCAGGGGGGGCAAGAACCTGGACGGGGCACTTTTCTGGTAATTGCTCCTGTTTGTAACTCCCTTTTCATACACGACCATTAAGTATTAGAACGTAGTTATTGAATTTCGCCATGCGCTAATATTATCTCTACTTTTACTTAATATGCTTGTTTATTTGTAAACATGAAAGTTGAAAGTACGAACTTCGGTATTTTATGCAGTTTAGCCTGTTTTAGGAGAACATCGCTAACTGTGGTGTTCAAAGGGAGGACGAATTTGCCAATTTTCGGAAATTTTTACCAAAATCTTCCACTATTGCAAATTTCAGAACGCGCAAATTTGACCTGAACTTGTAAAAGGTGTTTTGCCATATATTCAGGGGGTCATTTTCGCGGTTTAGGAGTGGCACATAATAGTGGCGAGAAAAACAGCATCAAAAATAACTTGAAGTAGAGTATACATACATTTAATAAGAGAGTTTAGAATGATCCAAGAACTGAAACTTTCTTAGCAATCTGAGGATTTCGGTACTGAAACTTTTATTCAACATTCTTGACAAAAATTAACTATATTTACCATTAATACCTAAAACATCATAATTACTACACAATTCTTTAAATAAAGACCTTCTCCACACACAGAGCCTTTGAATGATTGTTTTTCCTCTTCAATATAAAGTTTAACTATGAAAGTATCGTCTCGTGCAGGGCAAAAATAGGCGCTTCAGGACAGGGTTTGGCTACAATATGGATCGTTTTTAGATTATGAGAAGGGCAAAGTGTGACTTTTGCAGGGTAGAAGTGCGACACCTTGTGAGCACGGAGTATGAAGTGACGTCCTTGCTACAATTGGTTTCCACGATCAAAAGATGTTGATTTCATACGTTTATATCATGTTAATATTATACTGCATACAGTAGTAAACTTCTGAACATGCCATCAAGTCATTACAGATGGCTTAAAAATTGCTTTGTTTCGCGTAAAGCACATATACCACTGCCTCTTTTTCATTTTATCTTCAGATGAGTGTTTACATATTTTTCCAGCAACAAAATAACAAGTATGGCTGTGATCGTTTTCTCCATTACCATATTCATCTTCAACAATACTCCTTTCAAAAATATTTAATCTTTTTTACACATAATACTTATTTCTGGCATGTAATTTACTCTACTAGTGGTAAACTTCAAAAACAAAGCTTTTAATTTTAAAGGTGGACCAGAAAGTTATTAGGCGGGTTTTACTGTCAACTCTTTCGGATATAAAAAAACCTCAGAAGACAAGATATAATAGCAAATTGTTTTGCAGACCTTATCACTTAGGAGGGGCAGTTAATTTATGAGCAGTTATGAGAAATTTTTAGAGTAAGTTTGCAGGTACTATATAACACTCACTTTTATTAGAAACCTTTTAGGAGAAACTAGCACTGTTGGAGGTACAAGGGTCGATAGTGAACAAGGTGAAATATTTTTGAACAAAACAGATGCCAAATTAAAGAGTAAACTTCTTTGATAAAGAATTAGAAATTACATATTTGAAACCCAGTTTATTTGCTTATATTCAAAAGCAATACAATACATGTGTACATATATTTTTCAAAGATTAGCTAACAATAGTATAGTTTACAAAATATGAATTCCGATGCTATGGGAATATCCAGATAACCAATCTGTTTACATATCTCATTTCTTTAAAGTGCTTTTCTAGGCCTAAATTTATTTGTGCATTACGCCCTAGCCAAAGGCAGTATTGAAATATTGTGAGTAATAATACGACAGTAAATTGCGAACTTGTAAGTAATAAATTTGTAGGCAAAGTGAACATACCATCTCTAGAATGTTATGTTTCATTGTTTATTGAATCTTTCTTGTCTTCTCATATTTTGAAAACACTTTACCTGAGAGAGAAATAAAAAACTTTTCGGTTACGTTTTGCAATGTTGAGGCCCTCTTGGGTTATGGGGAACGAAGAAACCCGTAATTTGTAATTATTAATTAACTATTGATCTGCAAAACAATTCTGAGAAGTTGGGGACTATTTCAGTTGGGAAAAGGGACGATATTTAAAGTTTTTTTAGGACCATAGAGGGCAGAGCTTGCTTTTATAATTAAATAAAATTGAACTGAGCTGATTAACTGTTCTTCTTAGGGGGCTTAAAGGAGCCTAAATTCCATATAAGATTATTTGTTTGCACTAATTACTTTTCGTTTGATCAGGAGTTGTGGAGTCGCAAAACAGTCGAAGGTGGGGACCAGTTTCTAGGTTAGAGTAAACTTCTACTAAATTTGTTTGAGCAGTTCTACGCGCAAACTTTCACAGTACAATGCGTTATGATTAGAAGTGGGGTGCATTGATGAACTTTCAAATAAAGTAAAGAAAACCTTGGGTTAAAACCATCACATTCCTTTCTTTTGAACAACAGGTGATAATGTACAGAATTCTAAGTTCCCCAAGGCAGAATTGCACTTCTATTAAGAATATTTAAAAGATGAATTCAGGCTCATAATATGAATTTTCTTACAACTTTAAGGAGATTTAATCATTCAATATTCTTTTTTAAAATTATTTTCTTTTTTTAATTTCTAATTTCCCGCAAGTGGACGTGCAACAATGAACAACAATCTACTGGAATCTTGTGTCCCCTGCGGGGCAGCTTTAGTGCATAATAGCTTTGACGCCAGTAGAGACGATCAAATGTGGTTTTGAAAGGACGCTGTTATCGGCATCGGAATGAATTGCTTTTGCTGGAAAATACTTTCATTTATCGAGCTGGCATTTATACTCGCAGTTTCTGCAATAGGTAAGTTTGTTTTTCACCTGTCTACGATAGTTTTAGGGGGTTTTCTTTTGGTGTTAATATCGTGTGATTTACGCTCAGTTAGTGATGGCCTAATATGTCCCCGCAAAATCGAAATAACATCCATAAATATGATATTCTCCCGCTGTTTGCCCTGTAAATGTTTGCATGAATGCGGTATTCATTTGTTTCTCGGTGCTCGAATGTTCATCGATATCCCACGCTCTTTTAACTTCTCAAACCACTTGATGGATGATTTGGAAATGATGTGAATATTCACTTTTTCAGTGTGTCATATTTGCGTTGCTTTGTTGATTTCTGTTGCTCGTCGAACTTGTGTATTCCATTCTCAAAATCTTATCTCGCAATGCCTTGACTTACACTTATGCTTGCACCTAAAGGTTTAAGATTTTCAATTATATCATCGACAGGAAAGAATTCAAATGGGATTAGATATATATTACAAATCAAATACTGTTGAAACCTTTATTAATGTTTAAATGGATTGCTCGGAGAAATATTAGGAGATCTTTGGATCTGCCAGCTTCAGATATAAAATCGTGATTTCCATTGCTCTCATACTTAGCCTGACTACAGAAGTTTAGCGTTACTCATTTGCAAACAAATTCGTGTTGTATTAAATCAAATCACCGATAAAATCTAGGTTGGCGACCTACATTTTGTTGTTTCTACGGCAATGTGGTTTGTTTTATAAGTTGGCATGTATCGTGTTCAACTTTGCAAAGCAGAGGCGATGTTTCACTCGTTAAACATCAACCCCAGACAGTCTGGCGCCAGCTTAACATGATATATTTTATGAATTTGTGGTCTCGCTTTTATGAGCACGAAAAGAGGTTGCAAACCTAATTCCATTATTGCCATATACCCATTTGAAGGGCGGAGAATTTTACAGCGTCTCTTCAGACAAAAAGAAGCTAGCCTAGACAGTTTCCTGCCCGTTATAGATAGAAGTGTGCGTGTTTTGTTTTCAGGAAGTCAGAAGCTTCTTTAATCATAACATTTTCGCTAGATGCAGCGTTCCGCTCGATTTTTCTAAGGGGCTTGTTTTTGGATGGGGTTTAATGACTTACCTTATCTTCCCTGTTGCGATTATTTTTAATAGCAATCCAGATTGGATTTAATGGCAGCTCTCACTCAACGATATCTCGGGAATCTCAATGGATAAGCTTTTAGTGCAAGAGTGTATTTACCTCAAATTGTGCACATTTGATATAAATTTTCCCTGTCTTTTAGTGAATTCTAGCTACTGATTTATAGGTTAAAATTGTAATAGATGGAAATGGATTGTTAGCATTACTAAAAGTTTCCATAATTATTATCTTCCTATGAAGTTTTAAATTTCATTATTATATCAAAATAATGTAAAAGACACTCACATCAGATCATTCAATACTGACCCTTCATTTAAGCCCCCAAGCCGGTGCAAGAGTATTTTAAAAATAACCTTGGGGGTGCAGCTGCTATGAAATCCATTGTGGGCTGCAATAGGTCTATATAAGCCTATATACAATAAAGATTCACGATAAATGCAGTGATTTTTTTAAGGTTTGGCAGTTTACATTTAAATTTTGCTTGATCTTGTTCAACATTTTCAATTTTGTTTAATATATATAGTTTTCTAGCAGAAATGCATGGTTCATAGAGAGTTTAATGAATATTTCACATTTACTGAAATGAAGGAATCTAAGAATCCAAACTTTGTTGGTGCATGGTGCCTTAAATTAAAATGGGGGGGGGGGGGGTAAATGAAAACAAGTGAATTTACACTTGATTTTAATGATGATAAGATTTCAATAAGGAATGATTTACTACGCACCTATGCATCTACTTCCTTGTAAATTCAAACTCTGCCAAAGGTCTTTGAACACTAACCACAGTTTTGTCTTCTATCTGCGGCTTCCCCCTCTCCACCTCAAAATAATGCTGCTTTGACAATGTTCTATGGCTACTCTTTGAATTAAATCACTTTGACACTAAAACGTTGTTTTATTGGGGGAATGGGGGTGATACCAGCCCAGAATGCAGAGTATGACAATGTCACACCCAAGATAGATTTTAAATGGTCAAGAAAGCGCACCTGGATGCCCCTCAGATTTTGAAGTTTTTATGCTTGTGCAGTGGTACTCATAGTGTAGGGGCGTACCTTTTGATTTTTGTACTGTTTTGGCGCACCCAAGATATTGTCAAGATAGGCAAACTGGATACCAGCTTTGCTAGGCCAGAAACCACAAGCCAGTTACATTAAAGAACAACTTTTTGCAGGTGTTCCAATAGCTTTGGCAGAGATTTGTTTACACTGATATTATAGCAATAATCACATGGATTTGCAATTACTTATAATCACCATGCTGTGCTGGAACCTTGAGAAAGTTGAGGATATTACGACAGGTCATTTTTCAGAGATCGCACGTCTTGAGCATTGTTGATCCAAGCTTCCCTAACTAATCCTAATTTTCAGCCATGATCAAGACTAATGTCTAGTAACAGTGATTTTTGTCACTTAAATACATCTGTTTCAATTATAAAATACAGTAGAGGCTTTATGGCTTCTCTAAAGCAGACACAAGGTTTCTGAGAACTTAGAAAATGAGACAAAATATTCTTACATAGCAAAAATCAAGCCTGGATCACAGGACTTTGATTACTTTAACAGTATGCAGCAAAGAAATCAAAATGTATACCGCTATATTGATTGCAAAAAACAAGATTTTGTTTTAAAAGTTTCAAACTGGGAATAGCATTAGGAAACACAAAACCATTCAAGATTGAATAATTTATATGATATCTTTACATAGCATATTGAGCTTTCTCTAGTTATTCAGATATGGGACCTAATCTTCAGAATTATAGATCCAAGGTACAAGACAAGGCAGCAGGAATACTTTGCATTATTCTTTTACATTTATTATTTACATATATTGCTGTTAGCAAGCACTCCCTCAAGAATCAAGTAGGCAGCCTTTTTTTTGTTTGTCACTTTTCTTGTTACTTCTCCAGATTAATTGCTAAGAACTTATCCCAATAGTTTATAACAGTGCTGATATTGATGGACTCAAATTCAAGCAATGAGGATATCTTTCTGATCATATTGACTTATGATTTTTTTAGGCTGTCTTATATTTCTTGAAGGCCTTTACTCATCATCATTATAAGTTTTTATTACCTAGAGTGGCTGTTTAAAAGATGGCCACAGTAGCACATGAGTCAGGAGTCTTTTCCTGTTGATGGTGGAATAATGACAGATGTTCTCAGCTTAACTGTCATGGTGCAGCCAGTAATACAGTGTGTCCTTAACTAATTAGATTTTAGTGGCAAAACTGTATAAGGTGTTGCATATGTGACCTTGTAGAAATAGAATAGCAAAGGAGCCGTTGAAGGGACTGTGGTTAAATCTTATGGCTCAAATAGCATGCCAGAAAGCTACTGAGACCTTTATATTTATTTCCTACTCTAGGGATAAAAAATGTTAAGTAGAACGGTATGTTTTCAGGGATTTAAGGTTTATTAAATGTTTGAAGTTTCTTTCAACAAGCCATTCACCCAACCCAACTATCAATTAAGGTCAATGAAAGAGTACACATTTGCTTAAGTGATTTGTAAGAAGATATCTGGCTGCTCAAAAAGTTAGGGTCCAAGAGGGGGTGGAGGAATGTTTTTCAAAAAAACAATGTTCGTGTGGCCCCCTTCTTACCTATATGAGAATAATGTGCCCTTCCCCCAGATGGCCCCTGATCCTGTTATCAGCTGTCCATCAGGTCCATCTGTCTGTCAGTTTAAAATGCTTTTATTTGATAACTGATGAAATTTCTTTGTGACCTCACATGTTTTACTCCACCCCCTATAGCACTAAAAGATGTAGAGTCCCTTAAGAATGTCCAGCACTGACTTCCTTAAATTTGAGAGAGTGTGCAATTTAG
This sequence comes from Catostylus mosaicus, assembly GCA_964019065.1. Taxonomy (NCBI): domain Eukaryota; kingdom Metazoa; phylum Cnidaria; class Scyphozoa; order Rhizostomeae; family Catostylidae; genus Catostylus; species Catostylus mosaicus. Next base: position 3,271,624 of record OZ025188.1, on the reverse strand, counting down.
TTTTTTTTCAGAAAGTAATATGCTCAAGCATGCGAGGAAAGAGATTAATTGGAATTTTTCAACGTACAACTGATAAAACAAGGCATTCAAAGGGCACATTAGTCTAGAACACCTCCCAACAATTGAGCAGTGCTTCAGATTGCCAACTAATGACCTTGTGCCTTTTTCCTCCATGATTGGCACAGTTCAATTTGACTACTGGTACTTTCAGTTTTATTTTAAGATCTCACCAAAGCTAATTGTAAATCTACGTAATTTTGAAGGAAGAACCTATTTTTTAAAATATGCATTCTAATAAAATTTACAATCAACACATACAATACGAAAGCAAAGGGAGTATGGAAACAACCCTTAAACTTGCACTCAACACAGAGACAAAAATATCACAAACATTTCACAAAATATTAAGCTACAAAATGGAAGAACCTGAAAGGTTATATACGTGATGGAATTCTAGGATTGCTGCAAAAGTTTAAGAAACAGGCTTGTCCTAAGCATCCCTTAAAAAGAGATTTATTCATGATCAATCCAAATGACACATTTCTCTTTGTGACCACATCCATCAGAAACAGGAACTAAACTAAAATGATTCAAAAAGAAAAAACTGTTGCATTCAGTGGATGTTATTTTAATTTGATTTTAGACTGTGTGGAAAATTTCTTGATTCATAGGCAAATTTGACGCCTGAAAATTACGTAGGCCCTTTAATCTTTTGAGGAGTTAATGCTGGTCTTTGAATGCCTATACTAATTTTATAATGACTTTAAGATTAAAAGGGTAGTGGTGGAAATTACCCTTTTTCTGTTAGCAGTGAAGAAAACCAGTCTGAGGTAATTTTTTGGCTCAAGGTAACTAACCCTTTGAATCTTAACAAAACATACATTAAAAGTTATCTTCTAAGGACATCCACATCTGCATCTACATCAATGGATATACTGAGCAGGACTGCATAGCGGTATATATTCTCAGGTGTAAGTAATAAAATGAAAAATATAAAGTTAAATAAAAGTTTTTGGGCTTGACAGAGTCCTCCCTCACAGGACGTCCTTAATAGTGTAGACTCAGTAATAGAAACACATATGTTTTTACCTCTCTATCCATCTTAAATAAAGAATTGCATTTAATCAAGGTTAAAATCAAGGAGAAACTGTCACACTTTTTGGGTTAGTTCATTTTGTCACTAGCAGAATCAGGATGTACCGGAATGGTCAATCCTAAGAGCTAACCTGCTACCGAGGTGCCTCTCGTACCCATACTTTTGAAGCATTCAACAACATTGATGCTAAGAATTCTATTAGCTACAGAGCATTTAAAATAAAGGGTGCAAAAGTCACTTTTTTCTTTTATGATGCAATGCACTTTTTGAGGATTGTATTAAATAATTTGTTCTTTAAGTTCAGGCTTGGAGTTAGGGTTTATCAATAAAAGTCTTGGGAAAAAGTTACAAAAGATCTTGCTTAGAATGGCTGAAACAGCTGCCATTATTTTTTTTTCAAACGAAAATACAGAGCAGGATAAAAATGAGCGCTGAATAGCTAATTAGCATCAAAATCGTTTCAAAGACCAGCAAACTTAAGATTTATATTACATGTTTCTTGTAAGAAAGTTCGAAACGAACCCATGGTTTCTTATCGATCTGCAGATTTTAGTACTGAAATTTTCTTCGAGCTGTATCAATGTTAATTAAATATTTTTACCCTTACTACCTTCAACATTCCAAAGTACTTCAAAGTTCTTTAAGAAATAACATTTTAAAAAAATATTAAATTTTGAATGCAATCATTCACCAGTTGAGCGATAAAAATTTTCGTCGCAGCCCTATTATAGAGCAAAGGAAAGTAATGTTAACAACCCCTAGTTCTTTCGTTGAAAAAGCGCATCGCTGAGCCTAAGTAAAACGCAGGGGCGCACATCGACTTTTTAGGTGAGAGTGATGTACCCTAGCTTGACATGTAACAAAATGTTGTTACAGCTGGATGTAACAAAATAAAGTTGCAAGTTAAGCTTAGTCTGACGTGTTCTGTTGAGGTTTTTTTTATAGGTTTTAAGAACAGTTCTTTGTTTATACATATGAAACATTTTTGTTCTGACTCAGAAAAGTTGGGGTTTGTGGGAGATGCGACACCCCAAAACCCCCCTAAAGTGCGTCTCTGGCACCACTGTCATGTTAACTACTTTCTTATAAAGATATGCGCTCAATTAAGTTTCCGGATTCCTGATGATACTCACAAAAATTGATCATTTGGATATTTGACCACCGTTTCCTGTAGACCATGGATAACTGATATACCCTAGATTGCCCCAAATCAAGACTTGTTTCGTTCATTAAACAAATCTGGCCTCATCAACGAAAGCTCGAATAACATTCCCTTAAATCGCCGATTAATTTCACTTTCTTAATCAGTTCGTCATGAACTAAGATTCTTATGATTTTATAACCATAGTATCTTGTAATGAAATCTCATTTATCAAAGCTGCCTTTTTTCACGCAAGTTTCTAATGCAATTAAGAACTTCATAGTTGTATTGATTGTGGCTGTTACTTTGGTTCTTAATTATAAGGGAAATACCTAAGTGATTTATCAGTCTTTGGTTGTAAGACAGTCATTTTATATTTGTGTCTGGTTAGAACGAACAGGAACGAAATTATAAACAAGACTAATAGCTGATAACTCAACAGTGCTAGCTCTAAGGTTTGTTAAACAGTTTTCTTTTAAAGTTGATTTAAAGTTGATATGTTTACAGACCTATTACTCGATAACAGCGGATTCTTATACCATGTTATGGCTTCCCAAATCATGTTATCAATCTGAATGTAACTGGAAGACCTTAACCCTTTCACCCCTGGACGAGCCACATGGCCCAAATAAAATACCTTAACAACTATTTTTCAGGGGGTAAAGTATAAAATATTGTTAATGTTCTGATTGCAGTTTTCTATAATAGTTTACGCTTTCACCTTATTTTTTTGACTATGGTATCCCCTGAAAAGCGTAGATATGTATAAGTTTTTACAGTTAAATGAAAATAAATCCGCCTGCGAAAGACCCTAAGTTGAGTCCCAGGTTACTGTTATTTCTCTAGGGAGCATGCAAAGGGAAATGGATATAAACATACTTTAGAAGGTGTGGAAATTTCAGTTTTATCACCATAAAATCGCCATGATTCTAGCTTCTACCTAAGAGAGAAATTTCTTAAAATTTACAAAATTCACACTTCTTTCATGTGACAGCCAGTGAAATTGAGCCTCAGCCTGGCTGTCTCAATTTTTCCGAATTTTTGAGCTGACTTTTTCTTAATTTGTGTTCTAAATATATCAGGGTGCAGTTCAAAGTATGGTTTTTTCCTTCACAAAAGTTTATCAATAATAAATCGTGTAAACATGTGAAGGAAGTAACCTGTTTCGCCAGAAAATATCGTTCAAAAATATCTATTGAAAGGAATGACAAAGCTGGAATTACAATTCTCCAGAGACTAACAAGAATGGGAGTCCATGTCAACATGTTGTTTGAAAGCGTAGAAACCTCTGTCCATGTGATTCAGGGTCAGCATGTTCTTAATTTATTTTGAGGTTCTGATGAATTTGAAGGTTCCTGTTTTTTCAAAAAATGTTCTTATCGAAGACGTTTACAATGCCAAAAATTCAGAAAGTAGGTGGTAGGAATGGTTCTGTCGGTTAAATATAGTTTTTTAATCCACCAGCAAACAAGGTCATGCTTTAACACAAAATTGACAAGAGGCGTGAAACTCTACATTCTGAAAAGTTCTGTTGATCGTAGATAAGGGATGAAATATCTTCAAGTTTAGATATGTTTATGCCTGGGTATTGAACCAAAGAGATCATTTCATGCTAAAAAGATTTGGCTCGGTGAAAAGGTGTCAAAATATCTAACATGAAAATTCAGCTTTTAATTAATAAAACATAATTTGAATCGTATCTGTATCATTTATTATGCATATGCACCTGCCCACTTCGATTTAAACCGATTTTCTTCGCCGCAAAGCACAGTGCCTGAGGCAGTTGAATTGTTCATTTTGGTAGAATGCTTGCAGTTTTCTAAGCTCTTATTTTCATTTAAATTATAACGTTGTTTTCATTTCATGACATGAACCGTAAAAATTATGAATTGATAACACTATCCTTCTGTTGCGGCCCTATTCGGTATTGCTACGTATATTTATTTCTTACTGAGAAACTCATGCTTTTGAACGAAATACTACAAGCTAAGCACCCAAAGCTAAATTTTAAGAAAACTTTTACTAAGACTAACAGTTAGACAAATTGGCCATTTAAAGTTTTGCTCAGAGGGCCGGTAAGCCAATTTGCCTCAGGGTCTAGGGGCCTCATAAACTGCTATCGCCATTTTTATCCTCTCCAGATGTATTTAATGAACCTCACGCCAGGGACCGCGCAGCGGTCGTTAAATGAAGGTGCTGATCGAGCCGCAGTGGTGGTCAGGGGGAACCCTCGGAAAATTTATTTATACCACACCCCTTAGAAGGTCGGAAAACGCCCCTTTCAAAAAAGACTCTGCTTCTTTAAGTCCTTGTTTATATACAATAGGACGGTGCAGAAAATATTTCAGTTGAAAATGTCATATTTGTAATATCTTTTAGGACTATCTTTGAAAAAAGTGGAGGGGCTATAGGCCCTGCTAGCCCAAATGGCTGCGCGGTGTTTGCCTCACGCATGGTCTCGAAAATCTCTTGGCGGCCCTCTTGCCCAGTATTGGAGGGAAACAGAATCTCAGTCGGAAATAGACCGAATTTGATGTTGTGGCAGTCAAGCAATGGGACATTAGAATGTTTTGGAATGATTCCTAATGTTAATGGGGTGGAATTAACTTTCCTTCCAAACCGCAAGCCAAGAATTCCTAAGCCATTTATTGACATTGGCCTAATTTTTTGAGGTTTATCGTTTCATTTGAGGATCAGTTATCATTTTAAATCACACTTTATTTAAACTAACATGACCTTGATAAATTTAAAACGTAACAGCTCATTTGAAGGTTTATTAACATTGAGAAACTTAAATTTTTCTAACAAAACGAGCATGGCCTTTTTAGGCCTATTTAGGCCTTTGTAGAAGTATTTGGAGAACTGCCATAATATGTAATGCAGCCTTGGACTGCGGAGGAGAGTCTCCATTCTTCTCAATCTGTCATTCCCTCCTTTCAGGAAAACAACGTATCTAGGAAGTTGACAGTTGTTTTTTATAAGAAAGTAGTTTATAAAAAAATATTTCTTTGCTCCTAAAAATCTACAACAAATTAACGAATTAATGTTTCGTATGAATATTATTTTTCTTTAGAAAAAGCTATTTTGGACAATTTTATTGCTTAACTGTTGGAAACAACAGTATACTAAATGGATTTAAAGTGATATTGTTGGAATGGCAGTTGCCCCTCGCCTATGTATAGCCCCCATAGACCCACCAATGTCCCCCATCTAAAGCCCCCATCATTTCCGTCGTGGTATCGCTTTTAAGTATATATCTTTCAGGAAGAGCAATGTCTTGAAATTGACGCGTAAGATTGTTGAGCAATGGCAAATCAGATTATCTTCATCTCAAATGCAATGCAATATTGCTTTCATTATCCTTTATGTATCTTATGAAATTTTTTAGGAGAAGGATCCGTCTATTCAAATGTAAAAGCATTCTATAACCATGTCTAGCACTACCAATACAATACAAAAGTAATCCAGATAAGTTGTTTACCTATGGCTGTTTACGCATTTGGAATCGCAATTCTTTCTATTGATCTTATGAATTTAGCCTTTAGATTGGAGCAGTGCATAGATACTTCAATTTTTTCATAGCGATATAAAAGGCATATTAGTCATTTATGCCAGCCTTACCGCTACCCTCTTTGGTGGGGGCAAGTTCATTCTATCTTAATGCAATTCCTAAAGCAATTAATTTAATGTTTGCGCCGATCGCTATCTGACCGGATCTGATAAAACTGTTTCCGGAATCCCGCCCAACCGGACCGGCCCACAGGCCTTCGGAAGGAGCGGTTGATTGTAAGGGAAACAATGGTGAGGCATTGGAAACATAATGTATTTTGATGATTTCATACTGTTGCTTGTCACACTGCGACAGTAGATGTTTTGGAACACCGGGCAATATGTTAACCTACCCCCTGCAATTCAAAATAATTTCACTTCATTTCAAACTGTAAAGCCCTCTGGCAGCCCTTCAGGAGACTGCTTCCAGGGGGCATTTAAAAATGTCACGTTGTACACGTTTTTATAAAGAGCCACTTTGTAAGGAACATACTTATATGAAGTATACACTAAAATTTATGTACCAGGCTTTTGAATGTGAATGGAAATCTGAAGATCTAAAGCCGACAACATTAAAGGAACGTGTACTGCTAAAGAAAAAATCCCTTTAAGAACTTTTTGATCTTTTAAAAAAATGTTTTATCACTTTAAACAATCCAAAAAATAGGTAGCTAGTTCCATTGATTTTTGAGTCAAAGTTGAATTCATTGTATTTCTAAAACTTTTTTACATTTTTTGTGCTTTGGTCTTTTTTAGCTTCAGTTTATAGAATACTACTTCGAATTTAACTGTTTTTATTGCGCCTGTGCTTCTTCTAGGCCATCAAATGTGTAGATAAAATTAAGGAATTATCAAAGAACTTTTTGTTCTACAATGTGGTCAGACGATGTCCAAAAATAAGGAGCTTTAAGACCTGACCTTGGGCTAGGTTTCTCATGAACTAAAAGGTTAGTTCAAATAAAGTGTGATTTAAATTTGCTGCTGGTCCTAAAATGTAAGGATAAACCTCAATTTAAAGGAAGTTCAAACAGCTTGTGTAAATAGACCTGTTCACAACGGGAAATAAAAAATAAGAAAGACGTTACATTTTCTTTAAAGAAAGTCAAACAGCGAACTTGTTTTAGGTGGATTTATCGGAAATCATTTCTGCATCGGTCTCATTTGATTACAGTTCGTCGATTTACCCCTTCTCCTATTCTGTTCTCTTCAGTTCACACGCCAAGATGTTTTCGTTTCTTTCAGAGTTTGATATTTTTTTCCATTTGTCAAAAGCATCATTAACTTGAAATTTTATGTGCAGTTACCTTTGTGGTGTATTGGCTCACATGTACGTTAAACTTAGAGAAGTAGGCGGTACCTGTGTCAATGGGTATTTATAATTTCCTAGTTATTGTGCGGGTACAAAACTAAATGATCTGTAGGCATAGTGAGCTAGATATCGCACTTATCAATGCAATATTATCATATCGCTTATCCTACCTGCTTGGCAGTGTTTGATGCAAGCTGCAAGAAATTCTCTTAAGGACACTCGACATGGCTTTCGAGATTAAAAGCAGGTTATTTCCGCACCTCAGCCTCAAGGTCAACAGCTTTGCTCCAGACACAGTGAAGCCAGTTATTAACACCAGTTCAACCAAATATACCCTTCCTATCCCAACTTTACCTTTATCGCATGAAAGCCGAAGAGTACAACTGGATTTTCGTAAGTTCACTGTTTCGTGGCTACATTTACGATATAAGCTTTTTATTTATAAAAATACGGCCCATAAGAATGCTGAACATGTTGTCATTATAAGATATTTGTTTCTTAATTAAGTGGTGAATAAGGAACTAGTGCTTGATTGCAACTTAACTTAAGAAATTAAGCAAATATATTTCGCTTCAGACAATACTTTCCATTCCTTACAAAACAGCTGTTTTGAATGATTTTATTGCTTAACTTGTTAAATAAGACATTCGAGGCTCAATTTTGCCGAAAAAATTGAATAGAAATTGAATAGTAACGGATAGATAGGGTGAATAGAGTTAATGTTTTTAAAGAGACTTCTAAGCAAGTTTCAATAGTGAAATCCTTTCTAATACAAAAACTTGTACTCGGCCCCTCAAACAGTTCGGTTTTGAATCATTCCATTTTCCAAACGTAAAAAAGAATCGTATTTTGTTGAATTGCTTTGAGAATTTACTTTCTATTACAAAAAAGCGAAGCTACATTGCTTAACCATAGTCCGATGCAACATCTTTCATTTTCTTTTGTATTCTTAACTGTCCGCCTCTTTGTACACTGGTTTATTTTTCATACCAGGGGGTCGTGATGTATTGCTCCTACTTGTTGTCCTTGTGATGTAGTTTTGTAAAGTTTAGTAAAGTACTCTGTTGTTTTAACTTTATCTTGAATAGGAAAACCAACCAATCGAAGCTGTTTTTGTGGAGAAGGTCTTTCTTTAAAGAATTATGTCGAACTTATGATGTTTTAGGTATTAAAGGTAAATGTAGTTAATTTTTGTTTAGAAAGTTTCAAGAAAGTTTCAGTACCGAAATCCTCTTATTTAATGTATGTATACACTACTTCAAGTTATTTGTGATGCAATATTTCTCGCCACTATTATAGAGCCCGCAAAACGCGGGTTCCTGAGAATAGAGCTGCCAAATTACACAATCCTAGGTCCACAAAATTTAAAAAAACCGCAAAGGATTATGGAAAGATGACGTCGGATGTCACTGCGAAGGAGCATTTTACCTTGAAAAAATTTATCCAAAAACTGAAAGAAAATCTTGTGAATGCTCTCACCACTGCTGTTTCTTGATAATTGTTGCTTCCGAAGTATGTTTCAGCTGCTGGTAATTACTGAGACATTGATGTTACTGATTACGATTTGATTACCTCAATCAGATTATAAAAGTACTGTATATGCTTACTGATCACATGGAGCTAGTATCACCATGACAGCAACTGATGTCTCTAAGCAACACCATGATTCGCTGATTTGGAAGTGGTCATTTTTAATCCGGGGTACCAGGGCAGAAGACGATTTCACATATTAAAAAATAAAGTTCATACCCCATTTTGAATATTGAAAACGTTTTCATACTCCAACCATCTTTCAGTGAAATGGTATGGTACCCCCATCTAAACATATACATTTCCCAATACCAGTTGTCCCATGTGTGCTTTTAAATTGATGACAGCAAAGACACCTTACTTGTATCACTATTTACAAACAAAAATTAACAGTATTTGAAAACTGGTTCTGAGCGTTTGTAAAAGTCTAAAATGCAATTACTCTCCATTTTTTTAGATGTTGATTAATGGCTTTCGATAGATTTTGCATGGTATTGTACCCCATAAAAATCTTTCTGAAAGGTTTTTTACCCCCACTAGATGATAGCAAAATGTTTTATATCCCAATTGAAAATCTTCCGTCCGGTATTAAAAACGTTTACTCCCTTACTTAGTATTAAAGTGGTTAGATTCGCGAGAGATCATTCCATGAACTCATTGCAGTTTTATTTTGGCATTTATTCTCCCCAGGGACGTCTGATGCATCACAGGGCAACAGGGCTCCGGCAAAACAATAGGAAAATAAAAGAGTAAAGCTTTTTGTATGAGGGTAGGAGGGGTAACTGCACCAGCGATGCCGCCCCCCCCTCCCCATATACTCCAGAGGTTTTCTAAGATATACTCACGAAAGCTATTTTCAACATTTTTGCTGTTGATTTTTCCCGATCCAGTACATATCGTCCTGTTTGGGCTTTGCCATAACATTTCATCCTGTTTGGGCTTTACCATTATATTTCGTCCCTATTAATTTCAACCAATTTAGCAAAACCTTGTTATGAAGTGTATGACATAAAGAGCTACCGCATGAAAGCTGCCACTGCATGCTCCTTGTTGGATGGGTGATGCCCAGCACAAGTCACTCTTTGCCCCTCCGAAACTGTAAGACCACCCATTTTGTAGCTACCAGCTCTTTAGCGCAGGACCATCGAGAGGGGGGGGGGGAGGGTAGGAGGGGTTGGAGGTCCGGAGCCCGCAAAAGTTTTATTCAATGAAAATAATTGATTGCTCTATTTGTGTTTACTCTTGGTGTTCACACCATGAAGTCTTGACTTGTTAAGGAAAAGGGCAAGAATAACTATCATGACAAGTTTCTGTAACATGATATCTCATTTCTTAGGCGTTTCGACACCTACTGGGGCCCGGTGCAATGAAATACACCGGGACCCGCACTGGCTCTCGACGGCCCTGCTTTAGCGTACTCATTTTTCTATCGACCTATCTGAAAAGTTATCAAGAAGGAACTGGGAAAAACGCAGAATGAACCTGCGTTGTGCAGTTAGCTGCGGAGGAACTTAACCATAGTTTCATAACAATAATATGTATTGAGTTCCTTGCCCATTTAATTATACAGAAATGGGACTGTGCAATGTTTGACATCATGCCTCCCACACAGTGGCTTTTCATTGGCAGATTGCAGGTGCACCGTAGCAAGGCTCAAAACATTAAGAATTCTAGATATTCATATTTAAGAGATGTGGCAGATGGTCTTTTTCGCAAAAGATCGTTTCAAAGTATCTGCGTCGCGTGATTTTCTGTCTTAGTCCAGGTTGGGATTGGCCGGCCTGGTTGTTCATTGCGAAGCTAGTTAGAGCGAACAAAGGTGATTTTCAAGGCATTGCTCAAAACGGAATCTAAAGATCACAACGAGGAGTTAAAAATATAATCCATTATTAAAAGTTGGAGCAGGTCTCTGTTGATTTTTACTTACGATTTAGCTTCTAAAGTGTTGCGCTTCTCCTTGGCTTTTGCTTTTCTTGGAGTGGCCTGAACGCAAAATGTCGACAGCTTCACCTCACCAAAATGAAAGTGCTGAAATTGGAATGTATCCGACATTAAAGCCAACTAATTCACGAAATTCTCCCACCGCTAAACTTCGTTTGATCTTTCTGCCTCCGGAGCTCGGTGAGAAATCGCAGAATTGATTTTCTAAATATTCATTCATCTCATGAAATGATTTAAGATGTTGCTTTTAACACGTGGCGTTAAAAGATCTCTGTGTGCCAACATCAGAGTTTTTTGTTGTACTCCTCTAGTTTTTACATAATTATTATATACTAATACATACTAATACTTATACACATATAGCTACTAATCGCGATTTTTCCTTACAGATTTTTCTGGGATTTGGTGAAGGGCTTCAAAGCTTTCATTGTTTTATTCTTTATTTTGTTCTTTTTAAGATGAACCCTATATGGAGCATTAAGATCTTAATAAACTTACTTCTATCTATTTGTGTTTTGGTTCGGCTGGTTCGGATACTGAGCCTCGGCACAAATTATGACTAGCATTAAGCAGTATATACTCATCTTCTTTTAAGCATTTAGCAATTCTCCTTCGATTCGGTCCTGTACTTGGTTATCAGAAAGTCAAGATAAATTTAATACCCTCTCTGTATAGCAACCTAAATGAAAAATTGTTTTGTTAGTTACCGTGTTTACTTAAACCGCTTTGGCTTCCCGAATTAGAGCTGTATCTGTAGTGCAAAGAATATTTTTATTTGTTACTTGCCCACGTATGATATGCATAGATAGATATAAACGCCCTAGATCGATAAACTTTTTCGTTTAGTTCAATGCTTTTACTTTTAAACAGGTAAAGGATGAAATTTCTCTCTTTTCTTGTTCGATGCAAGTTCATTAGTGCCACTTGTACAGTTTCCTAAATACCATTTCCAATTTTGCTATGCTTTTGTTATTGATGCCGATTATTTTCTGTGGATTTTGGAATCTATCGAGCCGATCCTGTTTATTTTTTTCAATTTTGTGATCTCTACTAACCCTTTTTTAACTTTTTAAGGAGCCGAGTCCTACTTTCTTGTAAACTATTTTCCTGTCAAATAAGAAACTATTACTTCGGGTTTTTATTAAGCTTTATATTCCTCTCGTGCCTGCCATCTTATGGTGACAAAGTGGCTCCATTTATGACCAGTGATTCATTGCAGCAATTATCACAGATCATCAAAGGTCATAGCTATGCTAGAGATCCTTGGTTTCTGTGCAAGAAAATTTCTTGAGGAAGACGCCTTTAGACAAGAAGTTAACACCAACTTTGCCTCCTTACATATTTTAGCTACACCTTGCTTTATTTCACCATGTTTTGTGGCCAGGGTTGATCTTTCCAGTCGGTGAAATAGCTTTGGGCTAATTGCGAGAACATAAAGGTTTTAAAATGTTTGTCTATGCCTCCACTAGTCGTGCATGCTATCTAAGTACCGTGTTTCGCATTATCTTGTTGCTCGATTTCTATTATCGGGAGGAGGAAGGAATAATCTTCTCATTGAGTTGGATTTGGTGAACTATTGAACATTTAATTGCCTCGATAACTAGCCTGATCATTTTATGCACATTTTGCTCTTCCTTCAACAAGATGCTTTTCCTTCAGGTTCTAACAAGATCTCACCAAGACCACTCTCTAAATCTGCAATTAACAAGATGTCCAACGCTAATGATGTATCACGGGAGGAAGACGTCAACATCACACGGCCTCGCGTCACCTGCAGATGCTCTGAGTGCGGACCGGGGAATCATGTTTGCAGCTCCGCAGAGGGATGCTTCGTCGGGCAAATATATGACTCAAGAAGCCGTCGGGTTTTGGAAAAAACATTTGGATGCCTTCATGACGAGGTAAAATTTTTATTCTCCATCACAGTTTTGTTTGATTTTTTGGTTGTTGAAGAGCCATTATAGAAATTTGCTTGCATGTTTTGATACTCAAAAGTATAGGCTTGAAACCTGATGCTTGTAGTACCCCAAAGGCTTTTCTCAAGTTTAATGAATACCTTACCATTTGAATACAATGTATATTTATTTTTATCTATTTGTTATGCATCAATGGTCTTAATTCCGTTCTTTAAATATGATAAGTATGTGAAGTTTTTAATGTTTTCAAGATTATGATAATAAAAAATGTACATATGCTTCAAATCTGATGCTTGTAGTACCCGAAAACAGTTTCAATTTCATTGAATATCTTACCAGTTACCGTTTACTATACCGTATGTATAGTTATTTTTATCTATTTCTTAAGTGTCAATGGCCTTTCCGTTCTTCAAATATGATTAGTATATAAATTTTTTAATATTCTCATAATTATATTAATCAAAACTATAGTTTTCAAACCTATTTTAGTGAATATCATACCATAAACCGTCAAGTATACAGTATGTATTGCTATGCGTCAATGGCTTTAATTTCATCACAAAGCTCCTATAACACCCTGCATGTAACAACCTGAATTTAACAATTAACCCAAACAGTTTTCACTGGCACTTACAGCAAATTTTGGCTATAAAGGTTCTGAAATGGGTCTTATTTTTTGATTGATTGAAATTTATTTTATAAATTAGGATTTATATTTTAAATAAAAATAACTCCTAGTGAGATTTGTATTTGTAAAATTAGATGTTATGATAAAATCTTACAAAAGTTATAAATAATTTATTTCTAAAATCATTGCCCAAAAAATGGTAATTACGCGTTTTAAGCTGAAATCACACTGGATGCGACGCGACACGGCGCGGTGCGACACGAGACGGCGCGTTATCGAGCGTCATTGAGCGGCGCGTGGAGAACTTTACAAACTGCCAAGAAATAACGTATCGAATTTAAAACAACATAACATGTTTAGTACAGTGCTTGCAAAATTAAATTATTTGAATGACAGAGGCAATAGATATGCAACGTGGTACTTTCAGACTGAAAAAACGTTCCTTACAATTTCTTTTGGAATAGACTGTGATCGCCATTTAGCAGTTTTGTACAAAGAATCTCAGCCAAGCGTCGTGGAACACTAACCACTATTATTGTCTTCTATCTGCAGCTCCCCCTCTACCCTTTAAGAAATGGTGCTTAAACTATGTTTAATAGCTACCCTTTGACTGCAGCCAATTGTTAGCAGAAGATAAGGTATAAGCCATTGAAATGGTAAGGAGGGTGATACAATCAGTTAAGCATGGCTTTTCATAGGGGTTACAACGAATTTGGTCAGGGGTTGTAGACGCTTTAGCAGCAACGTCAAGCAATGTGCATCTTATAAGCAATTTTTTATAAGAGAGTAGTTTATTTAGAAAAAAGTTCTTCTATTTCAAGAAAATAGTTTGTATGGAAATTTTAGTTTAAGGAAGGCATTACTCACTTCATTTGGTCGAAAATGTCAGAATTGCATAATAATTGGAGAGACTTCTGACAAAGCATTAAATAGTTTTTTTGCTGAGAAAGTTTATGCGAGTTTCAGCGATTGCTAAGAACGTTTTAGTTTTTTGGTCATTCCAAATTTCCTTATATCGAAAAGCGTCCAGATATGTGGACTATTACTGTTTCACCTGGCTTGTGGTATTTGACGAGACATGGAAATATTTTGCAACGATGCCCGCCAACAGTGTTGGAACACTATTCTCCATGTGGCAAAGCATTCTCTCTTCTCCCACAGTATACAATGTTGTGATTTGCCAAGGAAATGAAGAGGAATGAAAATGTGAGTTGAAAAATGCATCAGCGGTCTTTTGACATGTTCATCCTTTTTCCCCAATGTTGTTTCAAGGGGAAGGGGGCTATCTACGCGAACTATTAAAATGAAGCGCAAAATATGGATTTGTGGCCAATGAAAACCTAGGTTCAAATTAATTTTTGCGGCCATTGTTACGACTGACTTTGCTAGCAACAAACTCTGACTAGAGAAGGATTTAAGTACTTGGTTTCGTATGAGCTTGTTTCTTACAAAAATTCTGATTATCACTGTCTGATTCAAATCCAAAATGGGAGTTTCCTTGGTTTCCGATTTCTCGATACTCAAATCGCCAAATTCAAATCATAGTTTAGGATTTATGGCAAAGAGAATTAGTTGGATATTGTCAACAATTGGAGGAAAAATCAACACTTACTGATCTTTCACAACAGCTTTGGTAAGTGAAACTGATATGCGGTAGATAAGAAATGACTGTGGTGTGTTTAGCCAGTTGTCGGTACCAACCAGGTAATTGATATATCCATGCAGTGGTTTTTATCTATTACCGTTGGTCTTGACAAGTTCATGCACTTCTCCAAGCGAGTGGTTTATAAGCAAAAAGTGCAAAGCCTCTTACAAAATACAGAAGTGTCAACAATATCTACTCTTTTTTTAATTAAAAACACACGTTATAAGAACACCGAGGCATGATTTTCCAAATAAATAAGAACAAGTTTAGAACATGCTCAGCCTCGGTAAGAAATAAGAAACAAGAAGAAAACAATGGGAGTTTTAAGACAACGTGTTATGCCGCAGTGAAGTAGCTGAATATATGTATAGCATGTAATGTAAATGCTATACTGTACGGTACTGTATATTGTAGTGCATGTAGTTTCCAACAAATATGAGGGGAAAAATTGCTCCTAAAATAAGAACACTTTAAAGAACATTCGAGCCTCAAATTATGGAAAAAATTAAGAACATCGAGCCTCGGCAAAAATTATTTGGTTCCTATAAAAAAAGAGTGTATGTACAATTTCACGCACTGTGAATACTCAAAAGCAAATATTGGATGTTTAATATAGTCCCGTAAGAATTGCGATGAAAACTTTGCAGAAGGGTGTTACAGTGTGCAATGGCGTTGCAGATTGCTGCAATGCGGAAAGTAGACTTGGATCTACTTCGTCAGAGCCGTGCGAAGCAAAGCAATTCGCGAGACACCCCCTGTTACACGGTGCGATTCTCTCAGCAATTTGTCTCGCAATGCGTTGTTGCAACAAGGCCTTGAAGTTAGTTGACAGAGATAGATAGCCAACTCAGTCCTGCACATGCAGGGGACTGCGACAAACTAAAAATAGATATGGTTTCTTAGCCAATAGAAATGTTTTAGCCACCTCGTGGGATGATCACCTCTGTCAGGTGATCAGGTTTTCCTAATGGCTGAGATTGCGGATTCAAAGTCCCAGAATGCAGAGCATGCTAGTGGCGCACCCAAGAAAATTCTTAAATGTCTAAGATAGCGCACCTGGGCACCCCTCAGATTTTGAAGTTTTCATGTTTTTGAGTGGTACCCATCGTGTAGTGGCGCACCTGACGATTTTTGTACGGATTTTGCGAACCCGCGCCTGAGGTGCGGAATTTGTTGGCGCACCCAAGATCTTGTCAAGATCGGCCATACTCTGCAAACTGGGCAGAGTCGTGCTTGCTCGCCTCAACGAAAAAAAACGATGTAAACGAGCTGGAAAGTTGTAAACTTTGTTTTTTGGTTACGGGGGAAAAAGGTAAAAGGTTATGGAGCGAATAAATGATACTCAGCTGGATTAGGCTTTGAGATATCAGCAGAGACAACAGAGTGGATCTTGGAGAAAATTAGGCCGATTGTTGCTGATGAAGTAAACAAGGTCGTTACACTGTGCAATTCTCACAGCAACTTGTTTTGCAATGCGCTGGTGAAGTAAACCACTCTCTTGGAGAAGTGCATGAATTTCTCACGACCAATGGTAACAGATACAAACCACTGCATGGATATATCAATTACCTAGTTGCTACCGACAACTGGCTAAACACACCACAGTCATTTCTTATCTACCGCATATCAGTTTCACTTACCAAAGCTGTTGTGAAAGATCAGTAAGTGTTGATTTTTCCACGAATTATTGACAAAATCCAACTAATTCTCTTTTCCATAAATCCTAAACTATGATCTGAATTTGGCGATTTAAGTATCGAGAAATCGGAAACCAAGGAAACTTGGATTTTGGATTTGAATCAGAAAGTGATTATCAGAATTGTTGAAAGGAACAAGCTCATACGAAACCAAGTACTTAAATCCTTCCCTAGTCAAGAGGTAGTTGCTAGCAAAGTCTGTCGTAACAATGACTGCCAAAAGAGAATGCTTTGCCACATGGAGAATAGTGTTCCAACACTGTTGGCGGGCATCGTATGCAAAATATTTCCATATCTCGTCAAATACCACAAGCCAGGTGCAACAGTAATAGTCCACATATCTAGACGCTTTTCGATATAAGAAAATTTGGAATGACCAAAAAACTAAAACGTTCTTAGCAATCGCTGAAACTCGCATAAACTTTCTCAGCAGAAAAAAACCATTTAATATTTTGTCAGAAGTCTTTCTAATTACTATGCAATTCTGAAATTTTCGACCAAATGAAGTGATAAATGCCTTCCTCAAACTAAAATTTCAATACAACCTATTTTCTGGAAATAGAAGGAACAGAAACAACAGAATGGATTTTGGAGAAAATTTGGCGGATTGTTGCTGATGAAGTAAACAAGCTCGGCCTGTTCACGGTCATGAAAATGTCATTATGCCAGGAGATGTTCGCAAGAAAGTTCCACAAAATGCGAGCATTTGTTTGCGATCAATTGCATTCAAATCCACTGTTTGGAAATCCGATGTCAGGGATTACGATTTTCTTTCGCCCCTCTTTCCATTCACATAAACAGCTGGGTGTGGGAATGCCCTAGTGACTTGACGAAAGAGAAGCGCTGATTGGTCAGTTCCTTTGTGTACCAGATTTCAATTGAGTTGAATCTATTTTTGAATATCCGTTGCTTTAGCTCCGTCAACTAACTTTGAAACCTAGAATTACTTTTGGACGGTTTTAGTTTTTGACGGATAATGCCTGCAATAGTTGGATCTAGTGTGAGGTTAATTGATTAAAACCACATTTCTGGTTGGGAAAGCTGTCTCACTGCGCAGGAGCATGTGGAAAAGCTCGTAATTATAGGATATTGCCTTTCCTATATGGTCGATGATAATGACGTCATCGCGCGGTTACTGCGGAGAAGTATGCGTCCTGTTTATGAAGTTCAGTACTGGGTTTTTTTTTGTAGAATCATGTCTCGAAATGGCGAAACTTCGGTCGCAATTTTACGTTCTGGTAATTGCTAGGGACAGGGCCGCCGAGAGGGAGGGGCAGAGGGGGCATTTTCCCCCGAGACCTCAGGATCCAGGGGCCTCATCAACTAATATCAAAATTTTTATTTAAAGCCTCTTTAGATTTTGCAAGGAAACTTCCAATAGGAGCAGCCTACAAGGTTCTGAGAGTACCTCCAAATTCAGCCCCCCTTGATTCCCTTACTTTCTGCCCTTTTTGCTCGCTTCTATCACAGACACAAGGGGCCTCTTTTTGCAGTTTTGCCCCTGGGCCTCAAAAACCTCTCGGTGGCCCTGGCTAGAGAAGTGATGAAAAACAGAAAGCGCGTAGTTTGTCCCTAATTCTCCACTAGGCGAATTTTTTTTACGAAAAGCGACTTTTTTCAAAAATGCCTTGGTATATTCGCCCAAGAAATCTTTCCGCGAAATCAATTCGCTTCGTATAAAGTTATTTTCGAATGAATCTGATTGCTCCACGGCCAGCAGAGAGCATACAGAATAAAAAATATTCAATACAGAGGCTACTTTTTGCGTTCCGCTTTGCAAAAAAAATAAATCAAAGACTCCAACACACTCTTTGAAAACAAAATGAAAATAAAACTATGAGATTAAATTCTTGCGTCTGCAGATTGTGCAAAACTGTCGGAAAAAATTTAGGGTTGTTATGAAAATGTTTAATTTCTAAAAAATTGTAAACAAAGTAAGTTTTTGGCTTTTATTAACTTTTGGCTACACTACTTTTATGTAAAGAAATTGTTAATGAAAATAATTATCGTCATTAAAGCTGGACTTTCCATATGGAGAATCGCGCGGGGGAAAATTTCTTGTTGACGCACTTGTATTTCCTCGCTGGTTTGGAAATCTCATCATTGAATCTATTTACACCTGAGAAATGGCAGTTCGGGAAATTTCATACTTTTTCCTTCAACTAATTTCCTGTGTAATTTGCCCCTTCCAAAACTGGCTTGGTACTTCAAAGAACTTTTTTTAACATACTGGTCATAACCTGAATTTCTTTAAACTCATTTTTCGCTGAAACAGATTTGCTTCGAAATTGCAGTCGCTTTGCGTGGGCTAATACGCCTAGTGAAAAACTTGCTTGATATGTTCTGGAGCCCTTTTGACGTTTTGATCGTAATTTGAATTTGTTTGAACTCGCGTCGGCGTTATGCTGAGAAAATCCGATGATCTTGAATCAAAATGATGGGAATCCTAACGTGCTATGGTCCTATTGACTTCTTACAAAAGAGTAAGGAAGAGCGAGAACCTTTGCGCAATTACAAGGTTTGTGGGCAGAGTCTCCATCGTGTTTCAGAACAACTCAAATAAATAATTAAAAGCTAGAAACAGCAATATGGTGAAAGTTTGGTGAAAGACACACAAATACACGATGCATATATTACGGAAAACCAAGGTCATTTAGTGCAGCAAGTCATTTAGTGTTTGAAAACAGCAAACTTTATTTAAAACCAGTTCCACCTCCAATGCTGCATCGTCCTTAATTTTATAAATAACAAAAACTGATAGTGGATGAAGTTTGATAATGATCAATAGTAGTTTTCAAACGTAGTACTATGACCACAATCATGTATTATTTGTTTATCTAAGAGGGTTGCAATGATTTCTCAAACTCATTTTTCATTTTTCCTTTTTGTTGAACTTTATCTTTATTTTTATTTTTATTTATTTTTCTTTATCTTTATAAGGAGAAACTTTATCATATTATAACGCTTCTCCTTATAAATGCAAATCTCACAAGAGGGTAGCTGGCAAAAATATTAGTGATAATGAATGATAATTTATGTCGAACAAATCGTCCCTCGTATCACTAGGTAAGGAGCTTGGGGTCAGTGCAGCGTGTTTTAAATTGATAATATGGTTTATGACAATGATTAAGATTATATAGATCAGAATACTCACTTTGTGTTTGTATGGCTTATATACCTGTAACTATTAAATTGAATGGTAAATTTGGTTAACTAAAAATTTTATGCAATTTAATTGTCTGCAAACAAACTAGATCCCAACATTAAAATTGGAATGAAAAATTATATTTAGGATAAAGAAGGGATTTCATTACTAAAGCTAAAGTTAAGTATGACTGATATGAAAGCAAATTACAGAGAAAATCATTTTAACTCTCTGTGCAGAAGATGTGGGACCCAGGAAGAAAAAATTAAACACTTGTGGGAATGCCCTGAATTCTCAAACGAATGTACAAAAAAATACTATTTATGGATAAAAATGATGCGAAAACTTTTATAAAGATTTCATTATTTCACTATTAATCCTCTAGCCCCCGATGATTATATAGCGGTACAATAACATCAAAAGCGTCTAGTCAGTTTGGAATGGGGTACAAGAATTGCTATTGTGGGAGGCAAGAATCTATACTAATATTGAAGGGGTTAGCCACCCCCTTCATAGAAATACATATTTCCCGTTGAAGGCTATTAGGCCTTATTCTTCTTCCGTGGATGAAATACTTAAGCAATAAAAGTAAAGTACAATATGAAGGTTACTGTGTAAGGGGCTGTTTATATGGAGAAAATAGTCCCAGCTAGCCGACTCTATTTTCGTTACCGAGATTCCGCCTTCCTGTACAAACACTTGTAATTTATTCTTTGCGTTTATATGAGAATTAAAATAGTCCCGGCTAGCCGAGGCAATTTCCAGCTGCCGGGATCCCGGCTTTGATGGGCGAGAACTCGGTTAACCTGAGACAATTTTTTCCCATGTAAACGCAATCTGAAAATTGTAACGGCAAGGCGAGACTAAATTTTGCATACTGCTGGTGCGAAAGAATTTGAAACAATACTGCATGCAGTCATGTTGAATTGTGGCGTCGGATTCAAGCTCGGTTAGCTGGGACTACTCTCTCCTTACAAACAGCTCCTAAGTTCTACCTTTTTAGCCGAGAAGCAATCATTAACTGCTATTCAATCGTTACAGGCGGGACAGCTGTCGTTAACTTGCGGATTCCATTACAAACACGATAAATCAAAGAAGCATTCAGTATTCCACAGTGGAACAGCAGAAGCCAGAAATCGTGTGTTGACAAAGTGCTGCAAAACTGATTTCTGCAATTTGATTGTGCCTCTAATACCAAAGCTTAATGTGACTAATCGTAAGTAATTCGTTTTGATGATTTTGATTACGACTTATTGACCCTTTCACTACCAGTAATGATTCAACTGCACAGTAACAATTGTCGCGTTTTGTCAAATTTCAAGGGGGTATCGAAGTAAAGTAATTTTCTCCGGTTGCGGTGCCAGTTGCATTCAGTTACTGAAAGCAGAAGTCAACACTTAAGAATATTCGCTTACCCCCCCCCCCTGAGAATAAGAGATTATCAATAAAATGCATTTTGGCTTTTTTGTCCCTAGGGGTATTAAGTATTCACAATATTTCGTAAGTAACCTCGGCTATGGTTTGGGTTCATTTGGCTAAAATAACAGAATCTTCATAGAAAACCAGTGTTAATTTGCCGATTTCTTCTGCAAGTATTAAATCCATCTTTCTCAAATTTGTCCCTTAAAGCTTTTTTGTAATTGCCGTTTAGTATGTTTTTAGGTCGAATAAATTGTTTCAGTAAGTCGTGATCCACCGATATCCTAGGTTTGCTGCATCTATCGTTATCTAGCTGCCTACATGCTTCATTGCACGACGTCCAAGAGTCCACCCTGTAGCCCCCTGTTTTCTGCCACCAGGGTAGCATCATTTACCCACCCTCAACTTGCATCAGTATGGCAATAGAATGTTAAAAACCACAGTAGGTGGCAACACAACCTCTGTTGGGCTTGTCCTAGCTTATCGCTTACTTTTCCACCGCCACTCATTTATGTTTTATCCTCTCCATTCCTGTGACACTCAGCGCTTTAAACATGTAATAATTCTAAAAACATTTATTCAATCACCATTTATCTTTTCTTTTTTCATTCCTGCTCGTTTCGTCCTATGTATTTTTATGTTTTATCAAAATTCCTATTTTTCAGAATTTTTTTAACTAAGCTAAGGATAGTCTTAAGACTGCAGCCTATATTTGTTGAAACGTGTAGCTGTGTAAACATGGTACAACAAAACAATGGTTTGCGATCGCCCTGTGACGAATGCCTCTCGCTCTGCGGTACATGGTACTCAGTTAGATTTTAGGGGAATTTGCCGTGCTTTTTGGCAGAAAATCTACGCTGGAATAGTTGTTTTAGTTTTCAAATTGTAAATAAAATAGTAATGATAAAGATGTTGTCTTTTTGTTAGGTTTTGAGAAGCCAGTTTCGCCAGGCAGAGACAAGGCCTATTCAGAAAACATGGCAATCAGCATAGGTGCACCTGTTGCAGCGTTCATTTTTCTGCTGATCATTATTGTAGCCATTTTCAAGTATTGCCAGCGAAAAGAAGCCCACTTTTCCAAAGACATCCCCATGGATAATACAGGCACAACATTAATGGCAATACCACTTGGCGAAGATTCTCTAAGGAGTCTGATAGATGCCTCTTGCACGTCAGGAAGCGGTTCTGGTCTACCGTTCCTTGTCCAGAGAACAGTCGCGCGTCAGATTGTTCTCAATGATCTTGTGGGCAAGGGACGTTACGGAGAGGTATGGCGAGGTCATTGGCAGGGAGAAAATGTTGCAGTAAAGATCTTCAACTCTCGTGATGAAGAATCTTGGGTACGTGAAACAGAGATTTACAACACTGTAATGCTGCGACATGACAACATTCTTGGGTTTATCGCATCGGATATTGCAACAAGGAATTCCGAGACTTGCATGTGGCTCATTACACACTACCATCCAAATGGCTCGTTGTACGATTACCTTACAGTGCACACGCTCGACCTGCAACAAATGCTGCTTTTGGCGTACTCAGCTGCCTGTGGCTTGGCCCATCTTCATACCGAGATATTTGGAATGCGCGGTAAGCCAGCAATTGCACATAGAGATGTGAAATCAAAGAACATCTTAGTGAAGAAAAATGGGCAGTGTGTCATCTCCGATTTGGGCCTAGCTGTCTTGCATTCGAAAGAGACGGATCAGCTAAACATTCATGTGACAAGAAGAGTTGGAACAAAGCGCTACATGTCACCGGAGATTCTTGAAGAGAGCCTCAACACAAACTCGTTTGATTCATTCAAACAAGTTGATGTTTATGCTTTTGGATTGGTTTTATGGGAAATAGCAAGGAAACACGTATGCGAAGGTATGCACCATTTCGCTTGCTGTCATTTCTATTGTGTAGTTGTCAACGCTTTCACCCCTGGACGGGCCATATGGCCCAATGACAAACACCGGAAAAGATAATTTTTCAAGGGGGTTAAGTACAAAATATTGTAAATTTTCTGATGGCAGTTTTCTATAATAGTTTACGCTTTCACCTAAGTTATTTGACTATGCTACCCCCTGAAAAGCATATAATTATATGCGTTTTAACAGTCAACTGAAAATAAATCCGGGTGCGAAAGGCCTAAGGTTTAGAACTAGCGATCTAAACGTTTCTGGTTCCAATCTTTGCCCTGACCATCAGGAAAGCACCCTTGGACAAGGTGTTAAAACAAAATTGTGCTTCTCACTACACAGGAGTATAAATGGATACCTGGTCCGTAGTTAAGACCACCGTTTGTGGCTGCGCCTTGCTATGTGCACTTACCCATATCGACCGCGAAAAAGAGAAAAAACGATAAAGAAGCCTCTAGCTAAAAAAGACTGTGAACCGCCACCTTCACCTTAAGGCATTGTGATTTTTTGAGTAACTTGTTAGTGAAATTCATTTTAAATCCAGTCTGTGTTAAGCAAGATACCCAGGATAAGGTTATAGTTTTAGGTACGATTTATGGTCAGAGTTTAGAGGAGGGGGCTCTCTACTAAAAAAAGGCAAAATAGCAGAAAATATAAGTTCGCAGCCATTTAAAACCTGCTGTTCCAACTGCTTTTGGCGGCCATTGTAGTAATTTTTTTGTAAAGTTTATGATATGGACGACGACAAATGTAGACATATTTTGTGCCAGCAAATTGAAAGAAACGACTGATATGTGGACTTAAAACGGTAAAACGCCTGTATCTTACATGTCACCGTTAAGATCACCGTTTAAGTAAACGTTACCGATCATGTCACTGTCTAAGTCACTGTTTAAGTCAACGTTTAATACAATCACCGTTTGATGTCCACTTTTATAATTACCATCAAGTCATTCATATCAGTTTACAGACTCTCATTATAGTCTTTATAATGTAATTTAAACAGTATTTTGATGGCGAAAATCGTTTCTGTTTCAGGCGTTGTTGAAGAATACCAACCACCATTTTTCGACTGTTTGCTTCAAGATCCATCATTTGAAGAAGTTCATTATATTGTATCCATTCAGAAAAGACGGCCTGAGATACCAAACAGATGGTTAAAAGATCCAGTATGTATCCTGAAGTGTCGTATTAGACTATTTCTATTCTCTGAATAACTTTATCATAATATTTGCCCTTTTGGTTTTCTTGTTTCTGCACCTTTTTGCTCATTGCATCTCTGATGACTTGTTTTTCCACCTGCCTTCGAGTTGCTCAGTGTCTTGTTTCACCCTTTGCTTTGTCCCTTTGCGTATTGTCTGGCTGTTTTTTCTTGTTTGCTCGCCTTACTTTTCCTTCGATTGCCTTGTCACCTTACCCGTTAGATCGCCGGCTTGCTTGGCATCCTATTTTGCTTACTTACTTTGCATTCAATGCACGACGTCTTGAATTCTGATTGTAGAAAATAGAATGGTCTTGTTGATTTGAGCCGGGACGCACATCAGGGGTGTATGGGGATGTGACAACCCCAAATTTTTTGAGTCGGCCCATAAATTTTTTATACATAGACCGAATTGTTTTACAGGCCAACAAAAATGGCCCGTCATTTAGAAAAATACAACATAAACAAAACAGAAGAATTTTTAAAAAGTCGGTCCAGAACACACGACTTGCCCAACAGAGAATCAGAAACGGAAACAGAAGGCGGCGACTAACAACAGACGAATTGCACTTCTTTTGTTACACCCAGTCGGTCCAAGAATAAAGATATAATGAAAGTCAGTCCAGCTAGGGTGTGCGTAAGTCGGTCCCCACAAAAAAATTGGATGTACACCCCTGGATTTGGTTAAATTATTCTAAGCCATAATAGAATACTCAACGTACGTGACGTCGTAATAACTTTTCTTGTAGGTTATGCAAACGTTTTCAAAAGTCATGCAGGAATGTTGGTATCACAACCCATCGGCAAGGCTGACGTCACTAAGAGTGAAAAAGTGCCTCGGCCGTCTTTACGATGAAATCGCTGGTCAAAAAATGAAGGAAACCGATGCGCTTCTTTCTGACAAAAAACCTTTATTTGTATCTTTAGAAAACGGAAAGGGATACACAAGTACAACGACTAGTGGGGTTGAAATGTAAGTGTTTGTATTAATGTAGCTGGTAATATAAGATTAAAAATTTAATACATTGATTGTGACACAATTGAACTAAGCTTTTAAATACATCAACAAATTGAGAAAGTGTTCTCCTATGGAGTTTGCTCTAAAGATATTCCCTCTGTAAAGAGATAATCAGCCCGTATGCCTGTCAACTAGCCTTCTGATGATTCAATTGATGAGTCATTGAATCAGTCATTTGATTTAGCAATCACTTGACCAATCGGTCAATCAACCCATCAATCAATCGATCAATCAATTATTTGAAACAATGGCTCTTTGCAACCAAAATATAGTATGGCACTTAGGTTACTAAAAGCATATAGCAATGGAAATAAAAGATTTACTTAGACGAGGATTTCTTTAATAACCCTTGCTGTTGTCAGATTTCGTTTGCACTAAAATCGTCTGCTCCGATTGCAAGAGGAACAAGATTTGATAGTCTCGGAACAAAAAATCTTGACAAATGTTTAGAAGCAGGTATATTTAAATTTTTAAGAGATTCTCCTTTTAAGAAATAACTTATTCTCGCTGAAGGTCTCTGGCCAAATAGAACATGCGCAAAGAAAGGGTTAAGAATCACTGTTGCCCTTTATGACGTAACAAATAGCATACATCGCAGAATCTGATGGTAATCTTCAATTGAGCAGATTTGCATTCATGTTCGCACCTGTTAACGAAACGGGTACTGCGCAGGTACTGGGATTTTTGACATAGAACCAAGCAAGGAATCATTGTTTCGATGGTTGGTGTCCCTTGTTTGCCCGTGTCGCAGTCTTTGTCTGTGCTACGGAGGAGAGAATCATCTCTCCGCAGGGCTGCCGAGAGGTTTTCCAGGCCAATGGGCAAATTTGCAAAATGAGGCCTCTTTTGTCTGTGATCGAAGCGAGCAGAAGGGGCAGAAAGGAAGGGAATCTAGGGGAACTGAAATTGGAGGCACTCTTAGAATCTTGTAGCCTGCTCCTAGAGGGGGGTTCCTTGAATACATCTAAAGAGGCTATAAATGAAAATTTTGATATTAGTTGCTGAGGCCGCCTAGATCCGGAGACCCTGGGGCAAACTGCCCCCTGTGCCCCTCCCTCTCGGCGGCCCTGTTTCTCTGCAGCACGAGTTAAGTGTGCGGCATAGGATTTATTTGATTTTGTTTTTTTTTGCGTTTTTCAATGGTAAATTTGGTCACGTGAACCTAGTCTCCCCTACAGAGGTTGTAAATACATTAATTGTATAATATATGTAAAAACGAACGTATTGGATAGGTTCTTCGCCTATGGTACTTTTTGTAACATTCAAAGTTAGCCAGTAAATATTTAAAGATGCACCTCACACTTCGTTTTAGTTCATATCATGAAATATGACATCTAGGGAAATTAATATTGTGGAAAGGTCATCATATATGTCGGATGTGTAGAAACTCTTACAGCAGAAGATGCCATATGTGACAGGGATATTAGAGTATTGTGATGAGTAGCAGAATTAGAACTATAGAAGGACAAACAATTGTCAGTTGGGCAAACGAAAGAGTCGAATCCCCAAAGGCAGTGACGTAACGCACGGTGTGCACCTTAAGCGCAATACTAAGGGCCCCCACACAATTAGGCTCCTAGGCGGCCCCCAAGAAATTTTGTGAAATTTTTTTGGATACAAGCGTTTCTTATAATTCTTATGTTGAAGCTAGTTAATATTGTTTATCAATTGCATGTGAAAAGTTTATGCAGTTTAGGGTAATTTCAGGCTTAGCCAGTAAACTTGATTTGCAAAAAATAGGGGCACCAAACCTCTATTTTGACTAAGGGTCCCACAATGCTTCGTTGCGCCACTGCCAAAAGGCCCCTGGTCCCAACCACATGCTGGCCGAATACACAAAACAGCGCTTTAAAAATCCTTTTATTTGATATCAAAAGCTGCTTAAGGAGACTTGCTTGCCTTTTCTACTCTTGAATCTTGTAGTGAAATATCTTGCAAGATGATGTTGAAAAAATCTACTGTATCATCCTGACAGAAAATCTTTTATTTTTAATGGGAAGGTCCCAGTTGCAGCGTGCTTGGCATGGAATTCTTCATGCAAAAGATTGATATTGTCACCTATAAACAGATGCCTTGACAAGTAACCAGGCACTTAACCCCTTTAGCAATAACGAACATTGAAAGGTCACGGGTTCGACTCCTGCCCTGATCATATCAGCAGCTCACAGTTCTGTTCTCGTTCTTTTATTTCTAACCCTGCAGTTTCTCGGAGATTGTTTATACGAGCAGATAGGTTTCCCACGATATTTTGATGCTTATCACAGTCTGCCAATGCCCAATCTGCCTGCTTTCCTTTGAAGGTAAGAGAGTCTCGACTTTCTTTGCTTCTTCCACTCGCCGTTCTATTTTGGTGCTGTGAAACCTTTAGAAATTAAAACTCGCGCTGTCATTGCATGATTTTGTTCATAAATAGCAATCAATTAATAGATGTTTTAATATTATCATATCTTAAATGTTATTATCGGTTCATAATGTTATATTTTATCGGATTTTTCCTTCACACGTTTTTCCTACTCTTCCTGCGATATAATTTGCTCGTTAAACGTGTATAAGTAATAATCCCCCCCCCCACCCCATACTGCCGATCTGGTTTATAAACGAATGGACCTTCGCCCGTGCCAAAAACATGTCTCTATTCCCGAGTTTTGTAAATGGCAGAGAGAACTGTCATCTAACCGAATGATTTCACCAGCCTCGCACTCGAGATTTTTTCTGCATGTGAGTCGAATCAGCCCCGCACTACAAGGCCTAACATGTCCGTCACCCCCTTCCTAAAATGGCCCGAAAGCCGTTTGTATAAAAGATCGCCTATAAGAAACTCTAAAAACAGCGCTCTTGAAAATGTAGTAGCTATTAAAGATAGATCACCTATTAACATCAATTGGCCGCATCAATGCAATGGGCTCAGTATTTCGTAATAATATTTTTAAACATGCATATTCGGACCAGTCTAAAAAGGTATTAGACTAAAAGGGCCGAGGATTCAAACGTGAGAAGTTGTCCATCTGAAGTACTTATAGATTGTTAGCAAAGGAAGAAGAATAGAAGTTGCCAAATATAAACAAATT
This sequence comes from Catostylus mosaicus, assembly GCA_964019065.1. NCBI lineage: Eukaryota > Metazoa > Cnidaria > Scyphozoa > Rhizostomeae > Catostylidae > Catostylus > Catostylus mosaicus. The sequence continues at coordinate 3,243,417 of OZ025188.1, read as the reverse complement.
TAGGCTATTAAATATCGTAAACTATTAAATGTCGGGTTTTGTTCAACGGTGTTAGTTTTTCCCATAATTATTTGCATTTTCTGAATTTCCGAAAGTGAAAAATTGTTCATTTGAAAAGATTGAGCCTTCACAGAGTTTTTTTAATTTTGTCAGAATAGTCGTGAAAGGTATATTTCTTTTAAATAGAAAATTTCAAGTGTTTTCTGTATTCCAAGGGTGTTGCAGGGGGCTACGGGGGCTTAAATTTGCAGATTCTCCCCTACGCCCACAGGTTTTACTCTGCTTTGTCTTTATATCCGCGCCAAACATGACAATTATTCAACCTATATCAGAGAAAGGCTTCTTATAAAACCCACTACATAATTACCCGTTTGATTCCGTGGAATAGGCCAAACCTCTGCTACCCTCTATTTTTCAGCTTACTTCAATATCCTCGCACATAAATTAAGATTCGTTATCAAATTATTTCAATTAATCCTGAATTTAATCTTATTGATTTTGTTTCCGAATTAGATTATATGTATGTATTGCTTAAGGAAGATAATCATATTACTTCATGTTATTTCGTATTTGTTATAAAAATCTTTTGTAAATTGATATAACTTCTCATTATCTTCGAGGAAATTTGTATCTCATCTTTTCCGCAATATCTTTCATAAATCATTTAGATCATGCCCCCTTTCTGCCAAAGAGACAAACATCTGACATTTTAAAACATCAATTTCTGGCAACTTTCAATCAACTTTCTTTCCCACCAAATTGGCAGAGTTTTCAGATCATCAATGTGTTGGCACACAGAAAAGATCAGTGACTCACTTTTTGGCAAAATTGTCAGATTATTATAGACAAGCCCATAGCTCCTAACCCTAGGCAAAATTGCCTTCACCGTCTTTCCTAGCACCAATTTGTGGCAAAACGGCAAGTGTATAGCCTTACTCTTTGGCAAATATGGCATGTTTCAGACCAAACCATTTGTCGGCAAAACGGAAACTCAATAGCCTTATTTTGTTGGAAAAATTGATAGACTGTTGCAACCATCACTTTTTTGGCAAAAAGGCAAGCCTATAGATCCATGTTTTTGGCAATATTGGCAGATTCTTGCAACCATTAATTTTTTGACAACAAGGCAAGGCTATAGCCTTGGTTTCCTGGCAAAATTGAATGATTTTCGTTACAATCAATTTTTGGCAAAGAGGCAGATATATAGCCTAAGTTTTTGGCAAAATTGGAAGATGTTTGCAACAATGATTCTTTGGCAAACAGGCAAGCCCATAGCCTTAGTTTTTGGCAAAATTCGAAGATTTTTGCAACCACCAATTTTTGGCAAAAAGGCAAGCCTATCGCCTTAGTTTTTGGCAAAATTGGAAGATTTTTGAAACCATGATTCTTTGGCAAAAAGGCAAGCCTTTAGCCTTAGTTTTTTGCAAAATTGGAAGAATTTTGCAACCACCAATTTTTTGGCAAAAAAGCAAGCCTATAGCCTTAGTTTTTTGGCAAAATTAGAAGATTTTTGCAACCACCAATTTTTTGGCAAAAATGCAAGCCTTTAGCCTTAGTTTTTTGCAAAATTGGAAGAATTTTGCAACCACCAATTTTTTGGCAAAAAAGCAAGCCTATAGCCTTAGTTTTTTGGCCAAATTAGAAGATTTTTGCAACCACCAATTTTTTGGCAAAAATGCAAGCCTATAGCCTTAGTTTTTTGGCAAAATTGGAAGATTTTTGCAACAACCAATTTTTGGCAAAAAGGCAAGCCTATAGCCTTAGTTTCTTATCAAAATTTGAAGATTTCTGCAACCACCAATTTTTTGGCAAAAAGGCAAGCCTATAGCCTTAGTTTTTTAGCAAAATTGGAATATTTTTGAAACCAAGATTTTTGGCAAAAAGGCAAGCCTATGGCCTTAGTTTTTGATCAATATTGGAAGATTTTTGAAACCAAGATTTTTTGGCAAAAAGGCAAGCCTATTGCCTTAGTTTTTGATCAATATTGGAAGATTTTTGAAACCAAGATATTTTGGCAAGAAGGCAAGCCTATAGCCTTAGTTTTTTAGCAAAATTGGAATATTTTTAAAACCATGATTTTTTGGCAAAAAGGCAAGCCTATAGCCTTAGTTTTTTAGCAAAATTGGAATATTTATAAAACCATGACTTTTTGGCAAAAAGGCAAGCCTATAGCTCTAGTTTTTTAGCAAAATTGGAATATTTTTAACACCATGACTTTTTGGCAAAAAGGCAAGCCTATGGCCTTAGTTTTTTAGCAAAATTGGAATATTTTTAAAACCATGATTTTTTGGCAAAAAGGCAAGCCTATAGCCTTAGTTTTTTAGCAAAATTGGAATATTTATAAAACCATGACTTTTTGGCAAAAAGGCAAGCCTATAGCCTTAGTTTTTTAGCAAAATTGGAATATCTTTAACACCATGACTTTTTGGCAAAAAGGCAAGCCTATGGCCTTAGTTTTTTAGCAAAATTGGAATATTTTTAAAACCATGATTTTTTGGCAAAAAGGCAAGTCTATAGCCTTAGTTTTTTAGCAAAATTGGAATATTTTTAAAACCATGATTTTTTGGCAAAAAGGAAAGCCTATGGCCTTAGTTTTTTAGCAAAAATGGAATAGTTTTGAAAGCATGATTTTTTGGCAAAAAGGCAAGCCTATTGCCTTAGTTTTTGATCAATATTGGAAGATTTTTGAAACCAAGATTTTTTGGCAAAAAGGCAAGCTTATGGCCTTAGTTTTTTAGCAAAAATGGAATATTTTTGAAACCATGATTTTTTGGCAAAAAGGCAAGCCTATGGCCTTAGTTGTTTAGCAAAATTGGAATATTTTTAAAACCATGATTTTTTGGCAAAAAGGCAAGCCTATAGCCTTAGTTTTTTAGCAAAATTGGAATATTTTTAAAACCATGATTTTTTGGCAAAAAGGCAAGCCTATGGCCTTAGTTTTTTAGCAAAAATGGAATATTTTTGAAACCATGATTTTTTGGCAAAAAGGCAAGCTTATGGCCTTAGTTTTTGATCAATATTGGAAGATTTTTGAAACCAAGATTTTTTGGCAAAAAGGCAAGCCTATTGCCTTAGTTTTTGATCAATATTGGAAGATTTTTGAAACCAAGATATTTTGGCAAGAAGGCAAGCCTATAGCCTTAGTTTTTTAGCAAAATTGGAATATTTTCGAAACCATGATTTCTTGGCAAAAAGGCAAGCCTATAGCCTTAGTTTTTTAGCAAAATTGGAATATTTTTAAAACCATGATTTTTTGGCAAAAAGGCAAGCCTATAGCCTTAGTTTTTTAGCAAAATTGGAATATTTATAAAACCATGACTTTTTGGCAAAAAGGCAAGCCTATGGCCTTAGTTTTTTAGCAAAATTGGAATATTTTTAAAACCATGATTTTTTGGCAAAAAGGCAAGCCTATGGCCTTAGTTTTGTGGCAAAAATGAAATATTTTTGACACCATGATTTGTTGGCAAAAAGGCAAGCCTATTGCCTTAGTTTTTGATCAATATTGGAAGATTTTTGAAACCAAGATATTTTGGCAAGAAGGCAAGCCTATTGCCTTAGTTTTTTAGCAAAATTGGATTATTTTTAAAACCATGATTTTTTGGCAAAAAGGCAAGCCTATGGCCTTAGTTTTTGATCAATATTGGAAGATTTTTGAAACCAAGATTTTTTGGCAAAAAGGCAAGCCTATGGCCTTAGTTTTTGATCAATATTGGAAGATTTTTGAAACCAAGATATGTTGGCAAGAAGGCAAGCCTATAGCCTTAGTTTTTTAGCAAAATTGGAATATTTTTAAAACCATGATTTTTTGGCAAAAAGGCAAGCCTATGGCCTTAGTTTTTTAGCAAAAATGGAATATTTTTGAAACCGTGATTTTTTGGCAAAAAGGGAAGCCTATTGCCTTAGTTTTTGAACAATATTGGAAGATTTTTGAAACCAAGATTTTTTGGCAAAAAGGCAAGCCTATTGCCTTAGTTTTTTAGCAAAATTGGAATATTTTTAAAACCATGATTTTTTGGCAAAAAGGCAAGCCTATGGCCTTAGTTTTTTAGCAAAAATGGAATATTTTTGAAACCATGATTTTTTGACAAAAAGGCAAGCCTATTGCCTTAGTTTTTGATCAATATTGGAAGATTTTTGAAACCAAGATATTTTGGCAAGAAGGCAAGCCTATAGCCTTAGTATTTTAGCAAAATTGGAATATTTTTAAAACCATGATTTTTTAGTATAAAGGCAAGCCTATAGTCTTGGTGTTTTAGCAAAATTGAAATATTTTTAAAACCATGATTTTTTGTCAAAAAGGCAAGCCTATTAAAATTTAGCTTTGCATGTAGTAAAAATGTTAAAATTTTGTTATTGTTGCGTTGTTGTAAACAAAACTTTGTAATCCGCTGTATAATTGTATGCAGTTAAGGGCCATCTCGGCCTAGAAACTTGAATTTGAAAAAAAATAGCCTTAGTTTCTTATCAGAATTGGAATATTTTCAAAACCATGGTATTTTTGGCGAAAAGGCAAGCCTATAGCCTTAGTTTTTTGGCAAAATTGGAAGATTTTTGCATCCACCAATTTTTTGGCAAAAGGGCAAGCCTATAGTCTTAGTTTTTTGGCAAAATTGGAAGATTTTTGCATCCACCAATTTTTTGGCAAAAGGGCAAGCCTATAGCCTTAGTTTTTGGCAAAACGGGAATATTTTTGAAACCATAATTTTTTGGCAAAAAGGCAAGCCTATAGCCTTAGTTTTTGGCAAAACGGGAATATTTTTGAAACCATAATTTTTTGGCCAAAAGGCATGGCTATAGCCTTAGTTTTGGCAAAATTGGAACATTTCTGCAACCGCTAATTTTTTGAAAAAAAGGCAAGCCTTTAGCCTTAGTTTTTTGGCAGAATTGGAAGATTTTTGCAACCACCAATTTTTTTGCAAAAAGGCAATCCTATAGCTAGTTTTTGGGAAAAGTGAAAGATTTTCGTTAGCATAAAATTTGTGGCAAAAAGCGAGCCTATAGCCCGATCAATTGACATTAATTCGCAGCCAAAAGGGAAGCCATAAGTCTAACGTTTTTGGTAGATTTAGCAGAATTTGAAACAATCTGATTTTGGGCAAAAAGTCAAGGCTATAGCTCTAGCTTTTGGCAAAATTGTCTTAATTGTTTGGACCAGCACCTTCAGGACAAGAGAGAAGGCACTATTTTTATTGTTTGGCAGATATTTCAGACCTTCCATTTTTGGTGAAAGTTAGGCCTAGAGCTTCAAATTTTCAAACCAATATTTCCGTAGGTAAAGCCATAGACTTGCTGGCAGTTTTTCTGTGAGAAGACGTGTTGTAAAACAGGTGATAATAAAGTCGTTTTTCTTGTGGAAAATTGAAATTTTTTAAGGAATGAATTTTAGGAAGAAATTTTGTTGAGAGAGAGTTGAAAGAGCTTGATTTCCGTTGTCAGGCTTGACTTTTATATCCTTACTGTTTGGCGAAAAACTGGCAAAAATTTGAGAAGAATAACATTGAGAAAAAGGTGGCCATATAACCTCATTCTTCAGGTCAAAATTCTAACGCGTTATGGGGAATGTTTATGTTGGACTTTAGAAAGATATGGTGATCTGATAGAAAGAACGATACAGGCAAAAATAAGAAGACTTCATCAAAACAAGTTAACTGAAGATATGAATATAAATTAATCATTCAAAAATTAAGACGATGCACTGAAGGATTCCTATGCTTAAAAAAGGGTCTTGCAAGGTCCTAAATCTTAGCATTGTCGATAGAGAAAAGCTTGTTTGAATGTTTTAACGAGAAGAGTTGGAAAATGTTTAAGAGTTAAACAACTAGTGGGCAACGTTAAAGGCCGGAGTTTCAGGAAATGAAAGTAATCTTTAGATTTAAAAGCTAAGTCGATTTGTCCACCTTAAATGTCTCTAGATCCTCTAATAACTTCTGCTTCAACCCAAACTCGGCCTAAACTACAGCTTAAAAGGCTGTAATGTGGCATAAATTGAAAAAACATCGCCCCTCTTTTTACCCCTTTCTTGGCAAGTCATTGAGCAAACAATAGCAGAATCATTTTCTTTGTAATCTGCTGGATGTTACTTAACACTCAACAGAGAAAAACAATTTCAGTTAGAAAGCATAGGTAGTCCTCCTAGTGACTATGTAGCTGGTAACAATAACAATAGTTACTAAATCAAATACTCTAGAACGATTGAGTTCTGTCTACGATTGAGAGATCTGACATAAAGCTTGCAAAATTCCAAAGAAATAGGCTAAAATAACCTTGCGTACATGGCATTAAGTGCGATCCCTTGCTCTCCTTTCAGAATAAAATAGTTTAATCAAAGGACCAAAAGTTAATAAACTTTGAACATATCCTTTTCTTGGGCAGCTGGATCCAATTTTTAGCGAAAGTGTTATAAATCTGTGTAAAGGTGTAAAACTGGGATCTGTCTCAACAAATTAACTGGCTGGGCCATTGCCCCTACAGTCCTCCAACATTTCTATTGCATTACCATTTGAAACAACAGGCTCATTGTTCCAATTGACCAGGAAAATAATGGATTTCCCCACCACTGCTGGCCCTGGTTAAAAACTATCAATGGCTAGCATTTACATTTACCAGTATACTGACTGCCTTCTAAAAAGAAGCTTAGCATCAGTGGCTAATCTTAATGTTATTCCGCATCGAAAATTCTGGGAGCATATAATGGAAAATAATGTATTGATAATCAACTGGAAGATGATTCTGCAGGCATCAGGTTATGGGCCTAAGTACAAGCACCTCTCATTGATTCGATCCCATTATGGGCTTTATGAATGTTTCAACGAATTGAAATTAAAATGGATTTGACTAATGCAGCTTCGAGATGTACATGTTTACTATTCTTAACAGACCAAAAACACCGTTCTAATTAGTGAAAGTCCCAAGTATAAAAGCTTGGATTAAAGAGAGCTGTTAGTCTGTTAAAAAAATTGGCTAACATCACAGTAGAACAGGGCATGGAGAGGCTGCAGCTTAAAGCAAAGCTGACAATTTACACATGGCTCGTCACAGTAACGCTCTTAAACTCTATTAAAGTTGCAATTTGGTCAAAAATTTAGGTGAAACCATCAATTTAGGCCTGTTTTGTTTTTGTTTAACTAATGGCCAAAGCTATACCAAAAAGTCGTCCGGCTCCGAAAAAATACTCCCTAGGAAGAATAATGAAAGGAGGGCTAAAACAATCTAAATTCTGGATTAAAGGAACCAGTTAAAAGGGTGCTCTAGATCAGTATCTAATTAGAAAATTATCGTCTTCAAAAGACTAGTCATATAAACATGATATATCGAATCAACAAATGTCAGTCGCTAGGGTGGTACGTACTCATCAACTTTGCTCACGAACCTGAAACAGAAATAATCAAATTAGTGTTTTAAATCATGTGAATATTGAACAGAACTAAGAATGAAATGAAAGAGAAAGGGGAACAGGGACGCCATAGATCACAGGCTATAGTATTTCAACTCATAGCTTTTCATACTTTGTATAAAGAACGTTGTAAAAGCTGATACAGGCTTACTATAGGTACATCAGTGTAGAGACTGAGAAAACCGACTGTTAGAGGTCTATGTAACAAGCAATAAGTGCCCTGCTCAATTCTATAAATTCTTCTTACAATCAATCAGAACAAAGCACAAATCGTCTTGGAATAGACATTTGAATGGACAGAGAGGTACCAGCATATAACTTCAATAAGGCACAAGATTTTCTACTATTTTACAGGATGTATTTTGTGGTCAAGGGCCCTTCAAAGAATGTCTACCCCCCTGCACCCTTCACTGCTTCCGGCATCCCTGACTACGAGCAAAGCAAATCTCTCAAATATGGAGCGCGATGCAGGTGTGATGGTCAGTCAGTACCTTTAATAAGGATATACCTTTGCTTATGAGATCCTCCACTGCATAACTGAACAATCTTTTCCTCCAACTGATATCATTCTAACATCATCATACATGAATCGAACGCAGGTAACATGGGAACTGTGTCCAACACAATGATGACAATCAGCCTACGAGACGAAAAAGATGATCTAAATTAAGGATTAGACTAGGGAGTTTTAAAAACAAGGTAGAGTAATGTCAATGTCATCTTTTAAACATCGTTTTATTTCTATTCAACATTTGCGACTAAATTGGTTACCGGAGGTTCGTAAGTGCCGCATTTAGATATTAAGATGACCTAACCTTAACGACAGACAGAATAAAAGGCAAAAGTAAATAAAAAGTAAATAATATTGAAATGTAATAAAATGTGTAGTAAACTTATATCCGAAATGTATTAAAAATGTGAGCCAACTACTTATACTAACAGTTTTACTGAAAGAAATTGTCATATTAAGTACCAGAATTTGAAAATCCATCCCTGCTAGAAAAAGTTCTATGAAGCCTTCATTTCCAGCTAAAAACATCTAGCCTTTTTGAGTAAATCATAAAAATTTGTTCTACATTAAAATAGATCTTAGTCCACGATAAACTTCTCTATTTTTTGACAATGAATGATATTTAAGATATTTATGCCATTGGGATAGAAATGTTTTGAAAAGACTGGATGTTAAGTAGATGGAAAGCCCCTTGAAAAATTGGTTTTCTTGCTCAAGGGCTACCCTCCATAAAGAACTAGATATAAGAATTAGAATGATAAATCGTAGTTTAAATTTTTACCAACAGTGTTGGCGATGCAACCCTTGAAAAACGTAACATATTGGTACCACCTTTATCGTAATAATATAAAGTATTCTGGTTTCAATATATAACGTACCTTTGGTTTCGTCGAAGGATAATTGAAGAAATTGACCTGTCCAAAGTCATCTCCAGTAACAAGATACTCCTGGTTACTTGACCGGCAACATGCATTTATATCCGTACCATCAGCACCTTCTGGCCAAATTCCTTCAATGGAGAAATCAGAATTGATATCAAAAATCGAATTAATTTTAACTGGGCACGTAAGAAAAACATCGCTCAAAGTCGAGTGAATGCAGCAAGTGAAAATAGGATGCATTTTTACACAAAGGCAAAAAACAAGCATTGTTTCGAAGCCAGCATCAAAGCTTGATCCTTTATGTTTGGTCCTTTTCTTCTTGGCCCCCTTATGATCCCCTAATTCTTGGTCCCCTCTTTCTTAATCCTATAGTCATATCACTTTGTCCCTTACTCCTGCCCTGCTGCCAAATGTCACAAGACCTCTGATGCACATTCCAACTCATATCTCCATTTCTCTACATTTCCATATCATATCAGAACATTGTATAGAGAAGAGGGAGGGGAGAGAGAGTGAATTGACGAGAGGAGCATAGAGTTCCAACATTGTAGATCAGTAGCGATACCCCGTTCAAGTTGAAAATTGAAGATAAACTTTGTTACCAATAACCGGGAATCCCAAGACACAAGTCCACGTGTTCCATTCGATGTCTCTCATCGAAGCTGCGGAAACTATTTGGCGACACGTAGGAGCATGCCCTGCAACGATAAAGGTAAACAAACATGTTTTATACATAAGCTTGAAACCATTCATCTCAGGTGGGAGCATAGTGGCCCTTTGATCTTCAGCAAGAATTGTATTCTTCAAAGGTGGAGGGGCTAATCCTGTCAATAGCTTGACTCGTTTGCAGTTCAACATTTGTAAGGTCTCTTTGCTTCAACATGATCTATAGCAAAACCCCCTTGCACTCTGACAAACTCGTTAGTTGCTACTGTACAACTTTACTATTCGCGGGGGATGGGTTAAAAGCATATGGTGTCCGGGTTGATTGATTAAAGGAACAGGGATATTTGATTGTTCAACGTCCCTTCCAATCATCAAAATGTATAGAACCAGGCCGCAGACTGTATAGCTCTGTCTTGCAGATCACAATGCTTCAAATCTATCCACATTCAGAAGGCTACATTTCAATAAAAGCTGCAGTCAGGAAAATATTAAAAATCTCCTATGAAGTAACAATAAAGTCTTTACTTACAGTAAAGGATTTCATAATCCCCTGAATTGCTTTGTAAGTGTTGGCCGTCTTTTGACCAATCGAGATGAGTTACAAAACTTGAGTGTCCCTGTATCATGGCAGAATTGTTCATTTAATCACATTTAAACACAATATTCTATCAGCTATCCAAGTAAATTAAAAGAAAAATATTCCGGATAAAAAGCATATAAAAACTTAATGACAGAACACGACGCTTTGAGTTGTTACTTCAAGTTTCACACTTGATGCGATCTTCAGACAACTCCACAGCATATGAAGGAAATTCTTCAGTTTTCTGTTAAATATAACAATCGTAAAGGTCAATCTTATTTGCAATCTGCTAAGCCATTCCTCGTTGCAAAACGGCTTTCGGTAAGAAATGCTTTTCATATAAGGGTGCTAAGTTATGGAACGATCTTTTCGTGGAAGTCAAATCGTCAAAATCTTATGAAACAATAGAAAACCGAATCAAAAATGCCAGAACAGAATGCTGATTCTCTCTTGCGTGCTTAAATTCATTTTTTAGATTATTTTATAAATAAATTTCTTTTAATTATGTATGCTTTTCTTAGTTTTTTATTCATATGCATGGCCCACTGTAAATAAGTCCTTTGACTGACGTGGCCACCGTGCCTAAAGAATTTAAAATTTAAAATGCAATATCCTTGGATTTTATTATAGACAATCACATATAAATATATAGATTTTAGGTCTATGAACTGTTGAAATATTATAGATCTAACATAGATAGAAAGTAATTAACGAACAAATAAGCTCAAACTGCAACTTACACTCAGTTTTCCAGCCTTTTTGTACGTCCGTCCATCTTCCGAAACTTGATATAAGTAAATGAAGTTATCATGGGAACCCACAGCGATCATACTTCCGTCTGGAAAAGAAAATATTTTACATAGGGTGTATTTTATAGGCTTCTCTACCGACTTTACATAATCACTTGGTCGCTATAAGTAATCGCATGTTGCAAGATGCAGTCACAGACGGAGCTCATTTCTACGGGCCAGGTTCTCATTTATGCTCCAAGATGGAGAGATGCACAATTTGTGTTAAAACCTTACCAAGAATTGCAATCTTCATAAATAGTAGGGGGAAGAATTCGAACCGGCGATGTTTAGATCGCTAGTCCTAAACCTAAACCAGAACATAACACATTTAAGGAGTAACTAACAGGAATGAAAGAAACAGTGGTAAAGATGGCCCTTAATATCATAAGTTGTTAATAGACATAAAACAGTTTTCCATTTTTGCAAAGCTGCACGAGTCCTTGAAGATACATAGGCCAGGCTAAAATTTCAGTTCCAAAACAAACCACAAAATGAACACCTTCGACAAAGCTTAAGGATATGCTGCATAATTATGATAAAATATTCCGAATATGCAAAGACGACTCTTTTCCACCCACCAATAAACAGGCATTATATTAATCACATGATTAGCATAATCGGCATTGTGACGTCAGAATAAAGATTTGACGTCAGATTAACTAGATCAGTTTAAAGTTGAGCAAATTTCAAAATTTAGTCACAAATTTTATTTGTTGACACGAGCGGGCATTATTTGTTTGCTAGTGTTTCGAGGTGCTTTTAGTGGTACTAAGGGTGTATTGAAAATATTTTTCAGTGCATATTTCATAGTAAGAGTGTTTTTGCTGCTTTGATGATGATGGTGGCAAGGATTTTGTTATTTTTCTGCCTATTTTGGGCAGATGTCGACAGAAAAAGTTGGTTCAGTGATGGAAGACCTATTCCGGTAAGTAAATGATTGAAAGTTTATCTTTTGCAGTATCGCGACATTTGAAACTATTAAGACCCAAAAACATAACGACTAATTCAAGGATATTCTGGATACTTTCAATGGTATTTCAAGCAAATCTAAATTGGCCATATAAACATGATTATTGTTGCTTAATCTTTCTTGCCTAACTATGTTTGCTTAATTGATCTTGCTTAGCCATTCTTCCTTAATCATTCTTGCAAAGTCATTCTTGCTTACTCATTCTTGTGTGAAAAGTCCTGCTTTACCGTTTATGCTAAACCGTTCTTACTTCATTTTGCTTGCTTATTCATATTTGCTTAACATTTTTTTGTTAACCCATTCTTGCTTACAAATTCTTACTTACCCAGTTTTGCTTAACCATTCTTACTTCATCTTTCTTGCTTAATCATTCTTGTTTATTCATTTTTGCTTACCCATTTTTACTAAATCTTTTTTATTGCTTAATCATTCTTGCTCAATCTTCTTGCAGATTATTAATCGAAGAGCGGTAAACCTAACTGTTGGTGGAACTGCGGGCAAAAATCAAATCAATCAGATTCCAGGTTTGTGTTTATTGGTTTTTAAGAGAGCTAAACTTTTCGACAAGCCTGAATGGCCTTAGAAATTCTTGGTTTTGAACTCAAATTTGACTTCATAATTATCTTATCAACAAAGGTGCAAATGTGCCAAGAGGATGAGGGGAACTGATCTTGGATTTGAAAGAGACCATTTTGGTATTTATGTTATATCTTAGGAACTTCTAATATGACTTCCAACGATACAGTGCATCTGGACCTGGTTACGCTTTGCTCAAATGCCAGTAAAGTACAGTCTGTTTGTAAGATTTACCACGATTTCATCCAATGGCGAGCATCAGCTGGAAACACATTGGAATCAAATAAAGATAACAGAATTAACGGTGCAAAATTGACTGGAAACTGGAGTGATGGCTTGAAGATCGTTGAAAAGAACTTGTGCAGGGAAGAGGGCAACGTGGAGGAGTGCAACTCATTTTTGAAATGGAAAGTCTGGAAGAATGAGTCAAATTCCACGAACAACCATGACAGCATTACGGTTTCGATTTTGACAATAAAACTGGATCCAATTGTTAGTAGTGGCACAATTCCAAAGGTATTAATGGTGTTTTGTTGAATGTTGTCATTTGGTCAAACTATTCTCTCACCTTTTTTTCGTGTTTATTAAACATAAACGACATATTAGTCTATCAACTAAGAAGCAAAACCAAGCGGTTGGAAAACAAGCTTGAAAATGGCTAATTTTTCAATCTTTTTCCCTTTACTAGTAATCCCTGCCGGAAGTCTTATTCTCACCATAATTTAGTCCACTTTCTATAGCTTCTCCCTGTCCCCTTAAAAATAATGTTGTTTAAACTACAATTTATAGCTACCCTTTGACAGAAATCAATTGTAAAGAAATGTTAAGGTATTGCTTTATTGGGGGAAGGGGCTGTTATAAGCGTTTTAATGCTCGAAGCTATAAAAGAATCAGTGAAGAATGACTTTTCATTAATGCCCCGAAACTTTTGGGAGGGTATGTGGGCGCGATCTTGGGAGATCTAAAAATTTAAGACAAGCGTATTTAGAAAATAGAATATATGAAGATTCATTTGCATGCAATATTTTGGTTTTAAGGATTCGAAAACTTCCGAAGCTGGAATCAACGACGCAGAAGTGAAATCAGAGGCAACTCAGACTAGGACAGTCGTGAAAGGCAGAGGTGAAACGCTGTTGAGAGTTGTCAATGGTACATCGAAGGAAGGTGAAAAGGCAAGTCGCGGTGAAGTAGACGGCGATAAGAAAGATAAGGGCGATGGAAGGAATGGCGAAACAAGCGACGCTGTGAATGATAATATGAAATTAGGTGAAGTTGAGATAGATGGCAGAGGAATATTAAATGAAATCATGAAGGATGATATTGATGATGATGGCATGACAGAAGCAGATTCGAGAAAGGATGAGAATGCAGTTGAAGGTGGCGTAGCAGGCGACGTCAAAATTGAAGGCAACAAGAATGATGTCAATAACAAATTGGATAGCAATACCGACATCGAAAGACCGCATGGCTCATCAAAAAAATTACTGAGTATGCCATATATGGCAGGTGATGATTTACAGTTTGGACAAGAAAAGCATTCTGTGAAGATGCAAGACCAAAAGAGTGTAAAAGAAACAGAGGTAGAGAGAAATCTTGCTAACAAACTACCTGATGAAGGATTAGTAATTGATTCACAGGAAATGATGAGTATAGAATCGGAATGGAAACCAGATGGAAATACTGACACAAGTGATCAGCTAGGCTCGAGAATCAACATAGACAGACATTCAATACGGCATGCTAATGATGACAAAGAGGCTGAAAGTGATGAGGTATCGACGTTTCTCCATGGATGTGAAGAAGGAAGAGGAGATAAACAGAACTGTGAATCATTTAGAAACTTCTTAAAGTCCCAAGGAAAGCTTCCAACAACAAATAAAAAGATTGATGAAGGAAAGAGTCAAAAGAAGAGATCTAATATTGAGGATAATGAAGAAGGTGATGGAATATCGAATTTTCTTAAAGGATGTGAAGAAGGAAAAGAAGATCAACAAAACTGTGAATCATTTAAAAATTTTCTTGAGTCACAAAAACAAATGGGTCAAGGAAAGAATCTGGAGAAAAGAGACATTGCAATGAATGAAGAACAGGCCGATGGAGTATCGAGTTTTCTTAAAGGATGTGAAGAAGGAAAAGAAGATCAACAAAACTGTGAATCGTTTATGAACTTTCTTGAGTCACAAAAACAAATGGATCAAGGAAAGAATCTGGAGAAAAGAGAAACTGCAATAGATGAAGAAGAGGCCGGTGGAGTATCGAGTTTTCTTACAGGATGTGAAGAAGGAAACGAAGATCAACAAAACTGTGAATCATTTAAGAACTTTCTTGAGTCACAAAAACAAATGGATCAAGGAAAGAGTCTGGAGAAAAGAGACATTGCAATGAATGAAGAAGAGGCCGATGGAGCATCGAGTTTTCTTAAAGGATGTGAAGAAGGAAAAGAAGATCAACAAAACTGTGAATCGTTTCTGAACTTTCTTGAGTCACAAAAACAAATGGATCAAGGAAAGAATCTGGAGAAAAGAGAAACTGCAATAGATGAAGAAGAGGCTGATGGAGTATCGAGTTTTCTTAAAGGATGTGAAGAAGGAAAAGAAGATCAACAAAACTGTGAATCGTTTATGAACTTTCTTGAGTCACAAAAACAAATGGAGAAAGGAAAGAATCTGGAGAAAAGAGACATTGCAATGAATGAAGAAGAGGCCGATGGAGTATCGAGTTTTCTCAAAGGATGTGAAGAAGGAAAAGAAGATCAACAAAACTGTGAATCGTTTATGAACTTTCTTGAGTCACAAAAACAAATGGAGAAAGGAAAGAATCTGGAGAAAAGAGACATTGCAATGAATGAAAAAGAGGCCGATGGAGTATCGAGTTTTCTCAAAGGATGTGAAGAAGGAAAAGAAGATCAACAAAACTGTGAATCATTTATGAACTTTCTTGAGTCACAAAAACAAATGGGTCAAGGAAAGAATCTGGAGAAAAGAGACATTGCAATAAATGAAAAAGAGGCCGATGGAGTATCGAGTTTCCTCAAAGGATGTGAAGAAGGAAACGAAGATCAACAAAACTGTGAATCATTTAAGAACTTTCTTGAGTCACAAAAACAAATGGGTCAAGGAAAGAATCTGGAGAAAAGAGACATTGCAATAAATGAAAAAGAGGCCGATGGAGTATCGAGTTTTCTCAAAGGATGTGAAGAAGGAAAAGAAGATCAACAAAACTGTGAATCGTTTATGAACTTTCTTGAGTCACAAAAACAAATGGAGAAAGGAAAGAGTCTGGAGAAAAGAGACATTGCAATGAATGAAGAAGAGGCCGATGGAGTATCGAGTTTTCTCAACGGATGTGAAGAAGGAAAAGAAGATCAACAAAACTGTGAATCATTTAAGAACTTTCTTGAGTCACAAAAACAAATGGATCAAGGAAAGAATCTGGAGAAAAGAGACATTGCAATGAATGAAAAAGAGGCCGATGGAGTATCGAGTTTTCTTAAAGGATGTGAAGAAGGAAAAGAAGATCAACAAAACTGTGAATCGTTTATGAACTTTCTTGAGTCACAAAAACAAATGGAGAAAGAAAAGAATCTGGAGAAAAGAGACATTGCAATGAATGAAAAAGAGGCCGATGGAGTATCGAGTTTTCTTAAAGGATGTGAAGAAGGAAAAGAAGATCAACAAAACTGTGAATCGTTTATGAACTTTCTTGAGTCACAAAAACAAATGGAGAAAGGAAAGAGTTTGGAGAAAAGAGACACTGCAATGAATGAAGAAGAGGCCGATGGAGTATCGAGTTTTCTCAACGGATGTGAAGAAGGAAAAGAAGATCAACAAAACTGTGAATCATTTAAGAACTTTCTTGAGTCACAAAAACAAATGGATCAAGGAAAGAATCTGGAGAAAAGAGACATTGCAATGAATGAAAAAGAGGCCGATGGAGTATCGAGTTTTCTTAAAGGATGTGAAGAAGGAAAAGAAGATCAACAAAACTGTGAATCGTTTATGAACTTTCTTGAGTCACAAAAACAAATGGAGAAAGGAAAGAGTTTGGAGAAAAGAGACACTGCAATGAATGAAGAAGAGGCCGATGGAGTATCGAGTTTTCTCAAAGGATGTGAAGAAGGAAAAGAAGATCAACAAAACTGTGAATCATTTATGAACTTTGTTGAGTCACAAAAACAAATGGAGAAAGGAAAGAGTCTGGAGAAAAGAGACATTGCAATGAATGAAGAAGAGGCCGATGGAGTATCGAGTTTTCTTAAAGGATGTGAAGAAGGAAAAGAAGATCAACAAAACTGTGAATCGTTTATGAACTTTCTTGAGTCACAAAAACAAATGGAGAAAGGAAAGAATCTGGAGAAAAGAGACATTGCAATGAATGAAAAAGAGGCCGATGGAGTATCGAGTTTTCTCAAAGGATGTGAAGAAGGAAAAGAAGATCAACAAAACTGTGAATCATTTATGAACTTTCTTGAGTCACAAAAACAAATGGAGAAAGGAAAGAGTCTGGAGAAAAGAGACATTGCAATGAATGAAGAAGAGGCCGATGGAGTATCGAGTTTTCTCAAAGGATGTGAAGAAGGAAAAGAAGATCAACAAAACTGTGAATCATTTAAGAACTTTCTTGAGTCACAAAAACAAATGGATCAAGGAAAGAATCTGGAGAAAAGAGACATTGCAATAAATGAAAAAGAGGCAGATGGAGTATCGAGTTTCCTCAAAGGATGTGAAGAAGGAAAAGAAGATCAACAAAACTGTGAATCATTTAAGAACTTTCTTGAGTCCCAAAAACAAATGGATAATGGAAAGAGTCTGGAGAAAAGAGACACTACCATGGATGAAGAAGAGGCCGATGGAGTATCGAGTTTTCTTAAAGGATGTGAAGAAGGAAAAGAAGATCAACAAAATTGTGAATCGTTAAAAAGCTGGCTAGATTCAAAATCAAATGTAAAGAGAATGGCAGCTAAAAATGAAGGCAACACAAGACTGATTAGTCGCAGAAATGAAGATTATATAGAGAGTAAACAAAATGAAGGAACAAGTGCTTCTGATTTTGAAAAAGATTGTGAATCAGGAAGAGAAGATAAAGAAACGTGCAAGTCATATTTTGATTGGTTAAATGCGATGGAAGAACAGATGAAGATCATTAAAACAGAACTCAAAAGCAAAAACGACAATAAAAATGCTTTCAGTAATAGATGGGAAGAAGAGAGTGAGAATCGCGATATGAAAAAAAGTGAGCAAGATGTTGTTGGTAAAAATGAAGAACACCTTACAGACGAGCTAAGTGAGTTAGACGATGCAATAAGAGGGGAAACTGAGCAGGCCAGTGATGATGCTTTTAAGAGACATCTAAGTCTAAAGAAACGCTGCGAAAATGGAGATGAAGATAATGAAGAATGCAAATTATATCGGAAATTGATATCTCTCCAGAGTATGCACGGGAATCGAAATGGAGAAAGTGTGGAAGATCCTAAGAAAGAAGGAAATGAAAGGCAAGAAGAAAAATTTAGAAGACATGAAGAGCAAGGAGAAGAAGATGGCCACAATGAAAAAGAACATAGAGGATACGCAAGAAGCTACAACGAAGAAGAACAAAGAAACACGATGAGTGAATCGGATGATGATACAGACAGTGAAACGGATGCTGTTGATAAGGATAGAAGAATAAAAGAACATATAAAGAGCGAAAACGCATATATCATGAAAATTATGGGGCATAGTGGCCACAACATCTATAAAGATGAACAACTAGAGCATTTGCAATCCGATGCAGGTAAACAGCTAGAGCAAATTGCTGAAAATGGATATGAAGGCATTCATAGAGAAAAAGAAGAAGAAGAGAACGGCAGAGAGGAGAACCTAGGTTACGAGATGAAAAATGTAAGCTTGAACCGTGGCAGAATAAGGGAGGGAAGCAAGGCTGCTGGAATTGAAACAACCCAAGAGAATAATAAAAATACGAGGGATAAATCAGCGTTTTATAGACAAATGTTTCATAAGTTGGTAAGAAGAGCAACAAGAGAATATAGGAGAGAAACGCCAGCGAAGAAACTTATGATTTTCAGATACATTCCGTGATGCCTTGAAAAACTGCTAACGATTCTGACAGATAAACTGTATGTCTAGAATAATTTATTTGATATTTTACCTTGATATTACGAAAAATAAAGTTATGATTCTGACGTACGTTTCTTTTTATTCAGTTTTTCTCTCGATAAGGTAAATTCAGTCAGAGATCAGAGAACAGTGAAAGTTGATGGCAGTTAGCCGTGAGGCGTGTGCTGAAAACAACGGTATTAGCAATGCCAAAGTTGATCAAATTTACAGTTAGGGTAGTACTAGAGGGAGCACTATTTTAAACTGCGGACTCGAACTTAGCTTTTAGCTAAGGCAATAAATTTCCATTTCACTGCCAATCTTTCCCGCAGGATACAGATAACGTTTTATGGCGTTAAGTTTATTGGTGGCACTGCGGGTGGTTTACAGATGCTATGAGAGGGTCAGAGTTCTAAGTTCTGCGTAATATGCTACTATTGAGCATGGCTGGAGATAAAAGTCCCGTTCTAGGGGTTGTTCAGAACGAATTTGCCCACAAAATCGACGTGCAATCCTTTATTTGCAGACAAGTTCTGAAATAATATTTTTTTACCTGAAAGGGCTGTCACATTCCCTTCGCCTCACTGTACTTACGGCCCTGCCCTTGAGGGGACCTAGTGCTTGATAAGGACTTTATAACGGGGGTTGGGCGGGGTTTTAAAATTGCAAAAAAGCAAAACTACCAACAGATTGAAACTTACCAGGTGAGTATTTGATTGCATCGTGTTGTTCAGGTCCATCTTGAAATGAGACAATGTCCTCCGATGTTTCTAGATCAACAACCAGCCACCTTAACAATAAAAATAATCCGTACTTAAATTTGTTCCATGTCCAGCAATTGGTTTGAAGACTCATGCCATGGAGGCCAGCCAAAAACCGAAAAGAGCAGGGGGTGCGCAGAGCGTCTAGGACAGAGCCTTCTTACCCGTTCTATAACCCTTTTACTCCCGTGAAAATACAGTTATAAAGTAGGAACTAGTGCGCTGATAAAGCTGCAAGGGGGTAATGTAATTGGAGGTGTTGGAAAAAAGTAGGTTTAAAAATGTTGATCTACAGATCAAATCAAGCTATTGATATCAACCTCCCCCCTTAAAGAAATAGCCGATTCTTGTTTAAGGTCGTAGGCCTACATGGTCCCTCCAGGGATGAAAAGGATGAAAAGATCCGGAATGCCCAGGTACTTGAATTCCTTAGTTATAGCAGGATCCTAGTACTGAAACGGGTGTACTGACTAGATTTAGCATCTTAAAGTTCTAGGCAGCTCAGGGCAGCATGACATTCACGAAATGTTGAAATTTGACGACGTTACTTCGCCAGTTAAGTAAAGGGTTTTTTTGAGAAACTCATTACTGCACTTTCTCAGATTTATTGGAGCTTATTATTTTCTTATACTTTCTTATATACCAGTTTCTTAAAAAACAACTTATTTAATAATTTATTTATGGCTCTGTGGAACAAACGAGAAAAGACTATTTCCAGACCCAAACCTTTATATAATTGTAAAAGTGGTCAAGAACGTTAATTTTTGTTAGTCGCATTATCCAAAAAATCACAAATAAACAAAATATTCAATTTTTAATAAAACTTGAGCCTTGCATGATTGTTAATTATTCTTAAATTGGCAAGGTTTTGAGCCTTTAAATTATATTCTTATGGACTATAGGTAATCTTATCAAACATGATATAATAAAAGATTCTGTAACTGGGTTTCTTAACAATAATACAAATTTCTAGAGAGCGTAAAATATGAAAATCTTTGAAAAATGATCAAGAAACTTAAATCGCTGATCTATAAACTATGAAGAGAAAAAATAAGTATTTATTGAATCGGCATTGCCTTTTCATTTACAAATGACCCGAGAAACAAAAATATCTGCCGTGACCCGGGATCGAACCAGGGACCTTCAGATCTTCAGTCTGACGCTCTCCCAACTGAGCTATCCCGGCGTGCCAGATACAAGGTGTTACGGAAAAATGAATGACATGACGTTTGTGGTATTGGATCCCACCTGGGCGCAGCAAAGGGGCACAGTATCTCAAAAGATGGGCATTCAAATTCATTGTAGGCTAGCTGTGGAAGACATGTGTTTCCAAAAATCTATTTAAAGGATGCTTCTGAGAAAATGACAATTTTCCTGATGCTCTAGATATCAAATTGTTATGACAAAAAGGGACACAATTTACAAAGTGGAAACAGGGGGGACACTCACAGCAGTGGAGCAAGGAAGGAAATGCCCCTCCAACCCTAAAAATTAAGCTTTATTCTTTTATTTTGAAATAGTTTTGCCCTTACTTTTCACTGCGCTGCCCTCTTGCCCTGGGGCGCAGCAGGCCTTCTCTTGTTGGGGGCACGTGCCCCTACTTTTGATAACCCTGCATCTTAACAGGCGTTGCCAGGAGACCTAATCAGATAAAGCCCTAGTTTAAGGCGGGGGCATATAAAGAGAGGCCCTGGTATATTGGCTTACCTTCCCGACTTCATACCAATCGCAATGACATTCTGAGTTGGGTGAAAGGCGGCAGATTGTGCAGGCTCCTGAAATTGGAGAAAACAAATTATAAATCCATCCCCATCAAAATCTGAGATTTTTTCCAAGCCAATTGCAAGTTATTATTCTTCAATGTTTGACGAGGGTCTTATTAAGGAAAGGGGGCATTTTGGTCAAAGTAGATTTAAGATTACGAAAAAACAGTGGCCAGTCACAAAGTTTTGCTGGGAGAATGGCCTCCTTATCTTTAAATTCGTCATGAATTTAATTTGGATCTATCAATTGCATATTTTCATGTTCTAAAATTTTTTGATACTTTGTTTTTATTCGTGGTGATTTAAAACTTCGTTTTCTCAATTAAGCACGTAAACAACAGCAAAAATCTCGCTTCCAATGATTATAGAATTTTAAAAAAGTTGATACTTGAGTCTGAAAATAAAAGATTTGAAACATTGATATTGATATTGATATTGATAAAATTATTAGCACAATAAAACAGTACACTGTAACACCCTAAACGGCCTAAACAGAACAAGAACAGCAATAGTGTTAGCGAGACTAAACCAACCGTCCCTGACCAAAAAGTTCATGCGCAAAGTTGAGTTAAGCATATACCTTAAGTTGCTTAAACCACATAAACTCGTGCCCATCTGCATCCCAAAGAAACATCCTTTCATCTGATCCACAAGTGACGAATAGTTCTTTATTGGGGTGTGTACCAAGACCCCAGAGCTCATCAACATGCCCCTTTGAATTTAAAAAAATTATGTTTAGGATGAAGCTATAACCACGAAGTAACAGTCAACAATTTAGATTTTCAATATTAACATTTGATCTTATGATATGACTGCACAAACTGCTTGGAAAGAGAGAACATTTCCTAAAAAGATTCACATTTCTCAACAAGAACTTTTTAACTAGCCTTTAGATCTATTTGAAAATGAAGGATTATTTAAAGACACGAGATTGTCAAATAATGGGCAAGCACAAGCAAGTTTACTGCTGTGTTTCTGAGTATTTTTAAGTTTGAGAAAGCATGTCTTTGTCTCTTTCTTCAGAAATTAGATTCACTCTCTTATATATTGGAATATGTCATTGCGTACCTGACAAAACAAGACAACTAAGGCTTTATTCTGTTGAAATTGTCTTGAAATGCCACCGGTAGTCATCGTGAAAGTTGCACTCAAATGCAAGAAATGCTAGAAAGTTTAAATAGCTACTGGGGGCATTTCAAACTTTCTCATTAAAAATGTGTAGCACTGGGATTAGTTTTTCGACTGTTTTTGCTAACAATAGACAAGTACTGCATGACGTCATTTCAATATACGTTCCCTTATCCCATTATTGCAGTGGGGTGGAGTGGGGTTGCTGGGAAGCTTACTGAACTCGAAGGCAAGGGGGCAATACCGGGGAAAAAAGGGCAGAGCAATGGCAAAATTAGAGAGTTCGTCGTTTTTCTGAGGGTAGGAGGGCAATAACCCCGTTGCCACTGCTATAGGTATCCCTGTGGAGTGGAGTGGAGTGTGGAGTGTGGAGTGTGGAGAGTGGGGAGTGGGGAGTGGAGTGTGGAGTTTGGAGTGGAGTGGTGTTCCATAGGGTAGAGCTTTTATTGAATGACGTTACCTGCATTATGTACCCCAGTCCTGAAGAGACAGTCCCATCTAGGATGCAATTCTTCGTGGTGCCAACAATAATTTCTAAGTCATCATCATCCTGCATTTGCCCTTCTACAATCGTACGCACTTGACCAGCATTCTCTGGTACCTACGATCAATTGTACTTACATGATATCATCTAAGCCTAACAAAAATAACAATAAATTCTTTGTTAGAGGTTAGCTGTAAAAATAGCGAAGTTGCTAATTAAAGCATTTAATAAATGCACTTCAATTACTATTCATACTTAGACTCATATCTAATTCTTTAACATAAAGGAATATATATAATGATAAAATAGTAGAAGATAAAATGACCAAGCATTATAAAGACCCCCACCCCTGATACATAATTCATGCACAGTGTGCAGTTGCAATTTGAAGATTTCTGTGATCTTATACTTCTTTTGAATGCTGACTGAGATTTTTCAAACCCCGGGGATGTAAAGAAGAGCGCAAATGCAAAGGTGGCGGGAACCTTGCCTCACAATAATCACTTTTTCCCTCCTTATGCCTAAGAAAACAAGAGAGTTGGCACAAACACTTCCAATGGCGACCATTTTTGCACTGCACGGAGCCAGTCTTTTAGTTAGGAGAGTCAAGCAAGCGCTATAGTCGAGAGTGCTGGCTTGATACCAAAAATAAATCGAAATTATCCATGTGAATTGTTGGAGTGACAAATCTGCAATTCCCGGAGCCAGGAGCAGAACTAACATTAATCAAGTACAAAATACTGGCAAAAGCTACATTCCTGGAGGCATGCTATGAGTAAATGACCAAAACAGTCGCCAGTAATGCTAGTAAAAACCCAAAAACCATCCCTCCTTTCCCAACCAGATTTTGACAATATGCTGTTGCCAGAATCTAAGACTGTGTTGCCAAAGAACTAACGTTATCATGCAGAATTACATCTAAATTTAATAACAGAACACGATGGTTAAAGTTGTAACTTAAAATTTCACGGTGGATGCGATCTTCAGACAACTAAGGGCTACTCTAGTATAGTGTTTGCTTGTCAACAAGAGTAGTCCTCAGTTATCTGAAGATCGCATCAAGCGTGAAACTTTAAGTTACAACTTTAACCGTTGTGTTCTGTTATCAAGTTTAGTATCGCTCTGCTTCTTTGGCATCGAGCACTATTTTTAGCAGACCGGTAAAAAGTAATTTTCAATAGAATTAATTTATCTATCAATTAATTTATCAATTAATTTTTATCATGAAGTAACTGAAAGTAAACAATTACTTCATACCTCAATTTCCAATCCTGTTTTCTTAAAAGACTGATTCCACTCAAAAATTTTTCTGTCCTTTCCACCACCAGTTAGAATTTTTCCATCGCTCATACAACAAATTGAAAAGATTCCACCCTGGAGCAGAAAAAAAGAAGAATTAGTCATTGTACCATTGATAATATAGCTTTAAATGACATGCCTTGCCTTGCTAGTACATGTGCTACATAGAACTTTAATTGGGTAGAGAGCTATTCAGGGTCACATAGGCCTAAGCTCCCCACTTTTATCTAGCATTAATTAATCATCATTTAAACTGTGTGAGACCGAATTTCATAATTTAAAAACTTACATCATGCGCTTCCTTGATAGCCTTTGATATTTTATTTGTTCCTTGAATTAAAAGAGAAGAAAACAAATATTGAATTAATTCAAGAATGATATTCAATTATTCTTGCAGCTGCAGCGACACTTACAACTTCAGACTTATGTCTGTTATATAATACATCTGTCAAAACACCATGGCATTGTATAGAAAGGAACATCGGATACATTTGAACATTAATAAGAGACCATTCTGCTCTACTTAGTCTCATAAAAAGCGTATCTTTTTTCAAGAGCCGGCACAAATGGGGGGAGCCTTGGGGGACCAGATCATTTAAACATATGGCCCTCTAGGGATAACAGCAGTTTTACATATATTCTATCATATTGGGTAATAACTTTGCTAAGTAGGGAGATAAGGGAGGGGAGCAAAAATGGCTCACTGGAGGGTGGATGTAGCAGAGAGAAAAATCATTTGAAGAAAAGGGTGGCAAAACAGCTGTTCATGGAACCATGTAAGTATCCTTAAATACACTTCCTTTTCCCCCTATTTATTGCATCGAGTATGCAATGAAAAAAGTCATTTTTATTGTGATTTCTACCTTGTCCCCAAAAAAACAAATTTCCATTTGAATCTCCAGTTAACAAATCTCCATTCTCGGTGAAAGCTGCAGACAGCACAAATTTAGGCTTGCCGTATTTCTACAAAAATATAATTTTAACAACAGTTATTAAGGATTGAACTCCGACGCATGCATAATCTGAGGACACGCTTTCTCAAAAAAATAAATACCATTCACAAGAAAAGTTTAAGTATAAATTTTCCTCATTCATTAGGTCCTTTAAAAAAATATTCCTGTAGACAGCAAAGTTTGCAAAGTGAAAAACATTTTACAGCACAGCTCACGTAACGTTTTTAGAAATTCTCTTACATCTTACGAGAATCTTAGAGCCCAAAATGCAACAAAATGCCTTCTTAAAATAAGAATCTGAAAATGCAACAATCCGCTAAAACTACTTTCTGAAAATAATATTTGTTTAGTTCATCTACTGGTATTAATGATATCTATAAACTATAACAAATCATATCGTTCCAGACAGTAGAACACTTTATAGCCCTACCATAGATGTGAATTTGGGATGTGGAACCTAATGGTGTTGAAATGTCATTTAAAGGAACCATCATTTTGTCTAAAAATATCTGCAACAGGTAGAGCCGACACCAGAAGCAATATACAGGAGGGGGGGGGGGGGCGCGGATGTCATCAATCTCCAACGATGGTCATCGTCATCAATCCGTTATCAATCTTTGTTGCACATAAAATCCTCATAAATTTTGGACAAGCATTCAGCTTTTTCGAGCAACAGTCTTTTGGGGAGGGGGCGGTCCCCAATGCCCTTGTTGGTGCCGGCTCTGCATTTAGGCTACGATTGCAGATATAACAGGCTATTATAGACTATTTATAGTGTTGTCGTATCACAAATTTGATTCAAATTTCTACTAACCTCAAAAATACCCATTTTCTTGACAATTTTCATGTCGTTTGTAATGGTCCAGAATGCGATATGCGACCGGCCATAAGAAACCAATGAGTTGGTATTACTTGGATTAAAAAGAACCCCAAGAACAGCATCATTTGAGCCCTGATAAAGGCAGAAATAACTTAACTGAACTATTTATTTACCTCTTGCAAAGAATTAATTTACCACAATACTAGAAACCTTTTGAGTATAACAAATAATTTTTCCGATGCAATTACAGCTATCGTGTATTGTCTCATTTCATTATTTCCTTTAATTTTTTCATGGTTAAATCCAAATCAACAAATACAAAAAATTAGTTATGATTTGTAACATGGCCTGCGTGGAAACATAACTAAATTACTAATAGCCTTTACAATATAACTTTCAAACCAATCTATGATTCAGGAAAATGTAGAGCGAACAGGACTCAGAAGTTTAATCTAAAGGCAGAATGTTGATTCAGATTATTAGACTCATTCAATGGGGCTATTCAAAGTCTTTGAATGAACTATTTCCAGTCTACCTATGAAGTTGGTGTAATTTTCATTGGATGTTTCAGTACAAGACGAATTAAAATGTAACTACCTTGTTATCTGAGTATCGGGAATTCTTTTGCCAATCCCATAATGATATGACATGTTCATTTGCTTCGTCGATTGCAATGAGTAGCTTTCCATCATCCTTCAAGAAATTTTCGAATCAGTCAGAGGACAGCATTATGTAACTTAAAACCAATCTTACAGAATTGCAACTACATTAGAAAGTTCAGTAAACTTTTCAAATTTCCTCTTTCCTCTTGTTCAAACCTGATTAACTTCTATAAACAAAATCAAAATGATGTAGCCCTTTTAGTTTCACTTTTTCCAGTTACTTTCGTTACATATGCATCGCTCCTTCGTCGTTTCGTGATGAGACTCTTAGCGCATACATGCTGAAAGTATATGATGAATATATGGTAGTACAATGATACGGTTGACTAAAACACTACACCTTGAAACTCGTGCAGACAAGAAAAGATCTGTTATGGTCCGTTCCCTTCCGCGCATACGAGAACGCTCCCATCTGATCTGGTTTTTGCCTGTTATGAAATTTGGATTCGCTAGACGACAATCTGTGCCAAATCGCTATATCAATTTAAACAGTTAATATTGATAAAACAATCGTATAATTGCATTTAACATTGGTAACGTTCTACAAACCTTGGTGGAGAATGCTAAGCAACACAATGCCCGCTCAAAGTAGCCTATTCCAATGACATGCAGTGTCTCCAAAGTGTTTGAATCCCAAATACGAACATGGGGCTAAAATTAGAAATACACATGAAATAATGCAAATAATTTGATATGCGCTGCCATAAAAACTAAGGATACGCCTTTAAAGATGATGACGCTGGGTGGCGCCGACGCAGTGTCCAATGACGAAAAATCATGTGGTAGGACGACAGAGCATAGCTGAGACACAGAGATGGCCGCAGTAACGACTCTTTGCTTTGTTCTAGAATGAACACCGTGTTGGCTTATCAGAAACGCTGTCGAATCTAGATTCAGTACATGATGGCCGTTGACTTGAGTTGACAGTAAGTTTAATTGATTTGATAAGGAAACCGTTAATAATAATTGATAATGAAACTTTTGTCAATAAAGCAAGTTTCTGCTAAATTCAGTTACCCTCGATTAAGGATAAACGAGAGGTCAGAAAAATCCCGAGCCTTCCTTTGGCCCAAATTAAAATTCAACAGTTTTCTTCAGTAAGAAAGAAGGAAATAGGGCGAGGTATGGGTGCGGTATTGCACTTTCCACTGTTTTCAGTAGCCTTCTTCATGGCTGCCGGCCGAGGAAACGTGATGTTTTCCAGCCTCTGGAGAAAATCCAGGCTATATTTTTAAAAGAGCAAGCACCCTTATGATGGACGCAGTAACATCTTTCCCTAACAGAAATGAGTATCCTTGCTTAAATGAAGAATCATCAATGGTATTACCTTCCCGTCTTCTTTGCTGTGACCAGCTACTTGTCCACTAGCAATGATAGTTTTACCTGGGTGCAATGCAATGCTAAAAGATAAACAATGCTACTTTAAACATTTCATTTTGAGAAAATGACGTTATCTTTAACAATAAGCGAGTGGTAGAGAACTCTGTAATGAATCTGTATTAATTGTGGAAATCGGTAAGTAAGACCTGCAAATAATACTTATCGTTAATTGTTTGCAATCAATTATTTTTTACATCTCCTAGCACCTTGGCACCCCACTTATTACCAAGAAATAAGAAAAACGCCATGGAATTGCTGAATTGCAATTAGTATAAAAATATATAGAAGAATGTAAGGCCATGAGTGATATAAAAGCTGACTGAGTGATAGAAAACTGACGGTTTGATACCCTATGTCTTACTTGTTTGCAATCTGTAAGAATGAAGTGGAAGAGAAGATGGAAATAGAGAAAGTTCTAGATATAATTATAGTGTTGACCGTGGAAATTTTAGAAAGAGTGTTTAAAGGTTCAAATGTAAATATTAGCTGGAAAGGAAGGTCTATCTTGAGCCCTAGTTTCACATTCTTTCACCAGACGAAATGTTCCTTGTCGATGTTGATCAAGCAGTGAGACTCAACTATTCCATTGGAAATCGAGAATTAAAAAGGAGATGCGAGAGAGCTGCTAGCAGGGAAGCGGAAAAACTATCATATGGAGATGTATATGATACCAACTAACAACAGCGAATTGCTGTAATGCTAATGTCTTACAGCACTTAAATTATATCCACTTATATTCCTAAACAATGCAATATTGACAGTTTGATAACAACAGTATACATTTATAAGAAAAGCGAAGCAGTTATTTGTTGTAAAATACCACGTTTAAAATGAAATACTGAATAAATAAGCTGCTACAGAGCTTAAGCATCCTAGATTTAGAATAAATTTGATTTGTATACAGTATAATGTATAATGAACATATGATATGTTG
>OZ025188.1:2897270-3212270 GCA_964019065.1 Catostylus mosaicus | reverse complement strand
TGAGAGCTAACAGACGGCGCAGGAATAGACTTTCTTGGGTAGTCAGTGGCTCTTCGAGTCAATGGTTTTTTCAGTTGAGGTGTTTTCTCCTTTTCAACCGCAGCAGCCTAAAGCAAAGAATGAATTACAAAGAACTTGAAAGCTGATATATTCAATATAGAGAGCAACGTTACTAAAAAAGCGGACGATAAATTAATAACGTAAAAGCTCTATTAAGCCTCCCCCTTTAAGCCTCCTCTCTGAAAAGCCCCCCTTGCAAGCAGAATTTTGAAATAAGCCTATTCTCTCTAATAAGCCCCCTTTTTCATACAAGAAAGACTACATAGAAAAGTGCAACGATTTAGTGATCGCTGATGATGTTATTCGGTGTAATTTGGCAAGTTTCTAAGTTCATATGTTGGAGAGACAGAATGTTCTCGTCAGGTCTGTATTGCGTCTCTAGAAGCCGTTTTAGATAAAAACCAGTGAAGTAATCAGAATAAAAATGTTTTTTTATCGTTGAACTTAATTTTCAAATAAGCCCCTTCTCTAATAAGCTCTAATAACCTCTCCATTAAGCCCCCCCCCTTCAGAATCTTGATAATTAAATAAGCTCCCCGGGGGGCTTGATAGAGCTATAATTATTATAAAAAGGAACATTCAAGCATGTTTACCAAGTTTACTTGTTTAGAACAGAAATTATGTTACTGTCCAAGTGTTCTTTGATATCGAAATTCTCTCACATGAAATTAAGCAATGGTGAATAATGATAAACGGTCCAGCACCTAAATCATAATCAACAAAGTTTCTACGGTTACCTCTTTCTCATCTTTGGGGTCATCAAGAGGATCTTTCAAGAATTTTTGAGGGCTTTTTGGTTGTGATGGCAGAATTGCAGCTGCCGGCAAACCACCTTTTCCTCAGAAATAAAAAAATCTGAAATTAGATAACCAACTTTAATTGTTATGTTATGACAGCTTGTTCATAATAGTTGAGTCTGCTTTACAGCACGGAACAAGATTACAAGAAATTGAAACTTAAAGATTTCCCCAAAAATATAAAGAATATGTATAAATTTTAGAAATTTTGACTGTTTGAGCATTGCTCAACGTTAAATTAGACTCTGTTTCAAGTAAAATGCGAGTCTTAAAGAACTGTTCGTTGTGCGTTAGAACTTTGAAGGGTGTAAGGGTAAAAATAGTTGACTTTTGTAAGGCAATTTCAAGATCCAGCATTAGATACCTGAGATTGTTAAGAAAGTTTGAGTACTGGAGTTATTACGAATTTTCTCATAAAAGATGTACAAGTATGGGCACAATGCTACTATGCAAAAATATGAACGTCTACTACTTCTTTGCGATGAATAAAGGAGCTTTAATGTCAAACGTACTAAGAATTCATATTTATACATGGTTAGCTAGCCCCTTAGATGCTTAGAATGTTTAGAATAAATTAGCATATATGATTGTGTTCTATTTAATGCTCAGTTGTGGAGCACAAGGCTAGAGACCGAAAGATAAGTTTCTAACGAAATGGTGTTTCTAACATGAGCGGTGTATGGGTGCCTTTCTTGAATACTACAGAGGGTAGGGTTGGGGTTAGAGTTATGTTGCGAAAATTTGAAATTTTCTTTGCGCCTATTGCTTCAGAGTGCATTCCCTACAAGCTACACGCCGAAGGCGTTCTGTGGAAATTAGCCTCATACGCTGAAAAGAGGAGTAGTTTCTTCAACAAATCCAAGATTTACATACTGAATGAAGCCAAAACGCACATCAAATATAATCAGGCCTAAGTACATGGAATACACCCAGTCTACTGCGTCGTATAAGACTTATAAAATATGCTTGCACTGCAAGGTTCATAAAATTCCTACCTCCATTTACAAACACATTGCCTTTTTGTTTATTGCGTTCTGTTTCTAAGGCTTCCAGCCTTCTTACTACATTTGCAAGTGCCGTTTTCAACACAAGGATTTCATTATCCTGTTCTTTTAACTTTTGCTGCAGTTGCGTGGTGTTAGATTTATCTTCTAATGCGCCTCGGTAACCTACGTCAGGAAAAGAAAACAAATTGAAATCTAGAAGCCCCGTTCCTAGACATTTCTACTGAGAAGGAGCGTAGACCATCGAGCTTCTGAAGCAGTGGACAGGTAATAGATTCCAATGGACAAGGCTCGGTGGATCAACTCCCATTGTCAATTGTAAGCACCGGCATCTTTAAAGTCTCTGAGAAGGGGTCAAATTTTATCCTAAACCAAGGACATAGAAATTTGAAAAAGGGGTGTATTTTTTGAAAAAGCAAAAAATTTAAGAAAGGGGGTTTTGTAGGTCCAACTCATCGTATTAAAAACAATATGTCTTTTGATTTCAGAGAATCAAAATTCAGAGTTAAAAATCAGAGAAAAATGTCAATTTTCTAGAGCCTCAGATGTGGGTGCTTACACTTGACAATGAGAGTTGACCCACCGGGGGACAAGGTCTCCAGAAGAAAGAACTAAAACTTTGAATAAAGTGATGCTTTAATCGCGAAATGATGCTTTTTTGATTACTTTGTTGCTTCCGGGCTAAGAACGCTGGCATCACCCTACTCCCTTCCCCCAATAAAACAATGTTGGTTCCAAAGGGCAATACCTTCACTTTTGTTTACCATTGATTTCGGTCAAAACGTGGCCATCAAATGCGGTTAGGCAACAATATTTGAAGGAGAAAGGGGGGCTGGAGATAGAGGACAAAAAATTGTGGTCAGGGATAGTATTTTCTGCTGACAAAACATTACCTCCATTGACATCTCTGTCATCTTTTTCACCGTTTTTGGGGGCATCATCAGCTTTAACATGTGATCCATTTATTATCGCATTTATTTCGCTCAGCCTCGGCGATGAAGATCGCGTGATTAGCTCACTTGGCCTTGGTGACAGTCCTCCGATGTCCATTTTATAATCATTGCCGGAAAGACGTCTGTTTGTTCCGGGGGAACCAAGAGCAGAATTTGGCGATGAATTTGATAAGTTAAGCTTCAGGGTTGCACGAGCCGTCCTTGGACTTTCCGCACCGTCCTCCATTTTGTCCGTGTATATCGTGTTTTCGTTCAAATCCATCACTTTCATCGGCTTTTCATTCGATAAGCGAGGACTCTCAAATCTTTTCATGTCCTGTAAAGAGAAACAAGATAATCCTGTGTTGTTGTTGACGCCTGATACCTGAGTGTAAGAAAACACCGGGGGACGCAAATCTCAAATACTCTGCTTTCTGACCAAAGGGGGCTCGAATAAACACGGTGCTTGGGTTGAAAAATACTCATTTCACCGTCATCCTTTTGTCAGTTCTGTATTAATACCTTAATTTATCCCAAATTGATTTTAATTTGATTTTGATTAAAATTTTCAGCAATGTGACTTAGTGTGAATAAAGATATTGCAATTGAGATGAAATTCAACTGAATGAGCTTTTGATATACGTGAAAAGACCTCTGAGCTATCGAGCTATATACTCGAGATAAGAAAGTACCCTCTCTTACAAGCTCACTTACTAAATTACTAGGAACATTACTGGGACGCTTACAGAAGGGGAGGCAGAGGGGGTAATTGCCTTTCCTGTCCTCCTATATAACTTTCTGTGCATTCTTTAAAAAATGTCCCTCCCCCCGCCTGGAAGTATTTCTCAAAGTCAAAACTACGAAAGCAGACTAACCGTACAACAAAACACCACGCATAAAAAGCTGTTTGCTTTTATTATTGAATTTCTGAAGATTACCTTAGAATAGTGAGACCGTATTCTAAAAGAATAGACCTCTGATTTAAATTGCTCTTTGACTTTTCTATCTTATTCCTCACATAATTAGTTGAAGGCATCAATCTTTTTAGTTGTATAGAAATATATAAATAAAACAAATACTGATCAGTTTGGGAGGATAATAAACTGAGAATAGATGATAGCTATATCCACAAAGAGCATTTTGATAAGTACGAAGACGCTCTTTTATCAAACAGTTTTTTGTTTCAGTCTTTCCTCGCCATCCTAAATCCTATTTCAATTTTCCCAAGTTTTTTATCAAGTGAGTTGGTATAGAGAATGGAACAGAAGGGAATGGAACGTTGTTTAACCAGGGTGACCAAAATTGTTCGCTGAAGCATATTGGGTGACTAAAATATTTCCCAAACTATTAATACATTAGAACTATTCATTTATCGTATACGAAAAAACGTCAGTCACAATCATTGTGATTTATTTCTTACAACTAGACTTACTAAAACTTCTAAGAAGGACTAAGACCACTATTTGTTAGAATAAAATAAAATAAATTGGTTTCAAAAACAGCTCTACGTTCTTCATAAAGGTTTCGTGAAAAGGATGTTTTTAACTTCTGCGTTTATGAGTTATTTTCAATCGTGTATAAACCGACTAAATACGTCATCTAGGCTTAGTTTGTAGAAAATGTCTTCATTCAACAAATGCTTGAAAATGTTAATGCAATAGACGTAAAAGTAGTTTATTCTTTGAAGAAAGTTTTGAGAAAGTTTGAGTTATGAAATTGCTTAGAGTGACTGTTACTGCTGCAAAGGTTTCAGAATCACTATCAACTTCGTTATCAAAAACATGTCAAGTTTCTTGTAGAAAATTTGTATTCCGGTACTGGCTAACTATACATGCTTCTCTTATTAGAAATTGGTTTATAAGAAAATGGTACACGCCTCCGAAAAAAATTGAAAAAGTTCAATACTGAGGCTTTCCAGCCTGAGAAAGTGGCTACATTTTTTTTTATAAATCACTTTTCATTCCTTAGAAAACAGGTGTAGTGAAAAATTCCTAACATTTAAGATGCCTGTAAAATGCTTAAGAGTAAGATACATTCTGCAACGAAATTTCTAAAAAAGTTCCAGCACTGCTAAACTGCAATTCTTATGAAATTCGGTGCTATGGTAATTTCAAGGTTTCTTATGTAAGAACGTTCATCCAGATTTGGTTCAAAACTTAGCAAATTAACTTATTTTGTATAACATTCTCTGAAGCAGCCCCGTATGCTAAGGCGACGTATTAGATATCATATATTATATGAATATATAAATGAATACATTATAATTATTATCTGCTCATATTTGCTGTTTACCGTCGCTTTGCGTTTGTCCTTATTCTCTTTATATATTATTTACACCGTAGCGTTCCTCGAGTATCTGGTAGGCAGTCTGCTATTTTGTTATCTACTCTACTTGTCTGTTCACTAATAAAAAGTAATACTTTCAATTATTAAAATGTAGCTCACCTCTTGTAATGATTGACTAAATTCAGATCTTGCTTTAGCAATCAAATCAGTCAATGCACTTGAGCCAGATAAACTCAGTGAATGCGAAGACAATCTGGGTCGAGGTGATTGCATTTCCTCCTCCTCGGTCTTCTTGACATCCCCTGCTTCTACAGCATATTCTTTTGTCGGTTCGCTACAAAAGCATTTCATAGTAGCAATCAATCGAAATGAATTATTATTCACGACACCTCAATTTCTATGGATAAATAAATCAACCTGCTAGTGTGACACCTTTAATTCATTATCATGGTTTTGCAAGCATTCATCTAATCAAAGAATCAAAGCTATAAAGCGGTTTTTAAAGAACGTGTGGTCTCGAATCCCAGACAAAACTACGTCGTCGGGGCTCGAGAGAGTATGAGGCAGGGGTGGCGCCAGATGGGGGCATGGGGGCTGTAGCCCCCTCGTCGGGGAGTGTCAGCCCCCCATCGGAGAAAAATATAATGCCTGTCGGGGAATTTTTAACGAAAAATTGTGTTCTTATGCTCAGAAAAATACCCGCTATTCTGTTTTATAGCCCCCTTGTCGGGGAAACCAAGCCCCCCGTCGGGCAAATTCTGGCGCCACCCTTGGTAGGAGGGCGCCCACCCACTATCTAGGGTTGCCAGCACGCAACCAGATTCTCTACATAAAGTTTGTGCAATTTGACATCTACACGGTTTTTTTTAATATGTAGTTGGTTTAAAAAAAATCAGCGTGGATTTTCGATAGCTTAGAAAATGCAATAATGGGTTTCTCAAATCTAAGAAAACCATAACATATATGCGCAAGATTTTTACTTTAAATTGTTATCCAAAATTTCTTTGTCAGTAGTTCAAATTATCATTTAGCCGTGATTTCTTGAATACTCATTCAATCATCCTCAGACACATTATGTGTTTTTATAGAAATGTATTCCCATATGAATTCAGTTTAACAACTAAAAGAATGAAAATTACAGATATCTTTTGTTAGATGTGTGAACATAGCCACAATATCCACACAATGTGTGATTTACCCATAAAAATTTCCGGTAAATCACGGCTTTAATGTTAAGTATGTCAATTTGACTGCGAAAAATGACAATCCACTGTTTTTAACAACACATTTGATAACCCATGTTGCTCATGAAACGATATTTATGTTAATATTAAGGTAAAATTTTGGTAAAACCTCTATTCATTGTATAAAGTTGATAAAGACGTCATCAGCAAATTCCCAACTGTCAAATCAACAATCTTGAAGATTTGTTTGTTCAGAGTTTTAACACCATATCAAACGATTGAAGGAATAAAGGAATGAATAAATGAACAAGTGAATGGATGAATCAATGGAAATTCAAGTTAATAAATGTATTGATTATTAAACATGAAATCTGAGTAAATATCTAAATGAATGAATGAATGAACAGATGAATGATTGAACGAAAGATGAGCTAGTGATAAACAAATGAACTAATAAGGAAATAACTAAACCCATAATTAATTAAGTGTAACAAAGTTTAAAAACCAATTGCAAGTCCTTATGAAAAACAGCTTTAACAACCTCCAAGCTGATAAAGACATTAGATAATGTTCCCTATCTAGTAGGCATTTTAAAAATCAATATTTGCTCATCATTTGACTATTGCAATTTGTGCAAGGGCATTTTCCACTATCTCAAGGGCTTGGTCTCGAAGGATTTTCCCATAACCCCTAATTCAACTCGCATCGCTCGCAGCCCCCCCCCCCCCTGAATACCTATTTCTAAGACAAGAAATTTTCACTACTAAATTCCTGCGATTACTAAGTACTGGAATAATTCCAAACGTTCTCTTAAAAAATGATGCTTATATGAGGGTATGCACCTCTGCCTCCTGTTCGCCTTCATTTTTAAAGTGATTTTGAGGCTGACGGGCTTATAAAATTTACTTTTATAAAATATTGTTTTTGGATTCCCACGACTAATAAACCTCTAAGAACAAAATTTAGCTTTCTTCTTTAGTTAATTATATTCGTCATAGGAATGATATAGCGATATGAATTTTCTCAGACAATAAATGTAAACATGTCAATTTTAATTAATTAGCAATCGAATATATTTGATTGATATATATCGATTTTCCATTAATTGTCATCTTGCGGTTTCCCAAATACTTCTGAATTCTTCTAATTCAATTTCATACCAGCATTTTGTTTTTCCTTCGAATCGTCATATTCATATGAATTTTGATGAGAATTCTTGAAGAACATCAACAATAATAGAATGATTACAAGTAGACTAAAATGTTATGTCATTCATTCATTGATTTATCAATTCATTCACTCGTTTATTTATATTCCTTCATTTATTCAGTAATCACAATATTTTTTACACTGGATGTTTCTGAAACAGGTATATTCGTAATAACATTAGTAGAAGAAGAAAGGCTTTCGTTTCCCTAATAATAATGTTTTTACTTAACTAAAGCTCAAAAAGTATCAATTTTACATCAGTTCCACTTCAAAATTGTCAATATCTTAAAGAGAAATGCAGTGATATTTTATACAGCCGTGCTTCAGTTCAGCCATGGCCTACTCTGAATTTGTTCTTAATTTCCAAACAATTATCAGGGTCCTTTTCTATAAAGTATTATTCCTTGAAATAGGGGTGCACTATTGTTGGAGCCTACATTGAGCATATTACCTACAATATAATTACTCTTAACCCAGAACAAACGGGTAATGCAAATAGCATGTACAGATTTTGTAAAGGTCCATAAAGCTAGAGTGGCTACACTTGAGAGATGTTTGCCTTTTAATCACATAAAAGCTGTGAAAGAAATTTTTTACTCTTACAATCGTCGGTCAAGCTGAGGAAGCCCATTTCTAGTGAATCAATGTCTTAAGACTTAAATGCAAATATCGTCTCTGATTACTAAGAGAAATTATCAGACACTAGCAGACGTTTCGATATCATTGACATTACATTACAATTCCTCATTAGAAATGAACTATACTCAATTCCAATCAATTTCATCCAAAAATGAAAGTAAACAATGTAGAATTTGTCCCTTTCAATTTAGCAGATAGCTCTGCAAGGTGTGGGCAAATAAGGTTCCTGTTTCTAATAACCCGAAAATGGATTTGCCGAAATCCAGTCAGAGATTTTACGAAAGACCGTCAACGTGTGTGAGGTATTATCATGGAATTTTCTCTTTGTATTATCGCAGATTTTCTAACGCAAGAACGATTTCGATACTTTGCGCTTTCATGCCGAAAACCGTTTAATATGATGTCATTATTTTGCAGCAGTGACAATGGAAACAAACTAGGCGCCAATCTCTGAACTGAGAAATAAACGCCGCATTTTGTCTTCCACCTAATAAGAAAATGATAGCTTCACCGGGTCTTTAAAATAAGACTTATAACAATGATACAGATAAAATAATCCTCGAAATCGTAAAAAGACTTACTTGGGCATATCTGACATCATTGTAGAGCTTGAATCTTCAACGCAGCGAAAATGGCCTGTCCAATCTCTGCAACAATCCAAATCGGATATGAATAATAACATTTACAACCAGACGCAGAGATCTTTATAGTATAAACATTGATTGTCCTTATGCAGAATTTTACAATTAACAAGATCGCAAGAAATAAGTCTTTAGTCAACTTGGCATAAACAGAAAGATGAGAAATCGAAGTTTAAAATAAATATTTGTTGGCGTGCATTGTTAGGCCTTGATTTCTGAGTTACCAACGCTATCCATTTTGAGAATACATCTTTTATTTTTATTTCAATTTAGAATTAACTCTTTAGAAATTCTCCATCAATGGGGTTAACTCTTTTTCAATGAAGATGCCTATCAGATTTCCAATTCTGCTATTGGCCTTTAAATTTCAATGAGGGTTCGGTTCATTTGAAGAACATACTATAGAAAAACAAAGCCACTACCTTAGCAAAATCTTCCGTTATCATCTGATAGGAAAGTGTTTTATGATTGCTATGGCTAATTTATGCACGCTTCAGCCTAATAAAGCAACTTGACACTGACCTTGTAGTGGGGTTTAAACTTTGTATTGCCCCCTTCCAAGGACTGCTGCTGAACTATGGGTCGAGGGGGCAAGATATTGAAGATAGGTACCAAATAGTAGCAAAGTGACAAGAATAGGCTTATGTTCTGAGGGCAAAAGGGACAATTGCCCCCCCGCCACCCCCTTCAGGAGGTGTCTTTGAACCCGCCATAGTTTTCACTTAGAATTTAAGTTCGTTATTGGTTAAAAATTGTTTAGTACTTAAGCTTTATAGTACTGGTATTATCCCCTATCTCTTTCAAACCTTCCAGCATTGAAAACCTGCAATTGCTCACAAATTTTTCATTCATAACTCTCTATTTTCATTCTCATTCATAACTTTCTTACAATAAAAGTGTAAAAGGGAGTCATTTAAGAGTTAGATTTTTTTTAAATGCAAATTTGTACCTTGACTGATAACAACTTTTCAGCTGATCTTTTTATCCAGTATAAATATGGATTATTATTATCATTATTATTATTATTATTTTTAATATTACACATCATAAATATGAACTGGTTAAGAAATTTTTAAAAGTTTGCAAAAAATCATCCAAAAACAAATAAATGATAAAACTGACCTTCCTGAAATGCTCCACGTAGCTTCGCTTCAATCGTCTGCTTGCTGTCTTTGCAAAACACCTCCCTTTTGAGTATGAGACCGATTTCTGCAAATTTGAAGGATAACTTGATAAAATTAAGATAATCGATAATAAATGCTATGAACACGTTGTAACTCAAAAGAATCTAATCTGATCCAATTGATTTTTTTAAGTCGTACAATTAACTGTATGTATATGACATTCTGAGGGGGGATTTCCGAAATCACCTGCCACTCTAGAATATTTTTACGACGG
The DNA here is from genome assembly GCA_964019065.1 of Catostylus mosaicus. Taxonomy (NCBI): domain Eukaryota; kingdom Metazoa; phylum Cnidaria; class Scyphozoa; order Rhizostomeae; family Catostylidae; genus Catostylus; species Catostylus mosaicus. The sequence continues at coordinate 3,202,120 of OZ025188.1, read as the reverse complement.
TGAATTTTTAATAACTCAGGGAGCCTACAGCAACAGGCAGAGGGGGAAACTTCCCTTTATACCCTCAGAAAAAGAGTTTAACAACATTGCATTGAAGGGGAGAGAGGAGTATTGCAGATAGATAATAACAATTTTTGTTACAAAAGCTTTTGCAGAAAAAAGATTAACTTTTTATTTTGCTATGCTTTACCAAGAAACCCTGTAAAAGAATTGGGACGATAAAAATATTCATTCCAATCAAAAGTTAGTGTTAAGACATTCCAAGTTTAGTTAAGACATTTCCAGGTTGGTTTAATCACAAAAATAGGCCAACGGTTCGAAAAATAATCACAATGCTTCATCATCAGAATGCAATGTTCCAATCGCGCAAGGCTATTGCTATCCTTGCCCTAATTATACATGCAACAGCGTGCAACACCTGCAAAAAGTCGCTAGAACAACTATGACAAAATACGCATTACTGATTGCGTCCTGGTTTCTTGGTTTTATAATACTGCTATCGTCCCCCATCTCTCCCAAAAGCATTTTTACTGAAAAATATTAAAAATCTCATTTCCTATGGTAAACTACAGCCTTTTTTTAAATTTCCTGTTGTGCGTAGCAACAATTATCTCCTTTTCTAGAGCCTTAAAACATTAACTAAAATCATAAAATTATAACTAAGGTAAATATGCTTTAATAACTAGTAAATTAAAGAACAAAATGTTTATAAATGAAAAATATAAGGGCGAAGATTTATATAAATGATGAATATAAAAGATACCGAAAAGCGGGAAAGCAAATACTGGAAAATACACCGAGGAAGCAACGTATGCCGGGGGAGGTTTAGTAACAAATAATTAATTGTAATCCAATAATATTTGCTTTGTGCTCCTGCCGCTTTGCGTTGTTCCTTTTTTTATTATAAGGATGTTTTATTTCCAAACTCAATATTTAACCAATAACAAGGAGCTCAGGCATTGAGTCAACTAAGGAAGCGAATAACCAAATAAGTTATTACTTTTCAGCCTTCGTCGAGATTGTCCTCAGTTCTTATGGGAGGGGGGGGGCTCTCTCTCGATTAGTTTATCTATTTAGAGAGCTCCTCCTTAATCAATCCACATTATATACAATTTTCTAATCGTCTTCATGTATCAATTCTTTAGATTCTAATGTAGTTAATTTTTGTATTTTTCTGTATATAGTTGTGTTTAATTGTATTGTATGTAAAGTTGATTGATAAATTATGAAAAATGAAAAAAAAAAATGAAATGATATTGTGAAGATGTCTGCAAATCTAGATTAAATTTCGCACCTTCAAAGAAATTTCCCTTGATAACATCAGTGAAGCAGGAGGGCGGGGGAAGAGGGGGTCTTTATTTTTCACTACCCGTCGGAAGTTTTATAATTAGGTGATGGTCCAAACTTTTTTCTTAAAATATCCATATTCATTGTAAAATTAGTTATATGTATCTGCAGTATCTTGTCAGTGTAGTTGCAGGTTTTGATGTCATGGCCATTGGGCATTTATTGTCTTTTACTCCCCATGGTATCGTCTCAATAGTAATTAAAGTATAATAGAAAGTAGGTTATATTGTAATATTAAATATGTATATAAATATATATATATATAAATTCAATTAGGCAATGGCTGACATGGAGTATAAATACTAACCATGCTATAAAAATATATATATATATGTATATATGCAGTCAACAGCTAGCGAATAAACAGGATTTTTCCTTTTTCGGTCCAAAAGGACCATTTTAATTTTCAAATTGATTGAGAAAATATAAATTTGTCACCACCTGGATTCGAATCCGGGTCCCTCGCATTCCGATTATAAAGGTCTATATACCAAGTTCAAAAGTGGATTCACCATTTATCAAAAACGAAGAATGTTAAAGGGTATAGAGCCAGGAAATAAAAAACAGAACTAATGAATTTTCGTTGCACTGATAAAATTATTTTAAAATTTGGTCTTACAATGTTGATAATACATAAAAGTGTATATACAAAGTGTCAAAGAATGGCTGCAAATGTATCAATATTCAAGATTCTAACTACATTTAACAACATTTAACTAATTAAAAACCTAATGACATTTAATGGCAATCTTTTTATAAATATCAAGAAGTCTACTTTTGTTGCTCTTCTCAAACTTATAATTGATGAGAACATATCTTAACCGGTGTCTGGACGGTACAGGTCAGAAATGTAGCAAGGGGGGGGGGGGCGATGGTGGACGCCCAAAATGGCAAAATGTTAAGTGTCTGAGATACACAATGCTGGGAGGTCCTAACAATTTGCTCACTAGGAACTCAAGGGACGCTTGCATCATTAGTTACTTGCACCACCCCCCCGCTAAAAAAAAGACCCTGGCTACGCCACGCCTTTTAAAAGAACCACTCTAGGTAGACTCATTTTTATATAATTATACTGGTTTGCTCAAGATTCATTGGCATTTGTCGCAATGCCGTATTGTATAATTAAAGGCTAAAAAGACCAAATGCAACATGAACTACTTGATACACTTTTGTTTTTCACGATAAAGCTTTTTCAAACCTTGTGGAAGGATCTTAAATTTTGTCTGTAGTGAAACTGTAACTTCGGAATGGGTGATTATAAGCAACTTCACAAGTGTGCAGGATCGAAGAAAAAAGGGCGCGTGAAAGAACTTCATTTTAAATTGAAAGCTTTGGCCGTGTGAGGTTGTTTTGTTGACACATGTCTGCTTGCCAGCATGTATAATATGATACGCCCGCATTGCCAGCAAATTGGCCCTGACCACCCCCTCCCTTGAACCCATAAGCAAGCAATGGCCCTGATAAGCTTTTACACTGAAACAGGGCACATAAACAATTCTATGCTTGTCCTGAGTTATAAACCTGCAGAGATAGGCTTCAAGCACATGAGAGCTGCCAGATAATACCTTAAAAGTAACGCGTGCGACCCAACGCAAAAGCCTCTTTTCAGTTTTAATCAGCGCAGCAAATGCCTAGTCTCAAAAATAGATTCATTGCAAAAGGCAAAAGAAGGGCAACACATGGGTCTGGTACTGCAAATTTTTCCCTTTCAGCAACCTCAAAGCTTGTTATTTTTTTCCATTTGGCAGCAATCACCGCGGAAGATTTGAATTACCTTGGCACTAAATTTTATCTCCAGTTGACTAGAAAGCCTTATTCTTTATTATCCAGTAAATAGTTTTTATTAGGTTCTTAACATTGTGTGGGCTGGTCCTTGATAATGCCAAATCAAGCGATAACCCGCATCCAAAACCATTGATATTTTCATTAGGGAACAATTTGCTTAGCGATATCGTGTTTGCATGCACTCAGTATTAGTAAGACTGAGTTGCATGCTCTTTGCTCCCGATCTTGTTTTATCCATGTTCAACCACAGTCATCCACAGTCATTTAATCTTCGAATATCATCTTGCCAATGTAGCTAAATAAGACACAAATGCATTTCAAATAGCGTTTTTCTAAATTGCAAGAAACAGGAAAAAAAAATTAAGAATAAAGTTCATCGAACAGAACATTGAACCTGATCGTTTATAGTCGCGGCAGGCCTACTCTACCGAGTTAACAGTTTTCCCTGGGCGTTATAGGTAATGGCATAAAGCAATAGAACCAATAGGCGGTTCTTATAACTACGGACTAGATATCCATTTATACTCTTGGAATGGGAGAGGCATAATTTTGTGTTAAAACCTTGCCTGAGGGTGCTAATCTCATAAATGGTAAGGGTAAGGATTCTTTGGTTAAATTACATTTTATAATAATATTTTTAGTTATGTCATATGATATGCTATAATATGATATGATATGATATTATATTAAATTATATCATATTATATTGAATTATATTATATTGTATTTTATCATATTAAATTAAATTATATAATATTATATTACATTATATTATATTATATTTTATTATATTATATTATATTATATTATATTATATTATATTATATTATATTATATTATATTATATTATATTTTATTATATTATATTATATTATATTATATTATATTATATTTCATTATATTATATTATATTATATTATATTATATTATATTATATTATATTATATTATATTATATTATATTATATTATATTATATCATCTCATGTCCTGTCATGTAATATCATATCATATTATATCATATTATATTTCATTATATTATATTATATTATATTTTATAATATTATATTATATCATATAACCTTATATGATATGGTATGTTATTGTTTTGGCCATAAGCAGCGCTTCGGATGGTACTAAAGTGCAATGAACTGCACCACACCCCTGATTTTCAGTATTATTTTCCGTATGTTGTTAGTCGTGGGATCCCAATATATTATGTACTGTGCAATTTCTCGAAAGCAGAATAAACAATATTCAAGCCTAGATAACTTACCCAATGGATCTTTGGAAATTTTTGAATCATTTCGTTGCTTGTAATAATCCTAAAATTAAAATAATAATTACTAAATCATATTGATTCAATATAAGAAGACTTGATAATAATTAAACATATTAAACAAAATGATGTGGGAAAATTTATTGAAAACAATTATAGGCAAAACAAGTAACAAAGAAAGATAGAATCACCGCTAACTAACAAATTTATTTGATTTTAGTCATCAAGTGTGTGAATGTTTTTATTTCTGCCTGATTTCTATTAAATATATAATGCTACTTTTGCCGATAACTTAGGTTTAACAATTAAAATCAAACAAAAACAAGCGAAATTGAATCCAAAGGCCCAAAATTTCCGAGCAAGGGCGGTTTGGTGCGGGTGGTAAAGTGGCGATCATCACTCAGGCCCTGCAAAAATCCAATGTAAGAAAATATTCGGGCCTTTCGCGCGTTAGAGACATTTTTTCAAGGTCACAAAAGGGCCCCAGATTAATTGTCAATTCTTATGAAGTCGACTGTAGTTCTAATTTAACTTATTAATGGATGTTGCTCAAAACCTTTCTGCCACGGCCTAAGCAGAACCCCTTAAGGTTGCTACCTTCCCTACAATTATATCATCAGACAGCCCCTGGTCCTGAGCAAGCCCCACCTAGCCAGCCCGTTTAAGCGATATAAATTATTCATGAATATATGAACTACTTTCTGGACAAATATTAGCATACCAATTTCCATTGCAATATGGTAATCCAGTCTGCAGCTTCTTTGGCGGTGCTGGCATAGAAATGAAATGTACGCCAGGGCAGCTGCAATCTGTTATGGCAACAAAATAACGTGAGATCATTTTATAGATGCTTCTTTCCTCAAAAATCATAAATTTCGTGATGGTATAATATCCCACTCTGGATCTTCAAGGCATGCTCTTCTAGACCTCGGGGGAAATCTATCATTATTCAAAAGGGACAATGGGTCTATTGTCTTAATGAAAACACAGTAGGACTAAGGAACGGGCTGGGGGTGGAGAACTGCAGTCCAAGTTAGTTTGTTAAAAAAGACCCTGATGCTCTTTGAAGGAAATGAGAGATGTCAATTTGTTTAATCTTAAAAGAGCGAACATCTAATTCTATTTTATATTGACACAAAGGTTGAGTGAGCTCAATTTGAGTCATTGGCCATCATGCACCGAACCAAGTTCAACGGCAGTTCTGATAAATTAACATGACTTAAGTTCTGGCACACAGCAACGAGTCGCTCTTGCGGCTATCTCAGCTATGCTGGGTCATTGATCAATAGGACTCCTCGTCAATGGTGCGGTTCTTTGCCACTCAGCTTCGCCATTATTGGCGTGGTCTTAGTTTTTATGGTAGAAATTTGACACACAAATATTTATAAATATCATGAAATGACGCCCTTCAAATAAAATAAGTAATAGAAACACATACAAGAAACAATAAAGCTTTCCTGGAATTTCTTCTTCCTTGACTGCAATCGCAGTTTCTAAATTTATAGTTCTTATCGGATTGACTTTCTAAAATTTGAAAAAAAGTAAAATAAATAAATTTATATATCAGAAAGGAGACTCAGAATAATAAAAATACAGATATGGTTTGTAATTAATGTATTATAGTTCAAATAACCTTGATGCTCTAAATTGGAAAAAAGTAACATTACACATTTATATATTAGCGAGAAGACTTTACATGGTACAAAGACAGCTGAATATATGTCTGCATGATTTGAACTTCAAACCAAGATAAACTTCAATTTGTATGAGATAAATGCGAAACTCGAAATGAGTTGAAAAATATGGCACAACAAAAAGTTAGTAGATATACATACACTTTTGTTTTTAAAGTATTTAAGTTCATTTCTTCTTAGAATGAACCATCTTTTGCGCCAGCTCTAGAGAAATGAATCAAATTTTAGAAAATCTCTTGATGCCATTTGATCTAAAGGGGGCAATTGATAGGAAAATAATGCGCCAAAAGAGGAAAAGCTCTGCAAAGCATTCAACGAAATTGGATCAAATTAAATAAGAGTAGCCAAATGACAACAATGGTGCTTCTAAAATCAATAGTTATTCTTTTAAAGCATTTTCAAAACTTGTAAATTAGAAAGGTTCTATTTCACAAGGGTCTGATCAAATTTTGGAAAGTTTTATTAATAAAGGTTTTTATAAGGGTTAAATGGGATAGTTTTGAAGGGCTTCAGATTCTCGTTCGAAACGGATCTAGCTCGAACTACACAGTTCCAAATAGCAGAAACGCAGATTAGGCGTTGTTGGGGGTGTCAAAGTCGGTTCAACAATATTTTATATATAAAGAAAATTGGTCTAAGAACCCACAAAAAACCTAACTGTTAGAAAAATACAAGATAAACAAAACAGAACAATTTTTTAAAGTTCTGACCAGAACACATCAGACAAAAAACTCAATTATTACTCTAATTTGTTACACCCAGTCAGTCCCAAATAAAAGATTTACATAAAGTTGGTCCAGCTAAAGAACATAGCCCCCAACAACAAATCTGTTGTGCCCAGTGACGTAACAGAAAGGTTAGGGGCCCTTAGGAATATATTGCTTGGGAGCCATTCGCGTTTAGCCCTTTCCAAAATCTAGACAAAAGTAACAGAATCAACGGTAGGAATACTGTGCTCGATTCACATGAAAAATCAACAATGATAAAAATTCGAAATAGGTTAATGCTTAAACCCAAAGGATATGTTTATATCTTCCAAGTATTATAAAATATTATAAGAATTCTGTCTTTTGAAAATCCCTAAGAGGCCCTTCAGGAGCCGAAAAGGCTTTGAGGCCCTCTATAGTTGTTCTAGCGCCAACCTACGTCGGTCAAGCCACTGTTTGTGCCCCTGCCACACAGACAGCATTGTCACATGGCTTACGTTTTGAAATAGGACATTTCATATAAACCGTTTTCGTTAAACACGACCCTTAAAAGCAATAAAGACCTTTCGAAGAACATTGTTTCAAATTATCTATATATCTTTATGAACTGCTAAAGCGAAAGAATAAATGATATGATTTTTAGAGAATCAAAATGTACTGCTTAGCAACGGGGTAGCCGGTCTTATCAAACAACTTACACTAATTCAAGATAAGGTAGAGATTGAAATCAAAGCGAAGAACAACAGCTTAACAAGGAGGCAGAATTTACAGTTTAAAATTAAGAGTCTTAGGGCATTTCTCTAACTCCCCCTTAGAAATGTTTAATTTGTTAGCCATCAACAAACGACATATATATTTTAATGTCTCTAGACCTTTTAGCATCGGCAACCGTTGCACTTTCTTTATGTTTTGCTGTAGAAATAAGCCACAGAAACGCCCTGAACTTTTGCACAAATTTCATCAAAACAAGGTTGGATTATTACTCTATAGATTGTGAGCTTAAGCGTATCAATACAAACTACCTGATTTATAAAATTTGATATTATAATGTAGTTGAATATAATAAGTTGTCATTGCTGTATATCTGAACTAACCTTGCGAAAAGCACCAAGCTTCACAAGATAACCTTCCTTCGAGGCAATCTGTTTGACAGGAAAGAGGAAATCATTAACACACTGCTAAAATCAAACTTGAAACGAGAACTACTTTTTTCATTAGGTCCCTTCTCCCGTAAAACATTTTAAACACGTGTTTGATAGAAAGTGTTTGATACTACCGGGAGGGGGGCATTTGCAAACTTGGCACAAAACACATGTTTTCATGGGAATTATAACTTCAATTTTAATAATGTTTTGATGGTCAAAGTAGTAGAAGTAAAAACAGTTGGTTTTTTACAAGTAAGTTTCGAGAAAATTTGGGTACTGGAACTGCTGCGAAAGTTTAAATACTGGTGCCGTTCTAAACTTCCTTATTAAGAAATCCTTAAGTTCAAATTCAAGAAATTTTTATAAACTATTCCTGTATAGGTTTTTACATACGCTATTTAAGAACATCTTTTAAGAAGTGGCCCACAAGAAAGTAGTACGCAGCTGCTCAAAAAGTTAACAAACTTCAGTAAAAAGTTTCTCCAGCCCAAGAAAGTAGGTCAATATGTTTTGTTTTAGAAATTACTTTTTATTACCCTCACAGCTGGGCAAAGAATCATATCTTGAACAAATTTAAAATCTATACCATTCGACCACATCACGAGAAAGTGAAAAAACTCAACTTTATGTAGCAGAATAAATTTTCATCACAATACAATCTCTTGAGAATGATGAACAATGTTTGAAAAATACGTTGGGGATATATTTTTCTGATTATTACAAGTGCATCACAGTTCCTAAAATTTCATAAAAACCTAGCTGAAGGAAGGCTTTGCAAAACTGGTTAAAGTCATTTGATATTTTGTAATTGGATTCTCTTTCAGATTTTTCACAGTTGACACTAACTTTGATACTTCCCAGTTCCTGTTAAGTTACAACCAGTATAAACTACTCACATGGTAATCGGGGAGACTGAATGATCGTTTTGATGAAGACATATTTCTTCCTGCTTCAGCATGCCTTTCAATTTTTACATATGTATGAGGCTCTGGTATTTTATTATAATATGGGTACTGCAGAGTGACTGTTCCACCTTGAAAGGAAATTAATTGGTAATAATATATGAGAATTGTATCATAAAACAACAGAGATGAAAGAAAATAAAAATTAAGCAGCACAAGGGTGGTCTGTTTTGACCATCTTTAAATGCCAGTCATACAGAGAGACAATAATAAAATTAAATTCAAATGCCATCATGTGGCACTCATAGAGAAAACTGGACACAGGGTTGCCAAGTTCTGCCTATGGGTGACACTTAGGAATTGCAATACAACCTAAAAACTAACCATTAGGCTTGAACTATGTTCTAAGGAGGTTTTGACAAATAATTCTAGCATTAGATTTGGAATTGATCCTCAACAGAAGAATTTCAGGATAACACTTAAAAGGGATATCTGTAGGTAGTAAACAGTTTAGTTACCAGGCTGAAAAGTGGGAGCCTAGGGGGGTACTTGACCAAACATAGTATGGGAGTGTGCACTCCTAGAAAAAATGCTTTGACCTGGCTCTAGAATTTCCTCCTACCAATGGTACCCGGCTTTAGAAAAATCTGCAAAAAGTATATTCCAAAATGTAAAAAACACCCCCATTCTTGCAAAATTTCTCTTTTGGCAACCGACTTTACTCGGAAAGGAGTACTCGGAAAGGAGTACACATCCCATCAGCAAAATAAACTAAGTACACCCCCACGGGAGTGGGAGTCTAGGGAGGAGCATAACTCCCTTCCCCAGAAAAAATGTTTTAATCCTGCACTATTCAGTCTCTTCAATTATGAGGAAAGCAAGTGATAACAAATCAAGATGACACAAAAAACCCATAAAAGTGACTGACATTAGAATAAAAAAATTTCAAACTTTTAAGAAACTGGTGTAAACATGTCCACAAAATGGTTTAGGCACTGGTGGTCAAGGTATTCTCTTGCTATCTTCAAAACTAAGATGCAATTTTACATGAAGCCTTTCACTGAGACAATTGTTAGAGGCCATTAAATGATATGCAATATTACATGAAGCCTTCCACTAAGGCAATTATCAATGAAATCACCTGTTTCAGCTCCTATTACTGGCAAACAAGAAAAATGATCCAGCAAATCTTCCAATGACTCAAATTCTGCAATTCCAAAATTGTAAGTTTCACCATCACATGTCAAGGCAAAATGCTTCACAGAGTTTGAGTATCTATAAAACACAAAAATTCATTAATTGGTTTAAAATGAAAAATTGTCAGAATAAATACTTAAATTATTTCTTTATTTCTTGTTTTTCATTGAAAACTATATATCGATGAATGTTTAGACTAACATACAATTTAATTGAATAAGTGAGTATTGTTTAGCCAAACAATACTATGTTAAAGAATGGATGAGTGAATAAATAAATGAATGAAAGAATTAATTTAAAAAAAAAGAATGAATGAGTGCATAAACTAGTGCATCAATCAATCAATGAATAATGGGGTAAATGAGTGACTAAGTAAGCAAATAAATGATTAAATTAACAAATAGAACAAACTGATTGATTTACACTGTTCCCAAAACCCCAAATGCAGTAGAATGCAGTCACAATGATGTCAAAAAAATATTTATGTAAATGGTAAAAACATTCTTAAATACATTTTATTTTTCATACAAGAAAAATTCCAAAGCAGGCAGGCTTAACAGTTATTTGAGCCTCAATATTCCTTCCCAATCATTCTTAAGAGCACACAACACTCAAATTCATGCAATGGCACCATTTTTCTTTTGATTTGGTGTCTAACATTATTAAGAGAATTTGAACATAATGCATTGACTATATATTTACTGGCACTTCACCAAATACAAAATGATAATAGAACATATTTGCTTTTTTTAACATTGACATTAACGATGCCTTGGAATTTCAGAATTTCCATCCTTCTTCCCAGTCTCACACTTTTTATTCTTATGTTTTGTATTCATATTTTTTTAGAAATTTAAGTCCCACATTTCCTGTTCAATGTTTCTTAAAAAACAAGAATTAAAATGTGAGTCTAAACACTGAAAAGCTCTAATTCATAACTTTCCTTCTCATATATTCAGTCCCTTGTTTTCACTTTTCTGTCATATTTGCATGCATATAGTTGTGTAATCCAATGTATGGTGCGTAACTTTTTCTCCTTTCATTTCATTATTTGTCAATATGCTGCTGAATTTGCATGTTACTTGCACCTTGTCAACCCCAGGGCTTTTTCTTTACTTTTGATCTTTTTGTATATAACAAAAACTTTGACTTCTTTTATTTATTATGACAATCCTTGGCTACAATCGCAACTGTGTTTCTTCAAACACTGCTCTTGCTCTGTGTTTCATGTACCTTAACATGCATCTAAGACTCAATTTGCATCTATGTAGAAACTCGCATGAAAGACCACAGCCAGTGTAAATTACTTGACATGATTACTACCTATACACCATCGGTAATCCCAACTTTTACAGAGCAGTTTAAATAATGCTTAGTTTACTTTAGGAAGTTTTTTTACATGATTTATTCAAACAATATTGTTTTTGGCATACCTTACAGAAATTGTGTATTGTCCTGGGTTCCTTGAACTATTTCGAAGTAAATATGATCCTTCGTAGCCACTTGTTAACAAAACAGCCTCTGCCGCATTTCTTGTCATTCCTTCATGATACCATCTAAAATTTCAAAAAAGACACAATCTAATTTCATACAATTATTAGAAATATTTTCTTATTAAAGCACTCCTGCCTATATACCTGTCTCCATTTTTTGCCTGCTTTGCCCCCGATTTTTGGAGAGAAAATTCATTAAGGGAAAAAAATGCACCACCCCATTGGCAACCTATTTTCTCTATTAAAAAGTCTTGTATGAATCATTTGACATCAATGTAAGAACAATATAATACCTGCTCGAACAAAACCTTTTCAGATTGCAGCATGCTGTCTGCAATGCACTGTGGCTGGCAGATCTCATGCTATCTAGGATACAACTAGGATAAAGCCTATTTATTACCCAGAATGCAAGTATGTGGCAATTTGGCCAATAAGGGTTGTCATACTCCTTGGGTATCATTAGGGAAATAATTTATAAAAAATTATTGATTTTTGAGCATGTAGTGGTTGTTAGTCAAAAATTATCCAATTTTATCTGACAGATGATGCATCAATAGGGGGGCTGGATGGTCAATTTGTAGGAGTGTGACAAAGATGTGCCAAAGATTGGATCCCTTGTGAACATTGAAAAATATGCACCTGGGATCCAGGCACAAAACCCTGAAAAAGGTGTCGTAGAACAAACCAGAGCTAACAACAGCAGTGATTCCCATAAGGGCTTTGTTGCACCGAATTCCTGAATATTTCCCAAGCCTTCAGGTTTTTTAGCAATTAAAAGGCTCCTTGTGTCCCCTCTAAGTGCCAGCTCTGGATAAAGCCCTTATCTTCAAACCATGCCATACTTTTAAACTAAACCCTCTTTTAATAGATAAAACCACATGTGAGATTTAAAAGCAATCAATGTTTTCACAGTTGAAAAGCACAACTGAGGTAAACTAGAGGATTTTGAGACTTGAAACTTGGGTCTTAGCATTTTACACAACAATGATCTCAGCAAAGAGTCCACAATTTGAATACTGTCTGGCTGGTTTGTGCCTTTGAGATATTATTTCAAACCATAAAATGACTTTTCCCCTGCCTAACCATCCTGATTGACTTCAATTTTTGATGGTTCTAAGATTATCCTATTGTCAAAATTGAAATAGATATTTTGAAAGCAGCTAAAGTTCCAGGATATCTTCGCATTTCTAAGCTTATTTTCAGTCGCAACTTCTTGTATACCAGATTGCATTGTTATTTTGTGATGCAGGAAAAGCAATTTGAGCGGAAAGTCAAAATTATAAATAATTCTTCGGATGTTGAATTTGGCCCATATTTCAAAACAAACATGGATGTGCTAAAATGGAATTTGAGCTGATTTTTCATATATCCCCTCCTCCCCGCACAAGCCAAAGAAAGTTAACAGTCAGGCCCGTTATGCAAATGATAAATTCCAACTAAAGTCATGGATTGGAGCCTTGCTTGTCTCATATAAATAGGCCTTTTTAGTTACAAACACAAGAATCTTTGGGTAATATGCCGGCTTAGTAAATTGAAGAAACTTACGGTATATCTTTAATTGATTTTGGATAATTCTTTCTGTAGTAAAGGTGATTTGCAAAGGATTTTGTTTCCGCTGAATTACTTCTACTGTTTGGTAACGAATTGCTGCTGCAAACAGAGCTACCATCGGATGAATCTTCTCCGTCATCGTAAGATCCTTTAGAACAAGCAACAAAAATCTCCCGATGGCCTTCCATCAGTGAAACAATGATTCATTCAGATGTAGGACTTGATCTCACGTTTGTCAGGCCATACTCTCGGAGCTTTTGCTTCCGTCACCGAGTCGCGCTTTAAGTATTGACTGGACTCATTCACGTGGTACCAAATACACGGGGGCAGATTTCCTGATAATTATGAAGATTCTGTGATTTCAAGTTTCTTGATTTCGCATCTATCGAAAACGCATTTGCGCAACGCAATTTCTCTCGCAAGGATTGACTCAACAATTAACGCAAACAAAACATATCCGAAGCAATAATCAAAACAAAAACATCAGCAACAACATCGTATGTCTCGTTCTGGCGCGTGCTTCAAAAATACAATGATGAGTGCTTCCATATCATTGCAAAATAAATTTCAGCCTCAAGACTATAACCTTTTGCCTTTACGCCGCTGTTATGCTCCCAAGATTGCCCGCAGCAGAGAGTAGGAGAGTAATTGCCTTGTGTCGAAACCAAGGCAACAAAACTGCTTGTATTGCCTCCCCTAAAGTACTTAGTTGTATTGTATTACTCCCTTCCGAATGCATCAGTCCTGGAAACCCGTCAAGAGGAACAGGACCTCAGCTTGACTAGGCTATATGAAATAGGGACGTTGGCCTTAAAGGAGTTGGTTTTGGTATAAAGTCCCAAAGGGAACTTTCTGAGGCACACCCTTTAATTTTTCCTTAGATTGCACCCCCATTACCACATGGTTTGTGCAGTAAGGGGCAGTTAAAGCTTCCGTATCGTCAAAATAATAATATAAATGTGTTCGAGCAAATTAATTCGCTAAGCTTTGGCAGACTCTGCCTGAAGGGGAAACAAAATCAAAATTCGCATTAAAGATTGCATTTCACAGGCTGCATACCTCAAAAAGTCTTCAAAGTCAACAACGGTAGAAACTTTAGCGTTAAAAAAGTTTGATTCTTCTTTCTCTAAAAGCGTTACATTGAAATAGTGGCTTTTATCACCAAAAACATCGATCTATGGCAGCGAAAACTAAAATAATGTTTGCTCAGCGTCCAATTGAAACTCGATGTCTTCTAATTTATTTTCCGTATCTGCCAGGGGTTTCACAATAAGGCGTAATACGATATGATAGATATAACGATTATACGATACGATATAACTTAGTCCTTGCCAACGAAGTCACACATTCCTCCGGAATACTTTCCACAACATGGGACGATTCTAGCACTACATTTCATACAGTTAAGCCTGAAACCATTTGTACCCTATGAAAAATTTGATATTTTTTTATTTATTTTGTTCACAAGAACTGGACTGGTGACAGTTGCCTTTGCTTATAGCTGGCATGCACAAATCTACATAGCTTTTAGCTGGATCTGGGGGTTATAACAACTGAAATATTAAGATATTACGTTTTAATGCCAGTCCAAAGTTATTCATACCCTTTGGTGGCCTAAGAAATGAGACCCACTATTAGTGACAACAGGCTTGATTTGCTCCAGCAAGGTAGAACTTTTGATAATAAAAGTTCAGCTCTCCACTACAAAAACCAAAGTCCAGAAAAGTTGTGAACCTTCCCCCGGACAAGAACATACCAGGAGGCCAGCGTTCCTCACGAAACAAAAGCAAAAAAGAACATAGCTTGGGTCTTTGATAGGCGTTCCTATTGTTTTTAGTGTTCTACCTCTAGCCCAGGGATGCAGATCAGTGGGGGGGGGGGGATGTGACACCCCCCAAATTTTTTTACTCGGTTTAAAACATTTTCATACATAAACCGAATTGGTTTACAGGCCAACAAAAAAGGACCACAATTGAGAAAAACACAACATAGACAAATCAGAAGAATTCCAGAACACAAAGAATACTACTTGCCAAACCAAAATCAGAAACGACTTGTGTTGGGAGAGGGTGATGGTACGTTTACCCCTCAGCTGAAACCTGTGCAGCGGTGCCCTACAATAAGATGAAATTTGGAAAATTGGGAGGATGAGCCACCCCCCGATTCCAATAGCTCAAAAGTCCTCTGAATGCAAATACAGCGTTGATCTGTCAACAGTTGCATCCGGTTCGCAACCATGTGATATTGACAAATGTTTGCGGTGAAGGAACGAGGAAATACTGAGCGATGAAACCGGATATGAAACGCAAAACATCGTCAATCATCGAGCAGTCTGCAGAGCATGGCAGAACTCGACGAGGTCTCGCGCGTGCAAGAAAAAATTCGTGGAGTGCACCGCGTGCACACCCGATTCTCTTGGATGCAGCAGGCAGCTTTCCCCATGATTTCTGTTGTTGATTGTGCTGAGTTTTAGATGGAAGACCATATGTAGTATGACATTGAAGGTGAACCTTTATTGAGCCTATATCCATTCCATGCACGCGTGCAAGGCCTAATTTTTGGGTGAACTTCGGTTTGCAGCAAATTGTCTGTGCGTGCAGTGTTACGCTGTACAAACCAGGCCACAAAGCGGGGCTTCAACGCATTGACGTTATCGTGCTCTGTGTTAGGATGATGTGGCCCTGACGTAAGCCACCCTAGAAATCTCCCTCAACTGCAACCTCAGCTTCTACGTCAGATACAAGCAGGATTGGCTACGAAGGTTGTCTTTAAATCTTTTTTACATCAGCAGGGACGCCGGAGCATGTTTTCAAGTGAAGTGGAATTAAAGATTGGGCGTGGCCCTATTTGGGGCGTGGTTATTCAAGTTTATGCTGGTGCTCCTTAGAAGTCGATAAAAAGGTCAAGGCATGCCCAAGCTTTGTAATTGCAAGAGGAACACGTGTGCAATAGGCATAGGTCACATCGCCCTACGTGTAGTGCAAATAGAAACATAAGCCTTTAATATCACATAATGGGTGAAAAGGTCGGGGTTACAGCCCCCCCCAGCCCCCCTCTGACTCCGGCGTGCGTGATAAGAAAATAAACCTTCAGTTCTTCTGTCTCAGTGACTGCTTTATTGGTGACAAACATTCAGGAGAATTTTAGGGGGCAAGGAGTGTCACCTGAACCCATTACGCAATGCCGATATTCATGACGGCCAATTTGATATCAGTACTCCAGTCTTTCAAATGATGAAGGTGCTCCAATCTGGTAGGACTGAACTGAGAATTGTGTACAATCAGTTTTGTTGCACTGACAATTTTTTGAGTACTTCTATATTCCATCTGTAGTAATGTATTTTTATGGTATCTCTAGGTGGGGGGGGGGGGGCAGCTCTTGCGAAAACGTTACAACGTTACGTAGCAAATAGGGGTATCAGCCCAAGCGTAAAAGGCTGTTAAGTCTCAACGGCACTTTGTTAGCAATAATTGCTCTTTTAGGCAATATGTAATATGCAGGTTCCAATATGTAAAATTTTCGGCAAGTCGTGCTGGAAATACTGCAGATAAATTGGTCTACATCCCTTTACTGAACAAATTTTCCAGAAACAAAATTTGTCCCCTGATTTAGAGCCTATGCCTACCTGTCACAGAAATAAGATATCGCTCAAATTAGAACGTTCCTTGTCACCTTCCCATAACGGAAAGATTGTCTCCACAGGAAAGAAAAATAGAGGGGAAAGAATGGAGAAAAGAAAAATGACGAGGGGAAAGGGGATGGAAACAAAAAAAAAAGACGAGAAATGAGAGATAGAATATGAAGATAAGGAAAGATGGTGACGGCAGGTTTAATGAATAAAATTTTGATGAAACGTAGAAGAAATGAAGAAGAAATGAAAACAAAACAAAGATGGAACGAAGATAAGATGTAAATCAAATTTAGATTAAATGCAGATGAAATTAAGAAAAAGTAATGCTGGAATGAAGTTGAAATGTAGATATAATGCAGACGAAAAAAAGATGAAGGGATGAAGAATATAGTAATGACTTGTTTACAACGTTCATCATAACTAAAAACGTACTTCTTTCATTGTTAAAGGAGTCTCAAATGAAACTTATTGATGCGGACAGTTTTTTAAAGAAGTGAATGTATTGTTGTTTCGCGGTCGGTTTAATTTGGCAATCAGAGTGTTAATATTCAGAGTATTTGACTACAATGTGTTGGGCCAGTACACTTGTTCATTGCGCTTAGATACCAAGAGCAAATATCATAAAGATGAATGACGATAAACGAAAGATGAAACAAAGATGAAATGAGGAAGAATGTAGAAAAAATGAAGATGAGTAGGAATGAAGTAAAGATAAAGTGAAGATGAAGTGATCAAGAAATAAAAATGAGAGAAAGATGAAACGTCAATAAAAAGAATATCATAAATTCTATGTTTTAGGTTGGTTGCTACATGACGAAATTACCAATGAAAGCCAACCATATGAATTCAAGTTGAAGTTAGATGAAATCAAGATGAAAATACAATGAAATAGAGGTGAAATGAAGATAAAATGGAGATCATAGTCACAGAAGCACATTAGCTGCGCCGTTTTTTTCCTCCTCTTCTGTGGATCATTAACTTTAGAATCCAGTAAAACCTGCAAATCTCCTTGCAAGATTTACAACATGGTGTTATCTATTTTTACAAGCATATCTAGGTTGGTAACAAGGTCCCTCTTATTTAATTCAGTGACTCAGTATTAGACTAAGGATGATAAGGTATCCACCACAGCCTTCCCTTCCATTTCAAGCACTGCCTAGTGTTATCTTTTCAGAAAAGATACAGACAAGAGAATGACAGATGTAAATATTTTAACAGTTTTTCTTTAAAACTACAAAAAACTACAATTCAACAAAAATTATGCCATCAATAAATGAAGCAATGATCCATGTTGTTTTTTAATTCCTTCACAATCCTCTCCAATGTTTGAGCTTCAGAACTGCAAACAACTGGGCCTCCAAATGCTCTGCGTTTGAGTAAAAACGCAGCCGAACACGCAAAACGCTAGCAGTTGCGCTGTAAAAAGACGCGCAAACCGTCAAAGCTGCGCATAGCATTCGGAAACGGTATCAACTTTCGTTCACGGAGAATTTTTATAATAAAATGTTAGCACATAAGTATTCGGGCGCGCAATAAAGCGGTTTTTTTTTACTTTGATGTACGGTGTGTTGGGGCTTCTCTTATATAAATCTATAGTGATGCTCGGCACATGCTTTCTGGGAGAAGTTGGGACACAGTGATTTTTTTTTCTTTTAAGAATTAAATGGCAACAGCCCGAGGATATTGTGGCGTGTTTTAAGGGTGATACAGGGCTTGAAATAAATCTAAGCTTTATGTGAAACCTCTGATTTTCGATTTAAAAGTCTATTATTTGAATCACCTTTTTAAGGTTATCTGCGTTCATAAACTGATATCGTACCAAATCCTTTTAAACATCTTTCAGTCTGAAAAGCCTGAAATATGATTGCAAAAAATATAAGGCAAAGTTCACAAAATGTATCAACAGATCAAATTAAATCACCATAAAGCCATGCTGATTATTTTCATAGGGATATTCTTTTGCTTCGACATTATCAATTCCTGTACCAATTTCCTACTTCGCCAGGCGCCTTTGACGTTAATCTAAATCTGTATAGTCATCGTAGGTGAAAGGGTTAAGTTGCAGCAATTTGCACGATTGACCCGTCCTTTGCACATAGTTAAAATCTCGCCTTTGCAGCGAGAAAAATATCTAAAAATTGAAATAGCTTTATCCAATGCAAGCGCAGTATTTGGGTCACGAGGAAACCTGCATTTCATCATGTGATGTTTTAACATCTTTGATCAAAGTCATCAATGCATTCTAAGCTTGACAAAGTTATTCTACCTCGCCCATCTACTGGATATATAAACCCCTGAAAGTAAGTTAAATGAAACGCAAAAAAATAATATCAAATAACCAGAGGTGTAGAGCAGGTAATCGCAAGGGGTCTGAATCCTTTGGATTTTGACAGGAAAAGATGCCAGAGATAGTTCATTTACACCCCTTCCCTTCCTGAACCCCACCCCACTTGTTTATTTTGGTTGCTCTACACTTCTGAGGTAATTATAGTCAATTGTAGAAAAAGCTAGATGATGCAAGAAACATACAGGTTTATGTTACAAAGGGACTTGAGCATTTGGATCAGTGAGAACGCTCCAGTCTGTACCAATACAAAAGCCAATTCTCTTTCTGTGTTCCAGTTCTTTTCTTTCTTCTAAATCCGCCCAACGTACCTACAAGAATGGAAAAAAGGCAAAGATAATTACTCTGGTAACATTGGCCGCTGTACCATCAAATGGAAAGTTAATGATGATGATGATGGCGATGATGATGATGATGATGATGATGATGATGATGATGATGATGATGATGATGATGATGATGATGATGAAGAATTATGATGATGACGACGACGATGGTGATGAAGATGATGATGATGATGATGATGATGATGATGATGATGATGATGATGATGATGATGATGATGGTGATGACGACGACGACGATGGTGATGATGATGATGATGATGATGGTGATGATGACGACGACGATGGTGATGATGATGATGATGATGATGATGATGATGATGATGATGATGATGATGATGATGAAGAATTATGATGATGACGACGACGATGGTGATGAAGATGATGATGATGATGATGATGATGATGATGATGATGATGATGATGATGATGATGATGATGATGACGACGACGATGGTGATGAAGATGATGATGATGATGATGATGATGATGATGATGATGATGATGATGATGGTGATGACGACGACGACGATGGTGATGATGATGATGATGATGATGGTGATGATGACGACGACGATGGTGATGATGATGATGATGATGATGATGATGATGATGATGATGATGATGATGATGATGATGATGAAGAATTATGATGATGACGACGACGATGGTGATGATGATGATGATGATGATGATGATGATGGTGATGACGACGACGACGATGGTGATGATGATGATGATGATGATGGTGATGATGACGACGACGATGGTGATGATGATGATGATGATGATGATGATGATGCTGACGAAGACGACGATTCCACGCACAAACAACTGCTAAGATGTTAGATATTAACATTCTTCAACTCGATCACATATCAAATTGCTAAAATAGCTAAAAGCATGTTCATGCACACGATATTGCTACTGCTAAAATTCAATGTAAGAGATAGTGCACTAAGAGACATGAACTATGCAATAATGAGGCAGAGGGGCATACCCTTTTCTTGCCAATTCTCATGTCCTCCTCTCTTTCATCATACGGATCGTCATCATAATAATCATCTTCATCTTCATTTTTAAACATGTCGCTAGTTGCTTTTCTCTTCTTTTTGTTATGACTTATACCATCCAATTTGGCTGTAAATGTTTGTCAATACAAGTATAAATAATGCAGAGTTTTATATGCTAGAGGATAATACAATGTAGATATGAAACTTGATTAAGTTGAGTTGAACTGTTGTCAATTCAGCTAAGTCTAGGATTTACGTAACAGAAAGCATGTAATCTTCAACTATGCAAAATATACTACAACATACATATATGCAAACATTTATAACATTCGTCCTAAATGGCATGTGGGCATTGTGTAATGTACTGGATACATATGAACTATTACTGAGACTAAAGTCGTCAACTAAAATCCCAACTTATACTGATTACAGTCCGAATTTTAAACTCAATTTAAAACCTTAACCTCTGGTATAACTAACAATTTCGCGATAAGTGAGGGGGTCATTAAGAAAATCTGTTTAATGCTAGAGAACAGCATTAAAAATACCACTAAGTCAGCTTACCTTCAAGCTACAAACATCTAACATTTTCCTCAGATATCTTATTCTGTTTCAGTCGAAATCTTCATTCATTATTATTATTATAAATTATTATTCTTCATTTCCACATTCCGATACACGCTATTTGCGCGCAAATCACTTACGAACGAATGGTACTGCAGACGCAGTAGCGAACGCTACACTTAATGTGTATTGCAAAGAGTTGTCGCAATGTGGGTGCATGGGGTGCGGAACCCCTTGACAGCCTGTTCGGAGCTGGAGCATTTAAGGCAAAAAGGAAGTTATCCGATGTTTAGAGTCATGAGATGATTCGATGTCTTACCATTCCTCTCCTTAAATAGTTCCGATTCTATAGACAGGGGTTAATTTTTTTCACAGTGTGCATATAAAATGGGAATGTAGTGTGTTTTTGGTGGCAGCCCCCCCCCCCCCTGCATTTTATTCTTATACCATTATACCCATCAGTGTAAGATGATGATGCCAACTGTACGAGTTGGCTTTTAGCGTCTGTTTTTCAGAATTTTATAAATTCTTTACATGACAAAATATGGTTTAGAATTCTTGTCCAATAACCATTAACATAACAATTGATAAATGCTATACTCACCTAGCTGTTCATCCTTGCTCTCCTCCCATTTGCTTTTTTGTGGAATATGAAATGTCCCCTAGAATCAGCATACAGTGTCATAAATATTACTGTAACATACAGCGTTTAAAACATTAATCGTTACTTCGAATCTCAGACATGCGGAGTGCAACATTTGTTTATTTGATGCTTGATAGCATTACACGACTCTAATCACTACATATAATCTCAGGGCTGTTCATGGATAGATTTTTGGTATATGCCGATCGAGGCTTTGACAGGCGTAGAGAAGACTGATCTAAAAAAAAGACTGGATCGAGCTTCAATTGTGAAGAAAACAAAGCCATAATTCTGCGGGTCCTAGTGTGGAGTCAATGGCAAGTCACTCGGCATGGATTTCGATATACTTGCACTTTATTGTGTATATTACTCCACTTGCCTGCTGAGGTTTTTTGTTTAGGTCCTAACAACATGGCTTCAAAAAGTTGGATTCTAAAACGACAGGTTGCTCGATCCAGAAGTAATCCTGGAAGATGGCACATTTTATCGTTTCCCCTCTGAGAGATCCCCTGTTCTCCGGTTCCTTGTTTCCCCTTTTTGGAGATCCCCCGTTCCTCTTTTTCTGTTCCTCCCTTTAGAAGTAGCAATTGTAAATTTATCTAGGGATCTAGAACGCTGAATATAAAAAATTTAAAACCTAGTCATTCAATATTTCTCTTACACTTCAAAATCATTACAATTACAAAGCAAAATAATCTTGTGATAGTTCAATCCTCAATTTATTCTTTAACATGTCTCTTAACTTTAAGCAATTTTATGTCTCAATAACTTTAAAAATATATTTTTTTCAAAAGACAAGTAGTTTATAAAACATTCCAGTCTGCAGAGCATGGCAGAACCCACCAAGATTTCGCGTGCGCAAGGGAAAATTTCGAGGGTGCACCAGGCAGCTTCAGCTGGTATGCCTATATTGTGAACCTATATTGGGCCTATACTCATACAATGCGAGCGAACACAGCCTAAATTTTGGGGTGCATTTCAATCTGTTGCAAATTGTAAATATTCATAGAAGTAAAGCCGAGTTTGATTGGCAAATTAAACTGCAGCAAAAAGTCGAATTGTGATATAACACTCAGGACAAAAAACGACTAGCAGATGAATTTTCAAAGAGAATGTGCTGGTAATTCTTTACCAAACCACAGGTACCAAAAGCAAACCGAATAGCTTCACACCACCTCTGGCTCGTGTCACCAGGGGGACTAGCTCAGATGGTAGAGCGCTCGCTTAGCATGCGAGAGGTACCGGGATCGATGCCCGGGTCCTCCAGTCATAATTTATTTATCTTTCCCAAGAGAATGTTCATGATCGTGCCTCCATACGTACATTGTCTGTGATCCAGGCTAACTGCTTCCTGAAAATCTTAATTTACAATCTTCTCTTTGAAAATAGCTCTCGCAGGTCAAAACAGAACCTCGACTGTCATGACGGATTGTATCTGGTTATTCAGGATTAAATCCGCACCCAGCCTTAATGGATGAGTGGGTGGAAAATTCAAGCTGGCTATCTTTTCCGGACGGGAAACGCCACTTGTTCGCATGCGCAGAAAATATCGTTTTCTTGAGTTTGCACAGAAATTCACAAGATTGGAATCCAATTGACTTCAATCTACACATTGTAATAAATGCACGGAAAATTTGAAGGCCCTTCTGGGGTAAGAAGGGGTAACAAATGAGGGAAACTTGCTCAGAAAACCAAGAACGAATTAAGAATGTGAAGGAATTCAAATCTTTAGGAGAAACGCTGGAAACTTGTTAAGTGTTAAGCAGGAATCCTAAATTTTCTGATTCAAATACTAAAAACTCTTAGAATAAAAGAAGCATCTCTTATCTTTTCCTGGCTGGAAAACTTGCATGTGCTCGCAGCTACACTTTCCTTTGATGTCGAGTGTCGCACCGCCCCCTACCATCTGTCGCACCTAATTTTGTTACATGAAGTAGTACAATATACGGGTTACACGCCATTTCTAAAAGAAACATTGTGACGGCAAACAATAGGGGGCTGGTTCAACTTAAATGAAGTACTAAAAAGAAGGAAAAGGGGTAATAACACACGGAGCTCATTAAATATTGGCTTGGTTTTGCTAGCAACTCCTTAGATTTTGTCGCATGTTGGCACGAAATTGGCTTTGCTCGCACGTCGCAGCGGAAAAATTGTTGTTGGTCGCAACTACGCGTAGGAAAAAACGGGCATATTTTCCAACCCGGTATCTTTTGAAATTCTTTGCAAATCTAATGCTAAAACTAATGCATTCTAGTGATCTAATCTAGACTAACGAGATGTCGTGAACTGCTAATAATTTGCAAGAAGAAGCCAGAGTCCTCTTTAAGATTCTACAATGCTGTTTTGAACAATTCTGAATGTTCTTTTATCTGTCAAGCTGACTGTCCCAAAAGAGGACCAAGCACAAAGAAACAACAGGATGTACCTAATACCACTATACATCAGGATAATCTGCTTCAACTGCAACATAAAGAAGTTCAATCGCAAATAGTAATTTTTGATTACTAAATTTTTTTATAAATTAAGATGCAAACTTACTAGATCCTCTTCATCCAAATCTTCATCTTCTTCCTTCGGTTTCTCCTTTTCAGGCTCTTGCTTAACAGCTGGCGGTTCAACTTCTTCCATTTCAACCTGAAAAAGTTGAAATCATTGTCACCATTACAGCTAGATGAGATACTTTAAAAATATCAACATTAACAAATTCCGATCTAAAGCACACTTTATGACGCACTAAAGGGACACCTATTCTCATGATCTGCGAATCAATAAATGCACGAATGAATAAAAAAAAAAGAAATAAAGAATGAATAAATAAATAGATGAATGCATGAATGAATGAATGAATGAATGAATGAATGAATGAATGAATGAAATAATAAAGAAAGAAATGAATAAATGTATGGATGAATGATTGAATGGATGAATAAACGAACGAATGAATATTAACATGTCCGATAATAGTTTTTTTACCTCTTTGATCGCTGCATCTTGCACTAAAGATCTCACATCCAACTGTTTGAAGTGATTCGGAGTGGCTTCCCAACTATCAAGTATCTACAAGATTTTGTATATGTAATAGTTCTCTGATAATATTGCATTCGGTAAATTAAAGTAAGGTTAAAAGGGTCCTTAAAGTAGTTGTCTGAAGGAAAATTTCGCCACACTGTAAAGGGACGCTATATAAAATTAAGCACGGTAATATTCACACCATTCGTATAGATGTACAGCCTTTGAAAACCATATGCTTTCAATGACAACTTCGTAGAAGACGTCTTGTTTTGCACCTATAGCCAAAAACTGCTAGACATAACTGCTAAAATCTGGAACAAACCTTTTGAATCTTATCTTGGGTCCAGTTGTGTATGTTTTTCTCAGCACAATCCTGTGCATCACCGTGCATTTCAGCAATGTAAACCTGCAAGGGATGGCTTCACATTTTACATATTCCACAAACTACCGAAACTGAAAGTTCAAGCTCTTATAAAGACTTTAAAAATCTAAAAAGTTAACAAAAGTCAGCATTGCACCTTTCGGATTTGCTAAAGATTGATAGTTTTAGGATTTCTCTTTTCTGCATGTATTAAAAATTTACCTTTGACTTGTAAAAAGTCGGCCTGTCTTGTAGCTTGCGAAATTTTCCAAGTTTAAGTTAGATTAAATCAAATTTTTAAATCTTATTTACATTTGATAATCTTTAAAATACGGTTTTTGTGAACCTCATTAAAAATTATTCTACAAATGCTACCTTGTTACAGTTTGTTTTATTCATTATATACAAAATTTTATCAGATTAAAACACTCGAAGACAAAGGAGTCAGAAATAATGCATTTTTGATAAACATATACAGGGGAATTAATGAAAAAATCATTTACCTCAAAGCCTTTGTGTTTACCATCACTCCAAAATCTCTGGAAATGCTCAACCTTAGAATAAAAAAACATAAAAAGTCAATCGAGATCAAAATTGACAGGAAACAAAGATGAAAAGATTCAAATTCAATGACAAACCTCTCGTTTGCTTTAGTATTGGAAATCTGGGAACTCGCTCTTCACGTTGTCAAATGACAGTGTAAACGTGCTTTAGGTTAAATTCATCTGCTGGGAGGTCGGAAGCAAAGGCTTTGGCAGTACATCTTTCACACAAGCGCTGGCTTGCCTACTTAGATCAGTGGTTGAGAGAGCAGCTAGTGCTTATCATCTGACTGTGGTTGCCCACTAATGGGTGTTGAAAGGAGCCAATGCCCATCTTGAAGGCCTTACCAAAGTACTCCACCCAAGCTTCTCTTAGAAGGGGTTTGGGACGTCATTTTGTGGACCAATTGGTCGTGTTAAAAACACCCAAACACCCAAAAAACCTACAGATTGCCTTGATTCTAAACTAAATTACAAAATCTAACATAACAGCACTTTGCCGACATAGTATAAACTATCTAATGACACACATTAACTAAAATTTTTTTCCCAATCTTTAGCGGTGTGCCCACAGGTAAATCAAAATCTAGACGGTGGCATGGAATAGTGGTTGAGGCTCAGGTCTGCCAACTTGTGAACGTAGAGGTTCGCGATTCGAGGTCACAGTCGCAGCCTCTGTCCACAAGCTGTTCAGCCAACCCAGATGTCAATCCTTTCGAAGTCTCAGAAACTCAGGAGAAATCGATGCGATTCGACGGCGTACGCTTTAGCCCTGAATAGTTGCCAACATCCTTGCTAAGATAAAGAAAGGGCATTTCTTCCATGCTTGCTAGCTAATAGTCTATTTGACGCTCCATTTTGCAGTCCTATAATCGCCAATTGTTAATTGTAAAGCGGTAAAACTCTGACAATGAAGCGACGCGAATGAGCAGCAGATCAGCCTGATCGGAAAAGTTAATCCGAAAAAGCATCCTAAGAACATATTCCTTGTAGTTTTCGTTGCTGTTCTATTTAACTCTTGTCGCTTTGTGTTGAAATCGGAGTTCCTGTGTTGAACTTTCATATCAGCATTCAAAAAAATTTGAAAGGAAAGTCCTGTTTTCTAAGGCTTCTCCATTGTATTTTGGAGAGGAAAAGCCGCCTTTGGTATTCGATAAAGTCTAGCAAGTTACAAAATGAGTTACCTTATCGTTAATTGCATCGATGATCACCAAAGGGAAGTAACCATTATCCAAAGTTTTGTTAAAACTTTTTAAAAGACTGACTCTATAAGCATCTTCCATTTCTTCTTCGTAAACATATTCAATTTTCTGGCAGAAAAAATCAAAATATAAAAGGTTAATTTTATAAGGAGTAAAAAAGGTGCGATGTTGTTTTAGCCCGGAAAGGGTAAAAACAGATTGCGTATAATTTTGCCACTATAAAAGCTGACATGGGACAGTCATAGTATGGAATGCTCTTACACTAATCCTTTATCCAATAAATCTCATTAGAATTCAGAAACTAAATAGTAACTAACCAATCAGAATAATTACGTAGTAAAATGGTGCCCCGCAACCCTAATAGTTAAAAGACAAGGTTCATTGTTCGAAAAACTTTAAATTACCCTTAAAACCAAAGTTTCAGGCCTGTGTCTAAAAAACACAGTAGAGAAAATGCTATGATAAAATTGAAGAACTGAAAGTTCGCTTGGGCTAAAAGTATAACCAGTGGTAATCTTAACTGTTTGAGTGGGCGGGTGCAGCTCAGAATTTTCCGACGAATAGGCCAGTATTTCCATACTACCTACTTAAGTACGCATTTTAAAACTAATACGATTTTAGGACCGCAGTATCTTTATCAAAATTAACACTGCTGACTGCAATTTTATCGATGACGGAATCTCTGCTGAATCAACTTATCATTTTACCGAGTTTAGTTGGGTACCCCGGTTTTTAAGCTCAAAGTAACCACAGGTATAACAGCATGAAAAAACTGCAGTGGAAACCATGGGGGAAAACAGTTCAAGAGTGATATTGTCCTCGAGATATAAATACTGACCTAGCATTGGATTAAGGATAACTAGGCTAGAACATAAAAAACGAATCTTCTGTCTCCCTGGTGTGTGAAACACTGGAATGATATTCCTGACAATATTCGAGAAAAAGAATCATTCGCTCCTTTTAGAACAGGTTTTTGGAGGGTATCTTATAAACCTTTCACAGAACCCAAGCATGATCTTAAGATAGAGTAGCTTCTAAACAAATATTGTTAAGTTAACTCATTGCCTCCTGAACCATTTGGAACTCACATACAGATATGCTACGTTTGGAAGAGGTAGAAAAAATTGAGAAGAAATATTAATCAAAAGGAATTTGCTCACCTTAACTTTGATTTTTTTGCCTGTATCTGGGTCTTTTTCAAAAACATCTGTTTCTTGAATGAAATAATCATCCAAAGCTAATATCCGCGGAGCAGGAGCATTGTGCGAGACTTCTTTATCCTACGGTATAAGAAAGAGTGTTACCTTTCATTTGCATTAAATCTATATTGGAAAAACTCTACATGGATAAACGTCTTTCGACTTCCGTGATTCAAACGACACTTGATCTCATTATAACTGTTATAGCCTATACTTATAGGATTCATTGCATTGGAGCGGCTATCATTTCACGTCTTTTTAAAACCTTTACAAGCATCAAGATATCTGAGTTACAGGCTTAGGTTAATAGTGCAACTGGAATGAAAATAAAAGTTTGAAATAAAACTGAATGCATAGTCATTTGAAAGTTTGCACCATTTGCTCACTTTTTATCGATTCTAGTTTAATACCACAGACCCTTGCCAAGAGAAGAGTCACAGCAAGCTTCGGAGCTTTTGATTGGTCAATTCACCTCTATGAAACTAAATAAAAGATCCATAGACATTAATCTTACTTTGATAATCTTTGCTATATGCGTCTTTCCACAACCAGGAGGCCCTCTTAAAATAATGACGATCTATGAAAAAAGTTAAACTGGATAAACGTAAAGAAAGATGCTGTGAACTGTTCTGGTAAAAAGATTTGAAAATTCTTGCAGGATTGTGTTAATGATATTGTTATTCAGTCTACAGTTCACCATGAAGATACTTAATCATTAATAAGAATTACACATAATCATTAAAACTTTTTTTTGAATCACTTACTTGTTTTGGCCTTGAATCTCTTCCGGGCTTATCCAGCAAATCTTGAATTGGTAAAATTTCCGGACCTGGTTCTATCGGCTTAATATCTGGTAACCTGCTTTCACTATATCTTGAGTAATAAGGATCGTCATGCGGTCCCCTTGAATCTAGTCTATCGTCAGAAAAATTCCTGGAAAGTTGATCAGATGGAGGTCTACGTCTTTCGCTGACGTCAGAAACGCGGTCTTTGCGATCACGTGACCGACTGTCTTCCCTTGAATCACGACGACGATCACGAGACGGGCTCGACCTCCTTTTCCTTGGGCTGGGTGACCTGCGAGAGCCCGAACGCCGCAATGGGCTTCTTGACCGGCGGGAGGGGCTTCTTGACCGGCGGGATGGGCTTTTTGACCTCCGCCGTTGACTCCAAGAAGACCTATCCGAGTCACTTCTTCGTGGGCTTGGTGCTCGTCGCGGGCTTCGAGATCGACGTGGGCTCCTGGAGCGGCTTGAAGGGCTACTTCTGCGTCTATCTGATGAGTGGCTTCGTTCACCTGGGCTTGCCGCGTGTGGACTGAGTGGTCTGGGACTCGGTGATCGTTGTGAAGGGCTCCTTGCACGGGCTTCGGCGTCACGTGAAGTGTCGTCTTGAACGGTTTCCGAAATCTTCCAAGGATCAACATCATAGAGGCCTACTTTCCTGGCATGATCGTAATCAAAAACCGCCGGTCGCATTGTCTCACCTGATCTGTTCAGGTAAGGGTCTCTCGGGTAAACTGGTTCGTTTCTATATCGTGAATCGAAAGGCGGTCTGCCATAACCTTAAAGATGAAAATAGAAAATCATATAAAGTTCAGCCCTAGAATAACTGCACAAATTAACAAAATTTAAAAAGATAGAAAATTAATATGGCGACATATTTTTATTTTCTGGTTAACGAACTTTTTAATTGAAATCAAATGTCGAAGGAAGAAATTAAAATAAAAATAACATTCTATTTCAGTAATATCTTTTCACGATTCTGGATTTTTGATATCAGAAAATGGAAAAAATAAAATCCAAATTTTCTTGCACTTGTATCTTTCGATAGTGCAAAAAACACAACAAAACATTGCTGTGATAAACACGGGGGAATCACTTCCCTAAAGTTGACAAGGATTCTGGGACTCCATAACTCTTCTTGGGAGATTTTTTGGATTTCTAGCGATTTCGCAGAGATGTGTCGAAGGAGAAATTAAATAAAAGAAAAAATATTCCGGCGGATCCGTAAACCAGAGAATAAAATAAATTAATCGCCTAAAGATTAGAAGAAATCATTAATTATGAAATGAGGCAATTCAAAGGCCAATCGCCTCTCTGATAAAAAACCCAGCAAATAATACATATAAGCCGGGGAATATCAAACTTGCATGATCTTAATCCAACGCTTTTTTTGCAGTGGGTTTACACGGCTAATCTCTGCACGGCTTGCAATATGGTTACGCTTTGGGTTTGCAACTAAATATTACTAAAAAATACAATAATAGGTAAACTATAAGATAATACTCTAATTTCTACATCATTTTAACATACTTCAGTTATACAAAAATATCAGTCAATACCAAGCTTTAAACATGGTTTGTAATTCATTATATGCTTATATATCATTATCTTAATACAACAAGGACTTAGACCAAGTTAAATCTCGGCTTTTGTTGCAATGAGCCTCGTATTTTCTGGATGCATGGATTTGGCCCACCATAAAATCTTCCGGAAACCTAGTTAGCATGTACCTCAAAACAGATTAGATGGCAAGACGTTTATACGAAATATCCCCTTTTAAAAACTTTGAAATGCCAATCTTCAGCATTTGTTCACGTAAACCTGGCGTTCAACCCCAGTTAAGGGTGATTTTGCAATCGGTAGGCAATCTCCAATTAATCCTGATCAATTCCCATTAATCCTGAACAGGATTCTGGTACTTTAAGTCCTACTTAAAAGAAAACGGCAACAAGGAGCGATGCGAGCAAAAAAATCAGTTTAAGAAACATTTTAAACATTTAGCTTACCTTCTCTTTCATAAGGAGCGTAATCTCTTGGTGGGTTTCCACCAGCGTAGCCTGCAGCAGGTGGTATTGCCCCTAGTAATTCCCTTCTTCTCAATTCAAACTCCCATTCTCGCGTAGGATCGTCTATAGGAAAGTGTTCTCTATCCCAGTCGCGATAGCGCCTTTCAAATTTAATCTGTTCTCGGAACGATTCTCTTCTCGGTGGCGAAGCAGGGCGACCCAGTTCTTCAAAGCGCGATTCATCATTTCTTAAAGGTGGTCTTGCTGAATATTCCCGTGGTGGATAGTCCCTTTGATCTGAATTTAATGGGTACCTGCTAGGCTCATCTCTGAGCGGAGGCCTTTCTAATTCGTCTCTAACAGGCAGCCTTCCAAATTCGTCTCTCATAGGCGCCCTGGGGAAACCACTTCCTCCAAGGTAACCTTCAACTTCTTGCCGTCTTCCTATTTCTGGCGGGTATCCTTGGTTCCCATAGCTCCTGTTACGGTCTTGAGGACGATCCCATTCGTTGTACCTATTATCAAACTGGTTGGAACGATCATCGGGATATCGTCCCTCCTGAGGATACCTGTCACGCTGCCAATATTCATCTCTTTCAGGGGGGCGCATTCCATCATGGTGCATATCACGATCTCTTGCTTCTTCCGGGATAATACCTTTGCTATCAAATTGTTTTTGAATCGCACTATCTCTCTGTTCACCAACCACTTTGTCTTCACCAGAAAGTTTATCATTTTTAATATCAGCATCTTGGCGACGATCATTATTCATGTCCAATTTACTATCATTAGTTTCTTTTTTCTCTGTAGCTTCTAAGCCTTTCATTCTCTCATCTGGCAAAACCTCTTTCTTGGCTTCAATAGGCAACTCTCTACCATCGTCAAATGCCGGTCCTGCACTATCAATTTTTTGTATGTCATTTCCTCTGCTACTGTCATCGAAAACTGGTTGGGTACCTTGCGATACAGGTCCTCGCGGTTCATATCCGGGCCTTGCATTAGGGTTATAACGCTGAATTGGTCTATCTCGGGCCGTATTGTACGATTGTCTATATGAATCTTCATAATTTCCGGGGTAGAAGTCCTCTTGTCTCTCTGCAAAACGTTCATTTCCCTTTAATTCAAATTGATTGAAGTCTTGTTGGCGATGAAATTGTCTATACTCTTGAGACGCATCTGTTGAATGATCTCTGTTAAAAGGAGCCCTACTATCTTGCATGCTAGTTCCATATTGAGTAGGACGTCCCCTTTGCTCTAGGCCTGCTTCGCTTCTAGGTACATTAATGGGTGCATCACTGGTAGGTTTGTTGTCAACTTCAACAGCACCTTCGTCCTGTGGGCAAAAGAATAGAATGGGGTTCGTCATGATATAGAATGGATAGATAATCTTCATAGTGTACACAGCCTCATCTGCAGCAATATTTCAACATTAAGTCGACAAACAGTTAATACATAGAATTTCGCACTAAGTACAATGTATTATGGCCATTTAGCCGAGAATAGCCATTTATATCGATGTTTAAAGTTATAGTCTTCTTTTTAAGAAAGATTTGCATTTGTATAATAATGGTTTTATTGCTCATAATCTACACTCTAATTAATTTAATTATTTCAAATAGACACCCTATGACTTGAAAATCTCCTCGGAATGAAACTTTCCCGCAAAACTTTCATGGGCTTCCTATTTTTTCAAACTTTCTTTCTTTGAAATCTCTTAACAGCACTGTCCATAAGCTAGAAAAACTTGATGAATCATATTCTTCTACCCCCTGATTCATCTCGAAAAATATCTTTTCTTATCAAGCTAGAAACGTTAATAAACATGTGTCTCTTTTTCATGCCAATTCTGCAGCAACATCACTCTTTCAAAACGACGGCTTCTTTGCAAAGGTTGATTCGTTTTTTGAAGATGCCAAGCTAGGTGCGGCATGTTTGGAGATGATCCTTCTATACCTTGGCAAATAGCTCAAACGGGAAATTTTCATTTCAGTTCAACAGGATATAGCTGGGAGCAGCTCCATTCTTCAATATCATTTAAAATGATGTTGATTTTGAATCAATATTCTTTCTTCTCAAATAATTCTCCTTCGGCATCGATAGAACATATTCTACATCCAAACATCATCCGTTACTCCATTACATTAACCCCCCCCCCCGCACCACAGCATTGTACCTGTGCCCAAAATACATCGCAAAAAGAAACTGGTGGCTGCAAATGCGACAAATATTGCTGCAAAAATAACATATAAAAAGAAATTCTAATCACCTTTCCAGCATCAAAAGGTGGCTGATTTGTTCTCTGGGTCTCTAAAAAATAAACAAATGCAATGTAAAGAACATCATGACTAATTTCAACAATACAAAGAAAGTGCACAAGAATGATGTAATGAGCTAATAATGTTAAAAAATCTTATAAAACACTGTAAATCTTATAAAACCCGGACTTCAAGGATCAAATGCAGATATCATTATCCCTAAGGCCCCCTTCACACAATACCGGATCCACTTTGTATCTGATTTCTGATCTAATCCGATATGAAGATTTTTCCTGCACACAGGATGACAGGTCCATTTTAAGGTCTGTTCAAACGGCTCCGCATCACCTCATATCACTGAGCTTGTTGGTTAAGCGAACTTCCCATAGCAACGACACGGCTTGTCTGCTTCAAACAGAGGCTCCGTATCAGGTTCGTAGGTTCACACGAGCTTCATAGTGAACCGATATGATAAGTGATTCGATACGTACCACTTGCAAAGCGGAGCGCTCCCACTCCGCAAAAACGATACGAAGCGTATCGGATTCAATCGGTACCGTTTGAACAGAAGTGAAGTAAAGCTTGTATCGTGTAGACGGGTTCTTGGGGCTATCGAGTGATATTTCTGCCAAAAATAAACTTACTCATTTGAAGTTTAATATCTTCAATTTCCTGTCTACTGAGCTGGGGATGGTCATGGTTGCAAGCATCGTTTTCACAGCTGTGAAGAGAAAGCAAATAAATTAGAAACGATACCAACGTTGATCAAAAGAACCCTCTGAGAGATGACTCACATATAATAACAACTGAAATTAAAAATTCCAGAAGCATCCACAGCCAATCGCCTTCCGCAGTTCTTATCTATTGTTAACATTCACAGTTAGAAAAATGGCAAGCAAACCATCATGGGAAAAAATTTCCATGAATTCCCCCTTCTTCTACCACAAGAAAATCACAAAATTTCTGAGAAATATGATATGAAGCCCTCAAAAAGATGTAAAAAAAGTAATGCTAACAGCCCTGTTTTTTGTCGATGAAATGATTGGATAAGGTGATAAAATACAAAAAGTATAAGATACATACTATACGGTATCAGGACATGGTGGATGTCTGTTATGACAAGAGTGCTTGTATCTACAATTAGGGAAATGTCTGCAATCAGTCTTTTTGTAATGAGAAATGTTTGATGGTGGCTGGCGTTGATGTATGAGTGATGGTAGCTTTATTTTAGCCGATGCATTCGAGAAAGGCAGATCTCTGGCTTCATTCGGTCCAGTGCCTGAGGCCATTAACGGTCTGGGAGGTCCTTGTCCAAATGGCATTCTAGGCCCAGATCCAGCCCCTCTTTGTGAAAAAGGTAGCCTGACACTGTAACTGGGTCTAGCTTCAGATGTACTAGCAGTAGGCTCCCTCATCTCAGCATCTTTGTATGAATCAGATGGGGGCTCCACAGGCGGAGCACTGTTGATCTTAGGCCTCACTGAATTGCTTGCACTGACAGGTGTTCCTTGTTGCTTGGTAACAGATCTTGGAGTCATCGATGGAGCATTTGAGCTGCTAAATGGAGGTCGTATTTGAGGTGACTGATTGAATCTAGGCCTAAGTTGGGCATTGGCATTTGGAGTTTGTTGTGTGTTTAAAGTTGGTCTCTGCATTCTGTTCTGCATAGAGTAAGTGCTTTGTTGAGTTTCTCTCACTGACGCTGGTGGAATAGCCTGTCTTGCTGGTATTTGCACTGGAGTATACAACTTTTTTCCCTTGATTGCTGATCTTGGAGACAATGGTGGTGCTTGCTTACCTATAGAACAAATATCAAAACACGAAAAGTTAACTTTATTCTTACTTACATCTAGAAGGATTGCAGTCTGTATTTACAATAGGTGCTTCACTTTCGTTAAAAGCTAGTTGGAAAAACATTGAGGAAAAGACCTCATGAAACAAAAATATATGTTGCTGTTCAAATAGGAACAAATAGGGCATAAAAAACAAATAAAATACTGTTACAGGAAATCAAATAGATTATAGAAAATGTTTTACACACAGTTTGTAACTTGTACACTGGCAGCCAAACACCACAAAATGCCTAACTAGGAATCCCTTCCAAACTCAAATTGAAACAAGTATATTTACAGTGATAATAATTTCATATTTTTAAATCCATTGAAGGAATAATTAACAGCCTAATCATTTGAAAAATGTCATGTATGTTTAAGCACAATCAAGACTGCATATTGGTTGTTGCCATATAACCCAATCACACTTATTATTATATGTAAATGCTTTTTGGTAAGTATTTAATGTCTCATACTTTGGAGAGTGCCAGAAAAAGGAATTTCAACACCTATAGTTATGTCATCAATTTGTTTCAGGTTCATATAATGTTAGACACATAGTATGTCTCATTTCCTCCTTTCCCATCATTTTTAGTATTTATTTGGGGTAGTCACAGTTATTTGCTCCTCAAGAAATCATCATTACATAGTAGTGTATAGTAGCTTGAGTGGCCAATATGTATGGTAAAATTTTAATGGTTTAAAAAGGGTTGCACAATTAAATAATTTTTTCTAAGTTTCTGTGCTGAAGCAAACTGTATAGATCACTCAAAAATGAATATCAAAAGCTCTTAAATACAAATGTCTACTTTTGGAAACAGTATCACTGTTAGCATTTGATAGGTTGATAAAAGATATAATTTTGATCATTGATTCATTTTGCTGGTAAGTAAGTCATGTCAATTTCATTTCATGGTTGAGACATATAATGTACTCTTTGGTGCCCAAGACCCAAGACAGAATTATATTTTTTTTAATATTTACATTTCTCACTGGAATTACATTTCAGCTATTCCTTTTTATTTACGCCATGTCATACATTGCATGGATGACATAGCATAACACCTTCATGTTTCACAATCGTCTTTTAAATAGAAGCAAAAAGAAACATGGCTATTTTCCAACCCCCCGGCTATTCCACCCCACCCGCTTATAATGTATTGTAGATTTTTTCAACCCCCTGCTTATTTCAGCCCCCTTCTATTATGCAAAGAATACCTTCCTAATCTTCTAAAAGTATGGCAAATGCTGCAGGTTAGATAAGAACAAGATTACACATACCTTCTTCAGATTCCCAATCTTGCAGTCCAGACATATCATCAGATGCAAAATCATACGAATCTGCAAATGATTCGCCTTGTCTTTCATCTGTTTCCTTCTCCTTTACAATTCCATGTTCATTGTCCAACAGCACTTCAGGATCATAGTGATCCTTCTTGGGTATTTTTTGTTCCATTAATGAAGGTATGGGCTTACTTTGCTTGGTCTGTTGCAACTGAGGTCTGCCAGAAAGTGGCATTTGTTGTGTATTCCTGTTTAGTTGACTGCCAGGAGCCATTGCAGAAAATTGTTGCAATTCCTCTCTCTTGAAATCAGTTGGTTTCATTGACTGATTAGAATAAGGCTGCTGCTTGCTGTAAGGTGCATGTTCATGGGTATCAGCCTTGAAGCCATGCTCAGCCAGTTGATCGGGTGGAGCAGGGTGCCGATGTGGATTCTGGAACCTAGGCCCACCAAAGCTTTGCACTGAACTTTGGTTATGAAATGGTTGTTGAAACTGTGATGTTCTTTGGTGTGGAGGGCCACGATTCTGCTGTTCTTGGTACTGTGAATAATCCTGATAAGGCTGCAAATTTTGCTTTGATGGGGAAATGGGAGGAAGACTTTGCAGATTTGCTTGATTACTTGATTCATTTTGCTGCAAATGTTCCTGTTGATGGGAGAAATTTTGATTTTGCATGTCATTCATGTGATGGACAGGACCTGTGTGAGGCATTCCTCCATATGATGATGAATGGCTCTGAAATTGTGTAGAAGATTGATAATGTGGTTGTTTCTGGCTAAAAACAGATCCTTGAGGTCTCATAGCATTTCGGCTCATTTGTGCTTCTTCCATGTACTGAGGTAACCCTGACGGTTGTTGTGTTGCCTTTTGGAATTGATTTACATTGGCATTTTCAAAGCTTTCTGGTGAACTATGTTTTGAATGCCAAAGAGGTGATACTTTTTCTTCTTCTTTTTGCCATGAAGAGAAATCTTGGTTTTCTCTATTAGGCCTGTTGATAGTTGGGAGAATTTGGAACTTGTTATCAACTTTTTCCATTGGTGAAACCTGGGCCTGTTGATAAGGTTTAATAGAATAGTTTGTTGGGTTCAATTGGTTTAAATCAGCAGAACTATTCACAGAAGTATTTACTGATGTTATCATATTTGATCTTGGCATTCCAGGAATAATGGATTGGCTCTGAGCGTGCACTCTCCTCTGATTCGACTGTGAATATGTTGGCATATCTACTTTAATAGCAGTCGGGTTAATCCCCTTAGAATTTTCCTTTTTCTTTTTTATCCGATTCTGTAACTCAAGGTATTGTTCTCTAAGAGATTGCTGCTGCTGTTCAATCAATTTCTGATATTTTTGTTGATATTCTATGTACTGCTTTTGGTCTGGATGGTTCTCATGTTGCTTCCTCCACATGGTAAATTCAACAAACCATTTCTCATATTCTGACTGGTATTTTTTCATTTGATTTTCAAGCTCTTTTAGTTGATATTGCAATGAGTCTAAATCTTCTTGTGAGCTTCCCAATTGTTTTGAAACTGCCAATGAGCTTATTGCAGATTTGTAGTTCACATCAGATTTATTCTCATCCTTTGCCTTGCTTTCTTGAAATTTTTGAGCAACCGACATTTTATTTTGATTTTCTGCATTGAAAGCTTGAAAGTTATTTCTTTGAACTGGCTCCTCCTCGGGGGGAGGGGGAGCAGGCTTGAAAGATACCTCATCTGGTGGTGGAGGTAACGGGGCTTGCTCAGTTGGTGGCTTTGATGAAGGAAGTGGAGGTGGTTCACTCTTACTTGGTTGTGTAACTGCATGACTTCTTGGTTGTTGTTGTTGCTGAACTTGCACAGGCATTTGGAATGGGAACTGATACCCTGGCATGCTGTA
Organism: Catostylus mosaicus; assembly: GCA_964019065.1. Lineage (NCBI taxonomy): Eukaryota > Metazoa > Cnidaria > Scyphozoa > Rhizostomeae > Catostylidae > Catostylus > Catostylus mosaicus. Next base: position 3,164,123 of record OZ025188.1, on the reverse strand, counting down.
AGGGGGAGGAGTCCATCTTGGTGCCCCCTGATAGGGGTTAGGGATTCCATAAGATTGCTGGGCATAACCTGTTTGTTGTTGGAATGGCTGATAATTTTGTGGTTGGAATTGTGATTGCTGTATTTGGGGTAAGGCTGCTGGCTGCTGCTGATAATATGGATTCATAGTTCAGCCTTGAAATATAATCGCGTAGACTCTGATTTGCTGACTTCTCCTTCTTCCTCACCGCATCGCCAGTCGTTGGCAAATGTGACCACGATGACCACGACACCTGTTCGTTTTCTACGTCGGAATTCGAGACCGGTTTTAAATCTTCGCCGCTCTGTTTCTGAACAAGCAATCACCAAATCCAAGGTTTATATGGCTTCTTACATCATCTACTTCAACGGTATTCGTGACCTTTAGCATATTCATGGCACATTTTAAAGGCTTTTTTCATGAATCTGCCTTGGACTCCTCACATTTTCATGTCGCCTTTCAATTAGGCCCGCAAACCATTTTCCATCGCAGTGGCATGCAAAACATGTGCGCAGTCGGCAATACAAATCGGCAATTTGAAAACGAGGCTCGACAGCAACTAGAACTATGCCAATGCCAAGTTCAGTTCAGTTCAGTTCACATATAATTTAAATTCTCCACATACAATTTAAAGTTCTACAGTACATACAAATAACTAAGCTACATAGATTGAATACATAATTTTACAAAACAAAATAAAATAAAATTAAGTACCGACGGGAAAAGGGTCTTCTTTCCAGGACAGAAAAATTTAATAGTTATGGATGCATTTTGATTAAGTTATGAAACTCCCACAGGTTTTCTAGAAATGGGCGCATTTTAACATCAGAGAAATTGAAAATAGGGTCCGTTATCTGATCGCCCAAGTCTGAGATTGGGGAATTTTGAAAAAAACTGGGCAGACATGGCTGTAAATCTGACATAGGAGTGGCCCCGCTGGGCAAGTTCCACATATTGCTGCAATAATAGCAACATACAGATAATAGAACCCCTCTCCGATTGAACAGTGCCGACTAGCTCGAAGAAAATCCCTGATCTGAAAGTGTGTATGTAGGGGGGGGGGGCTAAAATCGGGCGAAGGGAAAAAGAATGTGGGTTTGTACCTAGAAAATCCCACCTTTTTTAGAAGTAAGGAAAAAGCTGTTTTGGACGCCATACCCTCATGTAATTCCTATGTTGGCAGTTAAAAATTCCCAGGAAAAGTTATAAAGAAGCAGACCATCTGAAACATTTGATAAAGTGCCGAAGAAAACGTTTTATATTTGGAAAAGCATTAAACTTCTTGCAGCTTTTGGCTGTTATAATTTAACGAATCTGCAAAAACCAGCGATGTCTGCTGTCTTTAGCGACGGGTGCATAGGCACAATTGATCAAAGACGAAGACATTTCTATTTTGGAAAATTTTCCCAATTAACGAAAAAACTTGTTCTAAACTAAGATAGTTGTCAATCTATAGATAGGCCAACTGTAAAAAAGATTAATGGTTACTATTATTTTGATTAATAAGTACGCAAGGTAAGGTTTTGGGTTAAGTGTTGGACAGGAATGGTGGTAGATCAAGAAAATTAAGAGAACGAAAATGTAAACTGAATTAGGTTAGCTTTCTACGGGATAGGGAAGGATTTGACGACCAATAAAAGAAAATACTACAAAAATCACACGATGTCTTTCAACAAGACTTTCGCAATTTTAAATATTATAACGTAATTGAAATTTTTGAAGTTTGGCTATAAATATTATTTCTTGGAAAAATCCTGGTATAACTATATAACGCAATATAAAAATATCCGGTGAGTTAACAACATAAAAATAACTTATGTAAGAATAGAAGAGCTTGCGCATACCGCAGACAGAAGCGAATTGGCGGTCCGACAAGCAAACGAGGCTAATGTGGCAAGTAATGACGTCACAAATGTTTCATTCTAAGATTTTAGCATTCTCTTCACCAATCAGCATAAAAGGGAATCATAAAACAGGCTATACATTTTTAGACTCGGGATCCAGCCCTTAAAGATGCTCGAAATGGTCGAAGCTCAGACAGCAGTTGACTGTTTCTCAACCCATGGAACAAAATGTATCAGTTCATTGCGGTAAAATGGGATAAAGGTAAAATGGGGCACAGGACCGTAACTGCTCCAATCTATTTGTCATACATTGAAAACATCAAGATGCTACCACTGCTCTTTCATTAAGAAGTGAATTGATTAGAGTTATTACAATACTGAATGATTAAGAGATATGAATCAGTGTGTGAAAAAGAGGTGCAGAAACCTAGCGACTAGAAATGCTTAGTACGCTAAAATTCGAAATGGACACTGGTTTCTTGTATAATAGCTAAAATATTTCAGGAGTATTAGTAGGTAAGCTAGACAGAACATCAAGGGCATCACTTGAAGATGGCTTTGGATGGAAGTGGGGGGAAGGGGGAGGGGGGAACGTCACCCTCCCAGCTATGAACATTTCGTCATCTTGCATGGGAAAAATAGGTACCGCGAGACAGGTTTTGGGTACAAAATGGATAATTTCTACAGTTTTTCAAGGGCAAAGGGTGACTTTTGCAGGGCAAACGTGCTGTCCCTGAGTACATCAAATCATAAGCTGAAAGTATAAAGAGAATTGTTCAGAAAGCTTTGGCGCTATCATATATTCATTTCACGTGCGAAGGTGTTATTGTAAATGGGTTCAACCAACAGTATCTATGGTTAAAAATGTATAAATTTAACATATTGCTATTTACATTGTGCAGGTATTAGTTAATATCAGTCCTAAAGCATAAATGTAGTGTCATGCAATTCCAAACAATACCTAAACTATTAAGGATAACAACCCCAAGTTTTTATACGTAATTGCAGCATCTTAACAGTCCTGATTCTGCGCATTTTTGCGTGCCCCAAGACGGATAAAAAGCAGCCAAAAACTCGCAAACCGGAGCACAGAATAACATAAAATTTTTAAATAGGTCAATTCTGATGACCCTGCTTCGGTAAGCAAATAAAATGAGAGCGTTGATGTGGCACTGTATTGTCTATTACTTTTTACAACTTTCTTGTGTTTGCCAAAAGTGATAAACAGTAATATTCCTTGCCATTAAGCTAAATGTTGAAATATGACCCTGTCACATTTTCAGGCCCTAAATGTTGGCGGGAAAAATTCCAGATAACTGTCATTAAGGTTGGAACAGAGGTTTTTAACTGGGTAATTCTTGAGAGAAAATTTTTGACTACCAAACCAAATAGTGGCCTTAAAAACTATTTGTTTTAAATTGACAAAAATTCCACTCTTATCTAAACAACTATTTGAGATAATTTTATCTCAAGGTTACATCACAAAAGCATTGTATGATAGCTCTGAATTTAACCAACCGCTATACAGCTTCTCGCAAGTGTTTTTTCAGGGGGGGGGGGAGGGGCTGCAGATTCCTTTAACGTATTTCAAAAGGTAGCGACAATCTTTTTGCCTTGTGCATTCCTTAATGATATAATGTCTTTCAACCCCCTCTGTTCCATATTTTATTACAATCCCCTATTGCTAAAATTCTGCCATAACTACGCATTTAAACAAGGGATCAGTCCTTTGGCCAAAGATATCAATTATGCATATAGTCAGTGGCGTAGCCAGGGTCATGTCCTGGGGGGTGGGGTGGTGCTTAGAGCCAATTTAGCTGTATAGATGCCAGAAGTGAGGTGTCCTGTGGGTTACCAGTGGGAATACTTTTAGGACCTTGAAGTTTCGTGCTAATCTCAGACATGAAACTTTATGTCAGTGCCCCCTTGGCCTCCCAGCTACGCTACTGTATCGAATAAATTATTTCGTACTAACTTGGAACATAGATGACATTGATAAAGCAAGGTATTTGAATAGACTGCAGAGTTCAGTGACAAGAGGTAAATTTCTTTGAGCAGCACGGAGTGCTTAACTTGAAAAATGAAAATTTGGTAAGTAAAAAAAGTGAGGCCAGAATAAAAATCCTTTTTCTTGGAGAATTGGTGGCCATCTCTGCCGATTTTGCCACTGATGCTAAGTGGCAATATTGCAGTTAGTACAAACCAACATCCCTTTTGAGGTTGTCTCTTCGCCATAATGGTAGCTTTTTGAATTCATCTCGGGTCATGCTAAACACAGTCTAGGATTGAAGAGGAGGATGGTTGTATAAAATACTAGAATATTGTAAAAATAATGATATTAACACAATATCTGTAATGGGTAGTTCTGTAATGGGAAGTACATTAGGGTCTATCGATAGAAGCCCTTTTGCCCTAACGATGAAGAAATAGAGAGTTTAAGCAAATAATAAAATTCACTGAAACCTAAAGTCTCAATACATAAAGAAATATAAAAGATTACGATAAAGATATTCATCAACGACCAACAATTGTGGCCAAAGTTTAAGCAAAGCAGTTCAGCAGCCATATTAAAAAATTAAATATAGACAATATTTAAAGTCTGTCCTTGGATCTGTCTGTTGTGCAGACCGCGATTTAAGTTGTAAAAGAAAAAAAACCCTACATTTAAAACCTCCACAAGGCGGTTTAGTGAGTAACTCTCTCTTGCACATCTCCTGAAGAGTGAATTACCGTTTTACTCATTTAACAGGCTTGTAGAGATATCCAATGTAGTTTTTTCTTCTTTTTCAACTTATATTAATAAAATATTTATGATCTCTGTTCGGATGAATCTTATGAAGATACATAAACAAGTCTTGTTTATCAGTGGATATCTGTTTATAGAGAAGATGTAAAAATCTGTAATCAGATAGAACACTGAAATAAATAGATGTTTGACTTATGTCACGGATACAAATAACTAAGCGCTGGGGGATTCTTTTTCTTGGCTATTCTTTTGGACATTTGTAATTGTCTGTAGAACCGGCGGAAGGTCGACAAAAGTCTAAACAAAAGTTAAACACCCAAGGATATTTGAAGGATGGTAATAGACTGTGATGGTAATGAAAATCAACGTCGATTTAATAACTGTAGAATCAAAGAAACCAATTCCATCACGGTAACGACAATCGCCTTTAAGTAATTAAGAAATTCAGTCAAAAGCTATATTAATAAGTTTATATTATTCCTTCCCCATTCAGTGAGACTGAGGTGGAAGTTCTTTCTCTTTGTTTTGTAAAAGGGCTGATTGTCAAACCTGTTTAAACTTTCATAAAAGAACGTCACCAATAATGAACTGACAAAAATATCTCCTACATTAAACAGCTGTAACAGGGCTTATAAATGTTGTGTAATGGAAAGTAATTTAAACAAGTCATTATTATTGATTCTAATCTATAAAAAGACCCTGTTAATATAGATTTAAATAAGGTAGTCATTTGAGGAAACTTGCAAATATCAGGAAAACAAATTTTTGTAGATCTAATATGTGGTTAATTATGCAAACAGCGCATAATATTTATTTCATTGAGTTCCAACTAGTTATTAAGCTGAATTTAATGACCAAATATTCAGCAAATAATTTGGAATTTAAATGTAACTTTTCCTTACTCAAAACTAGAAACCGCACTTAATATTCTTAATTTACTACATGCTGGAGAAGAAAATTGAATTTTTGTTTTCAGAATTTTAGAAAAAATACATTGCTATTAAATACTCTCTATTTTGTTTCATGCCATTTTGTTTTCCAGTGACACGGTGTATACAGTAAACCCCAGAAGTGATGGCAGAGCCTGGAGCCCCCCCCCCTCGTACAGAAAGGGGCTTAAGCCATGTCCTTTGATTGTTTTACAAGCCCTCAAAAAATCGCTGGAACACCTATGAATAGTTATACTATATTAACTGCTTTGTGCTTTCCGGCCTAATAACGCTAGTATAAGCATAACCATACAACCCTTCACCCAACACAACAATATTGGTTGATGTGGGATTTTCCATCCTCTTCCTCTATTTTTGCTTTCCCACGCCGCATGCTTCTGCATGACATGCATTTGTTTACGCATTATACATGTGTTTACGCAGATAACTTGGAGCAGGATTGTGACTACACACTTAATGGTTTTTATTATATATGAACATGCCTTGTTCAGATACATTTAACCCTAATTATGTGTATCCACATGGTGAGTTTACGTAGGTTGTAAAAATGCTTGCTATTGGCCCATATTTTAGTGATTCTTCATTTAAACATATATAAATACGGGTAATAATCTGTAATATAAAGACCACAGGAGTTTGTTACACTTAGATCATGAAAAAGTTGCTGAGTGCTAGAGGTTTCTTTTTCCTGGCTTTTCTCTTGGAAATTATGTGTAGAATCGGCGAGAGATGGACAGTTCTAAGGAGCAAACCCTAAACTCTTGTTTTCAAGTGATTTCGGTCAAAGGGTAGCCATTAAACGTGGTTTAACCCTTTCGCATCCGGAATTATTTTCACTTAACTGTTGAAACCCATACAATTTTACGCATTTCAGGGGGCAGCATAGTCAAATAACTTAGGTGAAAGCGTAAACTATTACAGAAAATTGCCATCAGAACTTTTACAATATTTTGTACTTAACCCCCTGAAAATTATCTTTTCCGGTGTTTGTCATTGGGCCATATGGCCCGTCCAGTGGTGAGAGGGTTTAGCAAAATTGTTTTGAAAAGAAGAAGGGGGAGAGACAGATAGAAGACAAAAATTATGGTTAGTGTACCAAGAAATTGGCAGGGATTAATGCTTATTAGAATTATTGATGCAAAATCGAGTAATTTGCTAACACTCGTAATCAAGAAACACTTATCGAAAAACACCAAAATCTCTGCCAAAGGTATTGGCATACAAAGCAAAATTTTGCCTTCTATCTATTGCTTTCACAGTTAGTTATAGATAATCATGGAATGTGACTTTTTGAGCTTTGGAACTGTGGCATATCTCGAATGTCTTGTAAATATTTTCTATATAATCAAAGATACAAATTCAATAAGCAATTTTCTCACCATGAAGTCTTCATCAGAAAGATAGGTTTCTAACTTCGACGGGTTGACACCTTCAGGAAGTGGTCTTTCCACCAATTCATCGATAGAAAAGAATTCCCTGGAAACATTGAAAAGTTAAATTTAGCAAAAGAAAGCGTACAATTAAATCAATAGAATATGGCAAGTTGGATTCAATTGGGTCTGTACAGAAAAGTGCAATAATCCTTTCACACCCGGTGTTAATACAACTTTACAGTAAAGCCTGCTATTCATATAGTTTTTGAGGGTCGCTGTGAGTCGTAGAGAGTCTTTTTCAGTCGTTGCGGGTTGCTTTCGTTGTGGATCGTTGTGGGTCGTTGTAGGTCGTTGTGGGTCGTTGTAGGTCGTTGAGGGTCGTTGTGGGTCGTTGCGTGTCGCTGTCGTTGAGGGTCGTTGTAGGTTGGTGAGGGTCGTTTTGGGTCATTTTGGGTCGTTGTGGGTCGTTGAGGGTCGTTGAGGGTCGTTGTAGATCGTTGAGGGTCTTTGTAGGTCGGTGAGGGTCGTTGTAGGTCGTTGCGGGTCGTCCTGGGTCGTTGTAGGTAGGTGAGGGTCGTTTTGGGTCGTTGTGGGTCGCCGAGGGTCGTTGTGGGTGGTTGTGGGTCGTTGTAGATCGTTGTGGGTCGTTGTAGGTCGATGAGGGTCGTTGAGGGTAGTTGTAGGTCGCTGAGGGTCGTTGTAGGTCGTTGCGGGTCGTTCCTGGTCGTTGTGGGTCGTTGTAGGTCGGTGAGGGTCGTTGTAGGTCGTTGGGGGTCGTTAGTGAACGACACACAACAACAATCAACGACTATCTGGGTACCAGGCTTAACAGCTATAATATTTTGCCAGTTACAAGTTGGGAATAAAACTAATGATGTAAGAATAAAGAACCCTTAGAGATATGTTAGTGCAGTTGCCAAAAGTATTCGCCTTTTGTATGAACTCGTCGATTCTCGCGAAAGTTGACTCAGCCCATAGCCCCTCAAGTGATGAAAGGAAAAAAGGAAAATACAATAATTCAAAAATATATATTTATATGTCACTTAAAGGGTGGAGGGGGCTCAGACCCACGATACCCAAGCTCTACATCGCTGATCAAATCGCACATTGGACACAATTTGCAGCATAAACCGCTGAGGCAAAGTTGGAAGCAACACAAATCTGTAGGAGGATCGATAAGGTGATATGGCGAAAATGTCTCTAATTGGCTACCTTCTTTGACCAATCAGCACCTAAAGCCTGGTTTCCATATCGTCGTAAGCGATGGGGACGTGTCCCAGCAGAGGATCGGCGATGCTGCTGAGACGCTTACGACGATATGGAAACGCGTTTATGGTAATGTCGCCGACGTCCCCGTCATGTCGCCGACGTCCCCGTAGAGATAAAAAATGTTGAACTTTGTTAAACCTTTGAGAACGTCCCCGATGCATCGCCGTCGTGTCCCCGTCGATGCGGGGGACAGTTTTCTAAATGGAAACCACAAATTTGTGATCGGCGACGACGGGGTCGCTCAATTCTTCACTTGGAGATCCATAATAATGCATTCGAGACTTAAAATTACATTATCAAATTACAAAAACCGCCCTCCGACGATATCACTGGGACACGTCCCTGTCGCTTACGACGATATGGAATCAAGCACATTTTTTCCTTGACATCTCCCCTCCACTTTTTGGACGGAACAGATGGCGAAGACTCCATAGGGCAGGCTCGGATCCAATATGGCTTTTATAATATGCGTTAGGGCACAGATCAGAAATGTCTATTTTACAACTGGGGCGTCGTGAAACTAGAGATAGCAAAAATGCATTTAACACAAAAATGGGCGAAAAAGCATGTAAGATAAATGGCACCAACCTTGTAAATCCTTCCAGTTTCTTTGTTATCAAATGCAATTTATCGCTGTCGTCTCTTCCATCCTAGTGGAATAAAAACAAAAAAATTCTCTAAAAATAGGAACAAAAATTCTTTAAAAAAACTCCTTGATTTGCTGGCCGAGGAAACACGTGACAAAACAAAAAGGCTTCCCTTTTCGTTTAAAGAGAGCGTAAGGACAGGGCCGCCGAGAGGGAGGGGCAGAGGGGCAGTTTGCCCAAGGACCTCGGGATCCAGGGGGCCTCATTAACTAATGTCAAAATCTTTATTTCTAGCCTCTATAGATGTATTCAAGGAACCTCCCAGTAGAAGCAGCCTACAAGTTTCCAGATTCAATTCCCCATATCTCCTTGCGTTCTGCCCCTTCTTCTTCGATCACAGTCACAAGGGGCCACATTTTCCAGTTTTACCCTGGGCCTCGAAAACCTCTTGGCGGCTTTGGGTAAGTATGTAATTGCCTTTTGAAAAAATTCCCAAGTCTTCTAATCTGAGATTAAGCATTCTTGGTCGACTTTCTCATTATCCTTATCAGCTGAAAGTTCCATGTTAAAACAGTCAGAACTGCTTCTTATGTGGACCGCTTAGTGAAATTACACTCTTTTTTATAAGAATACTCAATTTTTGCTGAGCCTAATCATTCTTTTTTTTTGTTATTTGAGCCTCGGAATAATCTTAAAATTTTCTTAAACTTCACCAAATTTGAACCTCATTATTCTTATAGAATTGATTCTTATAAAAAAGAGTGTATGTGATTATTAAGTGACTTAATACAATACGGATTTTAACAAAACTGCATTTTTAATTCTGCTTTTAAAATTCATATCTTGTATTTTATATCTTATTTATTTAATCATGTATATAATCACTGTAAGTATTCATTTTAGTAGTTGGCTTGGATTAGCTTGTATAGTAGTGTTTTTAATATTTACTGTACATAGTTATGTAGCGCCAACTTTAAATAAATTGATTATATATTATATTATAGGTTAAATTGCTTGTCTATCGTAGCCTGCGTCACAGACCGTGAAAGTTCCGATATACGTACTATATGGACTATACGGAAAGATGAACCGATACAAGAAAAGGGCACTGCCGCAGGCCGGCCAGCGGATTCTCAATAGAACCAGTCTGCAGCGCGTGGCAACTGCACGCACAAGAAAATTTACAGCACAGCGACGTGTAACCCAAAAATTAGGCCTTGCACGCGCATTGTATGCGTAGAGGCACAATATAGGTTCACTTGGAGTTTCATACTACCTAAAGCGGGTTGATGCACCCGAGAGAATCAGACGTGCACGCCGTGCACCCCCCATTTCTTTGCACGCGCCAGATCTTGCCGAGTTCTGCCGTGCTCTGCAGACTGGCAATAGAATGCTTGCAACGAAGTAAAGTAAATAAGACTGTCCAAGTCTCTCCTAGTAGCAGAATCCTTCTATCAAAGAACAAGGGCTGTTTGAAAACGTGAACTCTTATCTTTCTTGAACGTTTTTCAGCAAATATGCTTAAACATGATTACTGAAACTTAATTCTTTATCAGTGTAATTAAATTCATCAAAATGCCGTTTGGCATTCCTCTTTCGTTAATCTTAATCCCAGTTGTTTTCAGGGTGCGTCATGCAAAGATAAGGACAGGGGCGCAAAGTTGGAAGGGGGGTTGTTTGCAATAAAATCGGTTCCGATCTGGCTCTCAACTTGAGGTATTTCGGTTTTTAAAACTCTGAGCCTTATTGGATCAGAGACGGAGCCAGTAGGTTTATGGGGGGGGGGGGGGGGAGGCAATTTTGAAGTTTCAAGTTAAAATAGTTCTGTCTCTACCAACGGAACAAATACTTGGTGAAGAATGTAAAGAAAAGAATGAGGTGGCTTTGGGAACGGCGCAGTGGCGGTGGATCATGTTTTTTAACTATTTTATTGTTGTTTGTGCTACAACAATATTTTTTTTCGCTTTCAAAAGGGTGGAGCGATGCCTTCCCCTGGCTTAGTATTTGAATTGGATGCTCATTCTAGACTAATTTGCTTAACTTTTTGCTCGGTTCTATCCTGTCTCCAAATCTACCACGGTCGTCTTCGCTTTACAGTCATAACATCACATTTTTCGTTCTTGAGTTCCTAAAAAGTCACGTTAAATGCTGGATCCTTCCAAAACAAGTCAGGTGGCTTTTGGAGACTATGATTGTTTTTGCTCATAGTACGCTCTACATCAAGCCATTAAACATTGACGCAACTGGAATTAAAGAGTACTTTTTCCTTATTTCTAGCACTGACTACAATCCCAATCAATTATGGCCCATTGGAAACAAAATATTTGAGTGATTTTCCAAATTCTTGTGGCCTTTTTCCACAGAGATGATAGGCGAGCAGAACAACTACATCTGATAGTCTCGTGACAAGAGATCAAGCAAAGAAGGCTTAACTTACAGATTTTGCCTTGATTTTATTAAAATCTTCATTTGAAAAGCCACAAAAATGCAGATATAACAGTTGAACATAGATATGCGGTTTTGTTTTACGCTTGGTCCCACCACCGTCCCACTGTGCATCTGAAGATTTATGTGGAATTGAGGTGGGTCATCCAACGCAGCTGAATATCACTTTGTGTCATAGGTTTAAAATAACCTGAGCATTCGGATACATTCAAGTAGGAACCGTGGTGCACAAGCCCCCCCCCCCCAACAATTTTTTTTTCAGTTACAGTAGGTGTGCTTTTTCTTCTCTGAAAGTGCCCCTTTTATTTTAAAAGTTTTCCGTTTTCATTAATACAATGTGAAGTTTTTTCGTGAAAGTGCCATATTTCATTGGTAAATGGCCCTTTTTATCGTGATCGAGCCCCACTTTGAATGCCCCTATAGTACGCAACAATGCCCCATTATCGATGTGCCCCCTCACTTTCCAAAACGTTGCTACGCGCCTGTCATATACCCATATTTGGCTCTTCAAAAAGTATTGTTTTGTTTGTAATATTGTACCATTGTATTGTGCTAATAATTAAATCAATAACAAAAAGTAGTTGTAAACAAACCTGAACAAACAACGAACAAATATGATGAGAACGGTTTTGCAACCGGACTCCTGAGAAATCTAGGAAAGCATACAATGTTTTGTTTCAAAAACTACTTTCAAATCCTTAGAAAACTGCTGCATTGAATGATTTCATTGCGTAAGTTTTGTTGGTAACACAATGCATTCAAGACTTAATTTAGACAATAATTAATCCAACAAGTGGTATCTCGTGCCACAGAGGAGGGAACCAATTTGCTATGTCTTCCTACTTTCCCTTGCGGCGTGAACTAACAACCGTAAGTACCTATCGTGGTTTCTTCGACCAGGCAGGTAAGAAGCATCTTACAAGTTGAGTGGAGGGAGGCCTGAGAAGGGCAACATGAATCTAAACATATTGCAGTTTTAAAGGGGCACTTTTGCATAGTTTTCAAGAAAGTGGTAGCAATGGCCTCTGGCTCCCCTGGTCTATACATCTCTGTTGTCTACGACGGATTATGCTGGTATCTTGAAACCAAAAATAAGTATTTTTCATAAATAAAACCAGCACTGGACCCCTTGCTCAAAGTTAACAATCCCAAGATTTCAGTACTGAAATGAGCTATGCTACATCTCAGTAAAGGGAAATCTCTCACGGCAAAATCAAGGACAACTTATCAAAAGCAGCTGGTTGAGCTGGAGTACACGTGAGAAGCATGCGATGACATATGACAAATAACACTCTCAGTTTGAAGGTTTATACACAAAGGCGCAATCAGTTTTGTAAGGGTTATAAATATCAAAAACTATTTCAATCGTGATTCTGGTACACTGCATCATGTTCCAGTTGTAGGTGGTCTATAATCTTGCAGACCTCCACTGTTCGGAAAATACGTCGGTTTTAAATGCCCCTTGATTCCAAATGCCAATGCCCCCTGGTCATGCATCAGGGGTTATGCAACTTCATTAATATGAGAAACAAGGGGATCTTCAAGAAAATACCAACAGTTATTCTGATCTTTATGTATCGGGAAATGACATAACACAGTATTTGCCGTAATTGCGAATCATAATGGATGAAATTATAAACCATATTTGTTAAAACTCTATGCATTGTTGATAATATTTCCATTTTTATTTATATTTGAAGTTATGCACTTATTATACATGTTTTTTATTTCACGGAATGCATCTTTGCTGATTTTGACCACAGATAAATCGACTGAGTGCACATAACACACTAGAAACTCCAAATAGAAGCAGAGGGCAAAACAAAATGGCAAATGCAGAGTCAGTAGTTGATCCCAATCAAATTCTCGTTTTACATAGTCTTCTGGGCACGATCCAGACACCTTTAAAGTCCATGTAAGTAGTGTTTCCCAAACACATAAGACTAAAGCATAACAAGCTGTCCTGAACAGCGCACACCATTTGCCTCGGAATTTTCTCATGTACATGATCTCGATAAGTAAACTTCCAATCCCATAGAATATGACCATGAACGTTCTAAAGCGTCCCCTTAAAATCGTTTGACAATCGGATAACACACGAGAGTCCAGAATGGCCTCCTCTTTGAAGTATTTCTCGTAGATAACAGCGTGAAAGCAATAGACGATCATTCTCTGAAAGAAATCCATTTGTAATCGATCGAAAAAAGATTACGGCCTAACAGCAATAGCAACCACGCAAATGGTGATAGCTTGGTTTTCTTTTTTTAACAAGTATCTTTGGCGAAACGCTCGCTCAGACTGTCTTCCGCAGTTCATCAGTTACTAAAGTTAAAGTTGAGATGTACGAAGTTGTTGTAATAATTAAACTTCGCGCAAGGATTCGGCTTCATTTTCGACGCGCTCCCTCCATGGCCGACTCCAACACAGGCTGCCACTAACAGCAAGAACAGGTCATGAAGATAACAATGCGCATTATGTTATTTGTATTATAAGACAATCAAGTCGATGTTAATTTATTATGAAATACAATAGGGCGGTGGTAACAGTTCAATCTCTTCCGTCCGTTATTGAAAGGAATGTTGTTAGGGTCCTAAGAGTTGAAAAAAATGCCAAAAATTTTGATTTAACCCTTAATATTGTGAGCTAAGCCGTAAACATGAGATTGATAGATGAACATAAAACTAACAAAATCTTTTGACTGATAAGGAAGTGGTGTTTTTCAAGAGCAATGACTGTTTTCGTAGAGCAATGAGGAGAGCACCTGTGCTGAATTTGCCAAGAACGTTTGGAGTTCGAGATCGATTTGTTGGTTTTAAATTCTTTGGTAATTCTGATATACATTACAATATCTCGAAATAGCGTTTGAGGTCAAACTTAACAAACAACTTTGAATTTTGCTGATTAATCGAAAAACGCTGACTGGATGGTCCCTGGGGAGGAGGCACTCTGTCTCTCCAAATACCCACCACTGTTTCATAACTTTTGTCAAAAATTGAAAGCTGAGTTCTTCTTTCTTCGACTTCGATATCTGTTTATTACTTTAAAATTACAAGAAACAACAACAACTCTATTTATTCATTAGCTTTTTGCACATTTTCCGAAGTTTGCATACTCTGGAATCTCAGCCGAAACAAATGCTTGTTCAAATTTTTTCGTGCATAGAAAGGTAAGGGTAGAGGGACAGGGCGCAGCCATCAAGGGTAGTCTTTTCTTCCATATAACTACCTCCCTACCCCAATTAAAAAACATCTTTATCTTGAACATGGACCTCTAGAGCCTCTAAAGAGTCCAGGGGCGGACGAAGAATTCTGGGAAAGGGTCCAGGATCCAAGGGGGGAGGCTGTTCGCCCACTTTCACGCGAGGGCCAGCGGGGGTCCAACGAGAAGTATAAAACCACGCGCTTTCCCGGAGTGGTGTCAGCCACTTCCTGATCGGGATGTAACAAAAATCTGATCGGGAGGCACGATTGTGAAGCACTGTTGTAGTGGAGTAAAAACATTTTTATAGAAGACACTTCGTGACGGTCCGAGCACTAAAATTTTTAAAAATTTCCTGAGGATTATTTTTATTGGGACTCCATTTTGGAGTTAGGCCAATACCATCAACTATAACCGTTTCTGCAGAGGATTTAACAAAAACAAACACCTTTCTTTTCTTTTGTTCTTATAATACCTCTTTTGGATTTTGAAAAATTTTGAGGTTTTCTAGGTATTTACTTTCATTTCATTCATCTCAATAAAGGGTGGTCCTTCAACTCATGTTGGTATGGGCCTATACCGAAGTTTTGGTTTGGCCTTTTAGCAAAGGTCACCCTGAACTGAGCCTTGAGTTACTATTTTTGGTCTGTTCTAGCCCTAATAATTTCTTATAAACTAGTCAAAGAACAAGTCCGACACTAATTGGACAGAGCGGTGCACAGCTGTGCGATGGGTTGCAGCCACAAAAGACACCGCGAAAAATCGTTGCTCTGCGGCGAAAAGGGGGGAGGCTTGCGCTATAATCTAGATCTTTGAAAGCCTGTCAACCTCTCTCTTTCACACCGTGGTGTTTTACAAATGTAATAAACGATTTACCGATTACTAGCGCCATTATGAAATGAGGGAAAATTTTACTCGCCTCGAGCCCCCACATCAAAACAAAAAATTCGTGATTTTCAACAACCAGGTTTTACATCAAAATGTTATCATTTTTGGGAAATTCTTTGTTTATGATAAAGTTTAGCTATTAAACTTTGCATTGGATACTTACTTCTGATGATTTGCTTTGTTTGCGCGTTTTGAATAAGAAGGTTTGTCAGTATGCGTCATGTAATCAAATAGACACCACGCCATTCCATAGCCCAAACAACTCAGTACGGCTGTTGCCGTGTGTCCCGCGGGTACGCACGTGCAACTGCCCCTTTAAATAAGAGTTGACAACGCGAAAACAAAGCAAATCATCAGAAGTAAGTATCCAATACATAGTTTAATAGCTAAACTTTGTCATAGACAAAGAATTTCCCAAAAATGATAACATTTTGATGTAAAACCTGGTTGTTGGAAATCAAGAATTTTTTGTTTTGATGTGGGGGCTTGGGGCGAGTGAAATTTTCCCTCATTTCATAATGGCGCTAGTAATCGGTAAATCGTTTATTTGGTGACCAGGGGCTATAGAGCTATAGTGTGGATTGTGTTTTTGAAGGAGGGGGGATAGAAACACACAATAATGAAAATTCAGGCCCTATCGGAAAATTATGTTAACGAGCTACTTGTAGGGTTGAATTTTGTTGATTTAGTGCCGTTTAGGTCCTAAGTTAGGTAAATCAAGCCGTTACTCTAGCCACTATTCTGGCCCTACAACTTTTGCCGCAACTCTAGTTGTAGTCGTAACTCTAGCCGTAGCGTAGCCGTAACCGTAATCGTAACCTTAACCGTAATCATTACCGAAACTGTACTCCTAAACTAAGCACACACTTTGTAAGAACACCGGGGCTCTATTTCCCAAAAAATACGAACAAGTTAGAACATGCTCAGATTCGGATGAGAAATTTAAAAAGAAACAAGAAAAGAAAAGTGATTTTTGAATTTTTTCACTTTATCAAAACAAAATCATGCAATTCCTAGACAAAAGTCGCTCATAAGACAACGTTCTATGCCGGAGTAAAGTAGCTGGGTACATGTATAGTATGTAATGTAAGTGTAAATGCATTAAGCTATACTGCACTGTACCGCATATTGTACTGCATGTGGTTTCCAATAAATTTTAGGTGATATCGCTCCTAAGATAACATTTTTAAGAAAATTCGAGCCTCAAATTATGAAAAAAATTGAGAACATTGAGCCTCGGCAAAAAAGATCTGGTTCTTATTAAAAAGCGTGTATGCGTAACGCTGTAATCACCCCCCCCCCTTTCCAAAATCTTTTTGAGGGGGAAGGAAGGAGTTGTAGATGGAAGAGAAGAACTGTGGATAGTGTTTCAAGATTTTACCAGGGTTGTTAGAATTAACACAAAAACAACAATGATTCTGTTTGACTGTAATAGAAAAATCACTAGTAACAGGACTTCTCACGGAATTCAGATAAAACTTGCGACGGCGATAAAAATGAGGTTAGAAAAACAAACTTCGGGCAAGTTAGCCTTTTTTACTTGTCTGTGTCACTTCCGAAGTTTCTGTATCTAAGAAGACTGATTTGTTTGTTTCGAAAGTATTTTCAACGGCTTGTATTGGAAACAGGATGAAATAACTAAAGATCGCTGAAGATTATTGAGCGCATTTATTCAACAAGCAAAGAAGGGAACACAAAGAAAGATAGTTCGCCGAGCTGATCCAAAAAGGAACCAGTTTGCATCTCCAGCTTTGCAGAAGTTTTTTTTGAGGAACCTCCAATGAAACTCAATGTGGAATGGAATAGTCAAGAAGCACCGATGCATCGTTTTGCAATAAATCAGATTACTGCTTCATAGCCTTAAACAATGTTTGTAAAATGGGGTTGATAGATTTTGAAATTGTCAAAAATTTCACTTTCAGGCCCAGTTTATCATCTTCTCATTTTTCATTCTTCCTTTTTCAGTTTTCACTTTTCAGTTTCTATTTGTAATTTTTCAGTTTTCATGTTTGGGTTTCAAATGAAATAAAGCAAATAGTGTGTAATTTGACAAACCTCAATTTGTATCTCAGTGATATCTTCTTGTACAATCCAATAAGGAAAAAGATGCGTGAATTGCTCTGGCTCAAGCCCCGCATCAACCACATAGCAGTGTGATAAAGAACGTCCTGCCTCTAAACAAAGCAAAGATCGAAGATTTAATATTCCACCAAAAACATTACGATACCTTAGTACACAACTTTAAAATTATCGGCTAAAATAGCTGTCCCTTTATTTTCACAGTTCAATATTACAGGATGCGCCCAATGTTATATGGAATATCTCAAAATGGACAAATATCCAACTATTGATTGTTTAAACTCTAGGTTTCAATTCAAGTAACTTGGAATACCGTTTATTGTAATATAAGCGTAGATTAGAATCAAATCATTGACCGTTTAAAATCTGGGATTTACCTGGATATATTTAAATACCGTTAACTGCCACCGCAAAATGGATAAGAGTCAAATCATTGACCGTTTAAAATCTGGGATTCACATGGATCAATTTCTAACACCTCTAACTGTCATCTAAAAATGGATTGGAACGAATTTATTGACAGTTTAAAATCTAGGATTCACATGGATTCATATCCTCTGACTTATAGTAAAACTGTTTCTCCTCCATAAGCTCCAACAGTCGGTCGGTACATTGGTTATGTTCGCAAGAAATTAAAAATTTGTTGTAAGAGAGAAAGCCTGGCAACATGCTTTATAACTGTGTGTAGCTAGAAGAATCGATCAGTTGTTCTAAAGGTTTGCATAACCCATCCACCTACCCTTTGCGTATAATACTACACTTTCCATAGCCTTCCTTTTATCAACATCCCAACGCATTCTCAGGGCATCTGAATTCTCCGAATCTTCGTCCTCCGGCCACCAGCCAAGCCATAAGTAAACCTCATGTGTAGCATCAATGATAAAAATTGCTGAGAGAGAAGTTGTGTTATCAATACATTTATACTATTCTTAATGAGCATCTGGGTAATGAACAAATAGGACTGGGGTACTTCAATATTAACCCTTTCACCCCTGGACGGGCCATATGGCTCAATGACAAACACCGTAAAAGATAATTTTCAGGGGGTAAAGTACAAAACATAGTAGATGTTCTGACGGCAGTTTTCTATAATAGTTTACGCTTTCATCTAACTTATTTGACTATGCTACCCCCTGAAAAGCATGATTTATATCTGCTTTAACAGTTAAATGAAAATAAAATCCACTTGGGAACGGGTTAAACAACTGTGGGGCTCAATGAAGGGAATGTAAGACAGTTAAACACTCAAAGAACCTCAAGGCAAAGTAAAAACGATGTTACACTTTTTACATAAGTAATTCTGCATCAAAGTTTTAAGACGCACCCTGAGCCATATCTGAAAATTTTTAGCAAAAGAGAGTATCAAATCAAACCAAGTGAGCAACAATTTAAGCAGCCTTGAGGCAATTATGAAGGCAGCAATTGAGCTGGTCTTCACTAAAGCTACCCTTTTCATAAATGAGGCTACAATACTGTCATGTCTGAGACAGGCTACAATTCTGTCATGTCTAAGACATAGGCTACAATTCTGTCTAAGGCATAGGCTACAATCCTGTCATGTCTAAAACATAGGCTACAATCCTGTCATGTCTAGGACATAGGCTACAAATCTTTCATGTCTAAGACAAAGGCTACAATTCTGTCATGTCTAAGGCATAGGCTACAATTCTGTCTAAGGCATAGGCTACAATCCTGTCATGGCTAAAACATAGGCTACAATCCTGTCATGTCTAGGACATAGGCTACAATTCTGTCTAAGGCATAGGCTACAATTCTGTCTAAGGCATAGGCTACAATCCTGTCATGGCTAAAACATAGGCTACAATTCTGTCATGTCTAAGACATAGGCTACAATTCTGTCTAAGGCATAGGCTACAATCCTGTCATGGCTAAAACATAGGCTACAATCCTGTCATGTCTAGGACATAGGCTACAATTCTGTCATGTCTAAGACATAGGATACAATTCTGTCATGTCTAAGACATAGGCTACAATTCTGTCATGTCTAAGACCTAGGCTACAATTCTGCCATGTCCGAGGCTACAATTTCAACCCAGAGCTGAACAAGAACGGACTAAAATGCATCAATTTTTGCCTTTTTTACAATTTGACAGTAGAATTAAGTCAAAAAAATATAGTCAAACAGTGAGTTAAGTTTAGTTTTAGTTTAGCCCATTGCAAGCAGACAAAATAAATATTGCTTTACGGATATAGGAAGGTATATTTCCCAAAGAGGAAAGTCAAATGCACTGAAACAATATTCTAATATTATCCTAAGCAACCAGAGTGTACAAAAGTATGCTATTAAAATAAAGGTCTTTCGGCACTAAATTTATACTTCACATATACGTCCTAAGCAATTGGGTGAGGGCGAAGGCGGTGGCTTATATCTGTTATTAGGCGAAGGCTACTCTACCGATTCTACACTGTCCCCTGGCCACCATAGATAAGGATAAAGTACTCAATTACACTCCTTGGTATCGAGAGGCACGATCTTGCGTTAACACCTTGCCCAAGGATGCTATCCGTATAAATGGAAGGGCAAGGATTCCAACAAGCGATTAGTCCCAAACCTCCACCACTACACCACAGATACCATTGAAATGCAGCATTGATAGGATTTATGAAGAAATCATTATGCTTATACACAGGACCGTTGAGAGGGGGGGGGGGGTAGGCGCTCTGATTGATTGCTCACTGCACCGGTGCAATGAAATACCCCCGAGCCCGCACTGGCTCTCGACGGCAATGTTTATACAAAATGTGAAGCAGTGATTGGTTGTAATCTAGCATGCAAATTATCATTATGTCAGTATGTAGCTGCTGTTCCTGATGTCAGCAGTAAATTATTGCAGATATGCGCTGCCAGGGGATCATAAAACTATCGAATTTGGAATGAATATGCTTCGCAGATTTGCAGTTTCGTGTACTCACCTGGCTGATAGGCATCATACAAATCATCTTGCAGAAACGGGAATGGACAAACTTCTTTAGGATTAATTGATGGATTGATTATTTCATTGGCAATAAACTGGCCAGTTGCACTTGTTAAATGAAAACATCTGGGAACAAAATCCCATTTTGTATTCAGATCTACGAGAAAATGACACATCAATTTAGTCATATAGTTAGTACCAGACTGTATAATCCAGGGACACTTTGTCACGCCGTGTCGATAGACAACTATAGGGTTCCAGGGTGTATTTCAAGTAAAGTTAAAGTCATTGTTTCGTCAAGGCTATGCTATAATGTTTATTATTCTACTTTTTGACTTATATTTTGTGTTTATGCAATGACCTTACGTTACTCCCGTGAAACGATAAGGTGTTACCCCCCCCCCTCCCCCTTCGGATAAATATAGTTCGATCAATGGTTGAAGTGTGTGGTTCTGTGTTGTGAGGAAACAGCATTTCAACGTAAATTGTGTCTCCGTATTTGATCTCTCTCTTTCTCTTTTGCTGGAAAGCAGAAGACTAGAGTAACAAACTCAAGCTTAAAAACAGAGCATGAAACAGTTTCATTCACAACAGCTACAGTACGATAACTAGTTCCACCTTACTAACCGTAATGATAAATTTACATTATCAATTGGGGAAATAAGCATTTATAAGCATCAGTAACAAGCGGGTTTCCAAAGGTTTATTCGTTACAAATTATTTTTGTGACTGCGATTTTCATTGTTTCATACTTTTATCGAATTTATGAATCCTGCAGCCGACTTTGAGCTATTCATAGCATTAGATAGGCTGTTCTATTGGATGCTACATCCGAGGGTTGATTAACTTTTAGATGGACCCTTAGGTTGTAGTATTCGCCTGTGATTAACCCTTTCGCACCCGGATTTAGTTTCATTTAACTATTAAAACCTATATAAATCTCTTCGATTTTCAGGGGAAAGCATGGTCAAATAAATTAGATGAAAGCGGTAACTATTATAGAAAGCTGCTATTAGAAAATTTACAATATTTTGCACTTTACCCCCTGAAAAATTATCTTTTATGGTGTTTGTCTTTAGGCATATGGCCACTCCAAGGGTTAAGATGGTAAATAGCAGTTAGCCAATAGTTTCTTTTGCAATATGCTACTAGACTAAACTCTGCCATGCCAATACCACGTCAGGCAAAAAGCTTCAAATTCCACAACATTAAGGGCCTCTTTGGTAAAAGTTCATTGGAGATGATTAAAAATGACACTTTGATTGTCTGTTTGGTAGCGCCAAACTTCAAAACTGCATAAAAGCAGGAAAGTTTGATCTAGAATACATTTTCATGTTCATCATCCGATGGGTCAAGCTTTGATGGGTGTCCAAAGAAAAACAGCCTGCAGCATGCTAAGGTATGCTATGCATTTTGTGAAAGATAGAGTTCAATAAACATTCTCGCGGGTAATCGCGAAGCTTGTGCCATTAAAGCAATCCAATCAGCCTTCATAAGCAAAGCAACTTACCGGTTAATAAACTACCATAGTCGTCTTCACCACCAAGTGCCACCCAAAAAACTTCTGGTTCTTGGCCCTCATCAATTTCTGTTAAATATATCTGATCCTTCTCTGCTAGAAGTCCCTCCTCTGGATGACTGGCGAAAGGATAAAAAAAGTGATTTATTATTATTTTCATTATTATTATAAACTTATTTACAGCAGGCGAGTTAAATACTTAATATAGCAAATATAATAGCTAATTGAAGCCTTATATTCATTACAAAAAAATTACAATTAATAGGATAAAATATTTTGATAAATTACAATGAATGGGTAAAAAGTACAAAAGTAAAAAATTAAAACTAAAAGGATGACAACGAAAATAGGAATAACTATTTCAAGAGTCCAATTTGTGCAACAAAGGGTTTGCATAATCTTCAGTTGCAATTTGTCCTGCAATTGCACTGCACTGCAGTGATGTTACAAGACGAATTCCCATTGATTCCAAGAAGAAGTGATAATTGAGGTATAAATGCGACTGTATTAGTTTGAAACGCGTTTCATCCTTTCAAAGAGTAATCTTCAACCTTCAAGGTTACTAATACTACTGTTCTTTGAAACGAAGAAATTTAAAGCTATTTACATAAATATAAATGTAAAACATCCATGATACCTTCCTATGCTACTTAATGCTATCTAAAAGAAACAGTGTTTGTGAGTATTTCTTCATGTCAACTTACTTTTCGATAAGACGATGGGCAGCCTGAATAGCAGTGGCTCTTGTCGCATCAGATGATTTGCATCCATGCCATAAAAATATTTCACCCTGTTTGCATAAAACGAGGACAAAACTCGCTCTCGAACGAAGTGAACTAGCACTAGCAGGAAAAGAAAATTAAATTGTTAAAGGAAACTTTACTTTTCATCATTGAGATTAAAAGGAATGTATGTCAAAGCGAAATAGAAGTATATTGTCTTACATGAAGTCCGCTAAACGCAGGAATTATGGCCCCAATATTTTTCTCATTATGGCACGTCCCTCTGCCCTGACATCCTTAGAGGTAAATTTAAGACTAGATCAGAGATACCCAGTTATTCGACAAGGAATCAGCTTTATATCGACATCCCAAAGCAAAATTTGGAATTTCCAAAATGAAGTTTCTTTCACTCTGGTGCCAAAACATGGAATAAGATTCCAATAAATATAAGAATGAGCCCCATAGTTTCCATGTTTAAAAGAAACTTGAAGGGTTTCCTACGAAGTTAATTAATTCCCAAAACAAAACACGATCCCTAGGTAGGACAGCATCATCATTATTTTATATATATTAAAAGTTAATTTGCAGTGGAAATGTTGTTATTAATCATTCTATGTTATTTATAGTATGGCTGATAGGGATTTGTGTAAAAAGATTTTAAAATGAAATGAAATTACACTTCACTCCAAAAGGTACTCCTTCGAGCCTAGACTCCAATGTTAGAGCTGCCTTTAGTCAGTTTGACCACACAACTGTCAAATCTTGCTTATTGATTTATATAGCACATGTAAAACGAGATAAACTTAGATTAATTCAGCAAAATGCAATCGCAATCTTTAATACATCTTACCAAACTGGAACTTGTAATAAGCACGCCTCACTTGGAACCTCGTTTCGTATGCAATACAATCGCACAACAGAACGATCTGTGAAAAGAAATGTATAAATTAGGTTGGTAAATTCAATTTCATGAATATTACTGATCTATGTTACTGGCGCGACGAAGGAGCAAGCTTACTAATGTGACTCTGGGCTACCGGCTACCTCATCATGCGTGAATGCTGCTAAAGATGACGAAGAATGGCACAGTTGGCGCCAGAATGTCAGTTGAATATTAACAGAAAATAGTGAGCAAAATATCTAATACTTCTCTGTTTTAAACATGTTGTGATGTAAATGCGTAAAATTTTGTAATGATAATAATTTTCTGCAGCGAAAGTTATTTTCAATATCAATGTTTAGGTCAAGACCAATTCCAGGCCGATCTATGGTATTTTGGTGCGTGGTGTAATCTATATAGTATAGACTGTCAAACAGGAAAAATTGGAGTCATTTTATCATCATACGGAAATAAAAAAAGAAGCCACTCACCACTAAATGTAGCCCTGTCTAGCTTTGATTTTCGCCTAAACAACAAAAAAAACAGGCTTTGTAGGAAAAATTGTCGCAACTGATATCAACAAAATCGATTTGTTTAAGATCAATACACTTGAATACTCATTCTCAATAAAAACATCAATAAAATAAACAGCCATCCGGTGTGAAAGAAACTGATTGGAAAAGCTAAAGATGTACAAAAATTTTGCAAGATAAACTACTAGCATCATAAGATACTAGGCGATCTCATTCGACACTCCACAACATGTGTTTGCACTCATAATATAAACTATCAACCAGCTGGAGATAAACCCTTTCGCACCCAGTTTTATTTTCATTCAACTGTTAAAACCCATATAAATATACGCTTTTCAGGGGGACGCATAGTTAAATAAAGTAGGTGAAAGCATAAACTATTATAGAAAAAAGCCATCAGGACATTTACAATATTTTGTACTTTACCCCCTGAAAAATTAACTTTTACGGTGTTTGTGATTGGGTCCATATGACCCGTCCAGGGGTGAAAGGGTTAATAACTTCTGCAAATGCCTCAAAATCATTTACAACATCCCAAAAGAAGACTCTTGATGTTTATAAAAGAATCAATAAATCTGAAATACAAATCACTGCTAATGTTCTAGCTGTAAGGAGTCTTTGATGGCACCAACTTCTATGGTTAGATTTAAGAAAGAAGTAAAGTAAAGAACAAAATAGCAGGCTGCCTACCGTATTCTCAAGGAATACGTGCGACGATGGTGTAAATGAAAGACAAAAAAGAAATGCAAAGCGACAGGAATTCGAAGAAAATACGACAAGATTTGTTCGAAATAGAAGCATCGTAATTGAAGTTCGATTAGGGAATCGAAGCAAAGCATCGTACTTATTATCAAGTTTTGCATTTGACAAGTGTAAAGCCAACCAAAGATTAGTTCAGATTCAAAGACTGTGTTTGTATGAATAGTATCTATAAACTCTTAATGCACTAAATGTTTAAAAACCTGATTTACAACTTGAATAAGAAGGGAAATAATTTGAAGATTGCTTACTTTCCAGCGTGTATAACCATACCACCGTCAAATAGATTTAAAAAGCATGGAGGTTCTTTTCCTTGGATTACACGAACCTAAAGTAAAAGGAGCAAGTGGCTTATTACAAAAGCGATTATGATTTATGATTAAACAACAAATAGCGGACAATGGTGATGATGATAATGATAATGATCATTCTTATTATTGTTATTATCATCATCATAATCATTATTATTATTACTATGACGAGGACGACAACGTTTATGATGATCATGATCATGATTATGATGATACTGATGATTTTGATGATTTTGATGATGATGATGATGATGATGATGATGATGATGATGATGATGATGATGATGATGATGATGATGATGATGATGATGATGATAACGATGATGAAAAACATCGGAGGCCATTGCAACCAACTAAGAATTCAATACAGTCGTTTAGAGCTGGTAACATATATCTACTCCCATTAACGCCTCAAGCCATCAAGTGCTTCTCTTTAGACAAAATATTCCTTAAAATTTTGTCAACACCAAGGAGGGTTGGGGAGGAGGGTTATTACCTGAATTAAATACAGAGCATTTAAAATCCGGCTTGACTTACATGTGGTCCACGTTCTTCGTCTAAATCGACAGTCATAACAGCAGTTGCACCTTGCTCTGTCACTGCACAATCGTTCCCTAACCAAAAGAAATACGCACAACGATGGCGGCCTGATGCTTTAGCCTCTTCCATATCTTTCAACATTTTCATTACACGGGAGGCAACAATACTGTACTCCCATCTGATTACATAGCCTTCACCTGAAATGGTAAATACATAAAAGTATTAGGA
Source organism: Catostylus mosaicus (assembly GCA_964019065.1). Taxonomy (NCBI): domain Eukaryota; kingdom Metazoa; phylum Cnidaria; class Scyphozoa; order Rhizostomeae; family Catostylidae; genus Catostylus; species Catostylus mosaicus. The sequence goes on along the minus strand of OZ025188.1, from coordinate 3,138,298 downwards.
GGTTTGGCAGAGGCAGTATTCTGAATTTCAAACCTGTTGGAATACTTCTTATCATGATACTTATTGAATATAGTTTGCATGCATTATGAAATTGCTTGTATTATCAGACGTTGTCGGTTACTAGAAAAAGCCCAGTTTGGGTAGTCTGCGTCACTGTGTATGCTTAGCATTAATATATTAGCATAAGATTTAAGATTTGGATTAAAACCAAGAACTTTTTATACTAAAGCCTTTTTATGTTCGTCTTTCTCAACAAATTTCATCGTTGTTTGGTTGTTCTACAATCATTGGTCCATTGAACAATCACTAACAATACTGCCCTTGTATTTAGAAGTCAGCTGACAGCCTAACGTTTCCTTCTTTCATTTTAACCCTTTCGCTCGGATTAATTTTCAGTTAAATTTTAAAACCCATATAATTCTACGCTTTGCAGGGGCTAGCATAGTCAATTAATTTTGGTGAAAGCGTAAACTTTTATAGAAAACTGTCATCAGAACATTTACAATATTTTGTACTTAACCCCCTGAAAAATCATCTTTTCCGATGTTTGTCATTGGGCCATATGGCCCATCCAGTGGTGAAAGGGTTAAAGGGCTTAAATTAAAGAAATAGTACCGACCCGAGTGGAATTGTCCATTACTGGTTTCTGGTAGCAGCGTGCGTGATCGTTCAGTGACATGCCACACCTGGACACAGCGAGTAATTATATGGTAGCCATCAGGTCCTTTTGGTTTGCCTTGACCACGATCTATTTCTGTCCCTTCAAACGTCGGCAGCCGAGGTTCGTATCCAGCTGTCAGCATAGTCTGGGGATCGACTGGTTTCACGTCTGATACATTCACCGTCTGCGTTGAAAGGAAAATGTAAATGTGTGCATAATCAGCGGCGGAGCCAGAACTGTAAATGGGCGGGGGTCAGGGTCAGGTACGAAAAGTTTTCCAAGGCCACGCCATTCACACTTTCCGAAAACGCAGAAAACGCCCTTTTAGCTAAATTTAGAATATACTTTTGTTTCGAACATTCATAAGATCGCTTAATTACATGAAAAAAGCGCTAGACCTGGCGCACCCCTCCTGAGGGGCCAATTTTTGTCCATTTTTGTGCGAGTCCCAGGAAAAATGTTTTGGAAAAGCAGGAGGGGGTGTCCAGACCCCCCATCCCCCCATGGCTTCGCAACTGTGCATAATAAATTATTGGATCACTGAATTCAGTCGTAGAGATACGGATATAAAATGGATATAAAAGGGATATTGAAGAGATAGAAAAGAAACGGATATAATAGGGCTCTATAACAATAAGAAGTTCCTCTCTAATATAAATCGAAAACGAATTCAAATATGAGGGACGACGAGACCATTTGATCTTTAGCGAGATTTTATTTCTTTCTCTTTTTATAGGCCAGAGAATAATTACAAAAACGATGACAACAGCACGATAAAACTAATCAAAACACATTTTTCAAATGAAATTCAGCAATTCCCAACTGCACCACACTACAAGATGATTGATAGGACGAAATCACGGGAGGTGTGATCATGCGCATGGCATCAACACCGTAAAATACAGAACCCCCTTACAATTTGACCAGACGCATTAGTTGCGACTGTACAACTGTACTATCACCGGAGGTCAAAAAAGCAAAACACAAAATTGACTACCTTTGTTAATTCTCCTACAGTCTGAGGTCCTCCTTTCATTCTAATTATTCTCGACTCATCTGGCCAATCGCTGAATTTTTCTTTGAAAATCACCCACTCTGCACCTTCAAACATTGATAAGAAAATCGCACACGACGGTCGTGGTACAAGATTCTCCTTGTCCTGTAAAAATTTGTGCACACTCAGCTTCCGATTGATGCTCTGTTTCCTTGTAGGTAACTCTGTAGCAGTTAAGGAGATCTTTCTTGATTTCCCATGATGAATTGGTGTGGTGGCCGAGGGTGGTTTATAATATCCTTGATCGAATTTCTCACGTCCTAATTTCATGATTTTCTTTCGAAGACCAGAGGTTGTCTGACGTCCAATCCAGACATAAACTTCTGATAAGAAATCAAACACGAATGCCTACAATAACAAAAGAACAATTGTGAACAGCAAAGTCTGGTCAGAAACGTTTTATCCTACTGCGGAGCCAAATTATGGAATAACCTTGTTTTTGAGGTCAAACAGGCAACCTTCCTTTCAGGTTTAAAAAATTTTTTTGACAATTCCAAACCCTACCCTACCCCAGTTGTTCAAACTGCCCGTTGATTAGTTTTGCTGTATTGTTGTCATGGACCCCTAAACATTAAAGAGTCTTACCTCATCAGTTTTCAGTATTTCTTTACTAGGTGACCGTTGGCACATATCATAAACAGGAACAAGCTCTGGTGGATCAGAATCTTGCAGACTGTACGCCATTGAACTGTTCATCATTCTTCTTTCGTACTCTTCGTCATCCTCTATCCCATCTATAAAGCATTATATGAGAAAAAAGTATGCATCAGGCATGACATAATTATATATTAAATGCAGACAATAACTTTACTTGTATCGGTTTACTTGTATTTTTTACTCGGTTATATTCTTCTCGGAAAGAACAGTAGCGGCTGTTGAAGGAGTCCTCAATCAAGAGGCAAATTTAGTTGGTGAATGGTTTACCAACAACAATCTAATACTGAATTGTAAAAAAATGTAAAACTGAAATTGTTATTTACGGGACAAGTCAAAAGCTAGGGAAACAACCGTCGTGCAAAGTCTCTCTGCATGGCACTCTGATAAACGAAGCTACGAGCTACGAATATATAGGAATAACCCTTGACAGTCACCCAACAATGAGTATGCAAATTGATAAGATCTACAAGCGTGCCTCAAATCGGGTAAAACTACTGCAACGAATCCGTCCCATCATCTCGCCACTAGTGGCAGAGAAAATATATAATGTTATGATAAGGCTTGTCCAGTTTATCTATGCGTAGGTGAAAATGTAAGAAAAAGTTATAGTCGATTCAAGACAGAGCCCATAAGATCATAGCTCCTACTAAGAACACGCTCCTGAAGATGGACAGATTTGATCCAATCCGTTTAAAACGAGTCTCGATCGATGTGTTTAAGTCGTTACATGACTCTTTCCTCTACCACTGCTAAACATGTTTGAGCTATTTGATCATGGTAAGGACACACGAGGAAACGGCTCGCGTCTTGTGGTAGCACAAAGTTAAAACTGAAGCTGGAAGAAAAACATTTGCCTTTCAAGGAGCACTGATTTTTAATGGATTCCCAATCGACCTCATAAATGAACCTTATTTTGTTAACTTTAAACGGAAGATAGATGCGCTAAGTTTCGTTTGAATATTCGTGTAATATCTAAGTTTTTAAAATTTTACGTTGTGAAAAGTTTCTTTTAACAGGACTCCTATTGATAGCAGTGCTTAAATTGAACTGAAAGGCTTTATCCTGTATTAATATGTAATATTATTATTATTTTATTATCATTATGTATCTGTATCTGTATCTGTATCTGTATCTGTATCTGTATCTGTATCTGTATCTGTATCTGTATCTGTATCTGTATCTGTATCTGTATCTGTATCTGTATCTGTATCTGTATCTGTATCTGTACCTGAATCCGTATCTGCATCTGTATTTGTCTCTGCATCTGTATAAGAAAGATGTACAAAAGAGGGTCCTTTTAACCTTACAAAAACCTCCAGATTGTACTGCCTACACAGCAGAATCTGAAAGAAACATTTCCTCTGAAAGTTGTATGAGCTCCTGCCAATCAAAAATCATGTAAGAAATGAAATAGAACATCTGATTGGTTAGAAGTTTTGACCAATTGGCGGCATGAATATGTCAGATGGTTCTGTAAAGGTCAAGTCCAGTTTCTCTCGTGACCGGAACACTGTACTGACGTCGGATAATGCTCTTGATCTTTTTCTAGACATTTTCCTCATTGCAAAGGCAGGAATTTGATAATAGAAATTGAATTGCCCGAAACCCAAGACACAATCAAACAAGAGACTGCTAACATTTTCTTGGGATCAATAAATGATCTTGCGCTAACATATCTCTTTACTCTATTTACAAAAACACAATTACAGGGATGTTAAGTGTCAGACATTCAGAAACTTAAGATTCGCTTCTTCCACGAACAACAACAAACTGGCCAAAAAGCATTTCCAGTCCGTGGATCAGAAGTCTGGAATGAACTAGAAAAAGGGGTCAAACTTTCCCCGTCTGAATCTGTTTTTTAACATAGACTTTGAGTAAAAATTTATTTTATTTTGTACATTTTATACTGATTACAATATTGTAAATAACTTTCTGTTCACGAATAAATGAATGAATGAATGAATGAATGAAGGAATGAATGAATGAATGAATGAATGAAAAAATAAATAAATGAAAGGATGAAAGATTGAATGAATGGATAAATGAATGAATGAATGAATGAATGAATGAATGAATGAATGAATGAATGAATGAATGAATGAATGAGTGAATGAATGAATGGATAACCCCAGTAAAGCATCGGGAAGCACAGCTAGGATTATTATATTGTTTCGTCAATGCTTTGTTACAAAATTTAAAACTATAATTACCTTTAATATCTACTTTTCCTTGAGAGCCAAGAGTTCTAAACACTTTACTATCATTTTGTCCGTCTTGTTCGAAATAAACAACATCAAAGGCTTTGCACCCCATCTCTTTCTTTTGATTTATTCTTGAGGCAATCTCTGCCGCCTGTGCAAAAAGCAAAGGATTCATTACCCACAGTTAAACTAACACCCCATTTAAAGTCTAAACTAAACATAAAACCAATCCCCCCTTGGAATGACAGCAAATAAGCCATAACAAGAGGCATTTTACCTCCTTCTATAAATAAATATCTAGTTGGGTTATGGCTTATAATTGAAATGATATATTTAGTTTTATGCTGGATGGATTTTGTGTCGCAAATAAATTCAAATTAAAAACATTAATTTTTTCCAGAATTAGTATGCATATAAACCTCTAAAATACATAGAAATATGAGGCATCCAATATGCCGTGGAGAAGTACTTTCGAATTAATAAGCAAGCAAGTAAGCAAGCGAGCAAGCAAACAAGCAAGGAATTCTTAATTTCTTAACTCAGGCTAAGGTTTTGGCAGTTTAGTTTTAGCCGATGTGGACCTTGGGTCCTAAGGATTTATTTATAGATCCTACAGGATTTATCCTGAGTATTCAACGGCCTCAGATAGATGAATGATGAATACATTTGTGTAGAATAGGTCCAGCTGTGGTTTCCAATCACGAACCTCTAGGCTCATGGGTTCATAGACTTGCGCCTTACAAACTGTCTACTACACCACCGCCTTCTATTCCTACTAACATTTCATTCACTATGTGTATCTTGAAGTTTAACATCGTTTCTTACTGAAGTCAAATCAAATAACATACTTTGGCTTTTTCAATAACATTGGCGTTCTGACCATGCCAACACAACAGCTCCCTTGGAGTAACTATGACATAACTGTCATCATTTGATAACAAATCAGTATTGAATTCAACAACATGGATTTGAACATGACGTCGACCTGAAGACATAAAAAGATATTATACATTTCAAGACCTTTCAAGTACTATTCTAAAAGAACAAAGCATGACAAATGAATATACACGCTTTTTTATAAAGAACCTACCTCAAGGCCTAGTTCCAAAAGTTCCTTATTCGTCGATCTCAAATCATCAAATTGTAGTACCAAGTTCCTTAATAGTTCCTCAATTTTCACAGCACATCAAGTGCCATAAGAATAGTACAGAAACAGGAAAAAAGGTGCTAGAAGTACATGCGAGACAGCATATGCGAAAACTACTCAAAAATGCACTTGACAAACGAATAGCAAACAATCTAAGCAAGTATTGGCTGTAAATGAATGGAACCGGCTATTTAGTTCTTAATGCTCACAGTTATGAATATTTTTCAAATCGAAAAGTTCCTTGGTATTTCGTTTTAGTAGTATAAGTTCTTTAAATCTTTCGGCTTTTAAAATGTAGGTTCCTTATAAAGTGGTTCCTTATAAAAAAAGCCTGTAAAACAAACAATCATTACACTGTTGAACAGCCACCCATGAAAACAAAAACTAGAAAAAATGTGTCCATTTTGCGACCGGAGGGAATTTTCAATGAATTGGGACTCCATGTATGGCTTATTGAGTGCAAAATTGTCTTTAAATCTTTCTTAAAGGAAAATTCCACGTGTATTTTAAAAATATTATAAATATCATGTATATCTTTTCTTTTATATTTAGTCAACTAACATTTTCTTCCTTTTTACTTTTATTGTCAAGCTGATAGATCAAACTGTATAGATGTTCCTCATTTTGTAACATTTGTTTTTAATCTACCGGATTTATGCGGGGGGGGGGGAGCACTACTAGACAGTAAATTGCACAGACCAGTACCACTGAGTACTGGGGTTACGGTCCGTCAGTCAACGCTGTCTAATTCGAACTCACGTAGTTCGAGCTTTCATTAAATCATTCGAAACTCTCAGCCCCTTTGAAAATAACAAGTCTAACGAAGCAAAGCGTAAAACCTATTATAAAAAGAAAATTACAATTGAAACTTTTCGTCAATTCGACATTTTCACGATCCCTAGAGAGTTCGAATTAGAGGGAATCCATTAGAAAGATAATGCAACGTTTAATTTTGAACTCTGATTTCTGTTCGAAGCATTTGATTGAAAGATTCGTTCTTGTTTATCAACGTCAATCTAAAAATATTTGTTACTCGCCTTTAATCTGCAATAGCAAATTGGTAATACTTGATTCCACAACACCACCCGTTTCTGCTGGTTCACCGTTGGCTGAAGATCCTGGAGTTTTCACCTTCTTTAATTTGACTTTTGAAAAATCTTCGGTTGACTGCAATGCCGCTTTAGCTTCATTTGCCAAGGCAACTTTTCTCCCTTTTAAAACAATTAAAAAACAAATCAAAACGTATTGGCTGAATTCAAAAATTCTGCACCTATATCAAGAAAATATTTCTTCCTAGGCAGTTTGAATATCGCCATAAGTTAATTCTCGACCGTCTTTTGCCATGGTTAATTTTAAATTAGTTGATTAGTTAATTGTCAACCTTTTCAGTAGCCAACATGTACCTATCACAATGGCCGGTCATTCAAAGTACATATTACTTCGCATAATACTTTGGAATTTGATTAGTAAAATTGATATAAAAAACTCAATCGTGTGTTGCATGAAGCTCCTGAGGTTTCTATAAGGAGGTTTCCCGCAAACTCTTTCCAGGAGAACTAACTCATTACTTAGCAAAAGGTTTTAAACTCATTTATGGTAGCTATGTAGTTGGCAGATGCATTCTAAAGGAAAATAGAAGGGGTGGTCGAAATGCTTCCCTCTGGACAGGGCAACCCAGATGGAGGGGCAGAGGGGCAATTGGCACCAGGGCCTCAAGGTCCAGGGGGCCTCATCAACTAATATCAAAATTGTTATCTATAGCCTCTTTAGATGTATTCAAGGAGCCTCCCAATAGGAGCAGCCCAGAAGGTTCTAAGAGTGTCTGTAGATCCACTTCCCCTAGTTTCCATTGCTTTCTGCCCCTTCTGCTCGCTTCGATCACATAAACAAGGGGCCTCTTTGTGCAGTTTTTCTCCTTGGTCTCACAAAACCTCTCGACGGCCCTGCCTGTGGATAACCTTGTTCATGTATGCCCCCCCTCTACTTTTACAGCCCTGGCTATACCGCTGCTTTGATTTAAATACCTTTCAACTGATATTTACAGCAGAGATAACAACGCGTTTCAAACGTAAACTTCAAATGAGGCTATCAAATGACAGTTTCAGCAGCTTTAAGAATCATCAGTGAAGACAACTGATGAATCACAATATATCATATCATTATGAGTACATATCATTATGAGCTTAACATTGTTAATCACATGCGCTAAATCTCAAATTCAGAATCAGACACTTACATAATTTTAGGCCAGCAGATTTGGTACCACCTCCTAGCGGCACATCCTTCTTCTACAAAATTAGAAAAAACACAATTAGGTAACGGTTAGAAAGAGAGGAGAAAATCAAGGTGATAAAAAAACCACCGCAAATACTGAGAAAGATTTGCAGCTGTTTACAGTCACAAGGATAGTAATGTCACAAGGGAGGATGTCCCGTGAAGAGGAAAACGTTTCCCTCTTCCCTTAGAAGGCATGAAAGGCAAGCTTTTTCAATTCTGGTTAGTTTGAAAAACAAAGGACAGTTAACTACTTCCAAGCTCCCTGCAATTTGTAAAAAAAAGCTTTGACAAAGAACCAAAATGCTTGAAGTTTTTTGGGGCTTTGTGCACAAGTCCCATAATCAAGTCCTTCCTAAATAAACGATAGAAAAAAGGCATGATCGTGTTGTGGCAATGATATTTCTATGCTATACAGAAAACCGCCTCACGCTTGCCACGCCCTCTAGTGTTTCTTGACACTGCCTTGGCTTAACTTTGATTGATAGATGGCCATGCTTATAAAAGGCTTCCATCACTAGACAAGCAGATTAAAAGTAGGCTGTAGTTAAAATTTGGTCTTCTACTCTTCGTTATGTATTCATGGTTATGATATAATGAGGCTGGAAATGGAGGCATGAATGGAGGCCGTTGTTGGGAAAACCTTGCGCGCGCTGTTATGTTCAAGAGTATCTTTCATTCATTTAGTTAGAACACTTTCTTGTGTCAAGGAATTTAACTTTCTTTTGTTATACCAGCTTAAATGCATAAGAGCCTACAAACTGCCTGTATTAGTAAGAACACAGAGGTTCTGTAAGTTTGTGAGTTAAATTTTAATTTTACTTTTACTGTATATTGTAATTAAGTTTTTATCGGAGGGCCCCTTGAAAAATGGCTTCTACTGAAGGGCAACCCTCCTTAAAAGGTTCAAGTATGAAAAAAATATATGAAAATTTGAAATATACGATGAATGTAAGAGCGTTCTTTTCAATGATACAGAATTCAGAAAGATTGAAGTGCTCCTTGAGTGTACTAGCTAAAGCTAAAGCTAGAGATTAATTTCTCTACAGCCATTAATGGATGCCGAGAATGGAGGCCGGAAAAACAAAATCTCCCTTAATCATTTAACCAAGAAACAGGGAGGTAGATTGTATTTAAGATACGTTTCATTTTATTATTCTTGATACTCTTACGTATCGATGATATTAAAGTAAATTAAAAACCGACCTCTGTCTTGTCATTGCTTCCAACTTCAGTAATGAGATCACTTCGAGCTTGTAACGTTTTGACAGGATTTGCGGAGGATCGTTGCTTTCTTTGTGGTTTTAAATGACGTCTGTCAGTTATTGATTGAAGTCTGGAATAAAACGTAACGGCGATCGCATTAATCCAGTTACTAATTTAAACAAATACAGAATTGACACAGATCTGGCCCGAATTGAAGAAAACGGTTGAAACTTAATTGTGCAATCTAAAGTACTTTTCCTGTCCCACAATCAGGGGGGCACATCCAATGTTTTGTTTGTGGGCGTGCACTCTAGATGGTCCGACTTTCATTAAATTATATTATTAGGGAGGGGCGTAGCCAGGAAGTTTAAAGGGAGAAGCAAATTTTTGCAGTTTCAAGTTAAAATAGTTCTTTTTCTACCAACTGAACGAAAACGTGGTGAAGACTGCGATGAATAAAAGAATAAGGTGGTTTTGGGAACGGCGCAGTGGCGGTGGCTCAAGTGGTTTAACTATTTGGCGGTCGTTAGTGCCTAAAACTGTTGGAATAGAAACAATAATTTTTTTCGCTTTTAAAATGGAGGGATGGCTCCCATGGCTTCTCCCTGGCTACAACTGGGTGTAACAAAGCAAAGTAGCAAATAAGTGAGTTTTACGTATGATATGATCTGGAACGACATTTGAAAAAAGAGTCTGTTTGCTTTCCTTGTTGAGCTTGCTGTTTATTTTTGTTACATCTACTCGATCCCAAATAAAACATATGATAAAATTCGGTCCAGCTAGAAGAGTATAACCGCTCCAAAAAAAGATGTGCGCCCCCTGTGCTAATCACTTGTCCTTTCCTTGCATTTAACTAATACAGTTTAAACATGGATACATAAAAAACATACGTGTGGCAGACCTTAACAGAGCAAGGAGTAAATTCATCAATTAAATTGAGACGACTCATTGAAAATCAAATAACTAATAACTATAAATGATATTGTTCTCAGGTAGAAGAAGTTAATACGATTTTCAATTTTCAATGTGGCAAAAAATGCTACTTACCTAAATTGTTTTTTATAACTTATGTGCCCCATGTCATTGCGCAACATTATTCATCTCTCTGGGGCATAGGAAAGCCGCAAATAGTTTGCAGGAGCTGTGACGCAAATGCACAAATTATGGAGAAAGATAAAAAGATAAAAAAATAAAAGAATAATAAGAATGTACATACTGAGTTACGTTTTGAGAGACGAAATCAAGATCAGATTTCGGTTCAGATTCTTCAGCTATCACTTCGGATGCCACGTCCACTGTACCAACAACTCCTAATCTCCGTTCTTTCCGACCAGAAACTGTCTCGTTTTCCCCTTCCTCATTCGTTTCTTTATTCGCCCCCTTGTCGGAAGATCCACTTTTAAATTCGTTCACAGCATCCATAAACTTATTTCTCAGTTCACCAAGTGGCCTATTGTCTTTTGCCTCTTGTCTATCCTGTTTTTCGCTCGCCTCATGAATAACTTCGAGCACGTCGCTCGCAGTCTCTTCAGTAGTAGTTCCTAAAAACGGTTTTCTTGCCCGTAATGGTGACCCTTGAGCTAGCGATGGATTAATTCCTAATTGAGAGGCTAATTGGTCTGCAGTCAAACCCTCTGCTTTTAACATATTTTCAAGCTCATCCTCTGCTAGCTCATCTACCTTCTCAGTTTTACCCACCTCAATTTTGACATCGATACTTCCAAAGGTATTTCCAGTTTCCATGCTATTTCTTTCGTGTCTTTCGTCTATATTGTGTTGTAATTGCATCATTGTGATGTCATCGATTCCTGATATAGTGAACGGGCGATCCCGCTGCCTGCCTTTAGCCCTCCTCGTAACTTTGCTTTTCACCGGCTTGTAAGAATCCTCGACAGCCTGTAGAAACTTTTGCTTCAGAGATGAAACAGAAGGCATTGGGTCATCCTCATCACTGTCAACAACCATTGGCAGTTTCTTAAGCTTTTTAATAGATTCTTCGACAACAGAACCTCCTTTTGTCTCCCCATCATGTCCGTTTTCTTTCATTGATAAATCTTCCATCGATGTAGCTAAAGATGTTCCTAGACTTCCAATTCTGCTATTTACTTCACTAACAATAAAGCTCCTCCGTTTCAGGTTCTCTGTTGAGGCAGACAATGCCACATTCAACCGATTCATTTGCTCCACACCAAGCTTGCTAGTGTCTTGTTCATTGTTTGCGAACTGCTGCGCTGCCTCTAAAAGACCCGGTGCTATACCCTCTGTGATTGTCTTGTATCTTTTTCCCGATCTCCTCTTATTTTTTCTTTGAACATCCGGCGTCCTGGGCGTTCTTGAACCAGATTCGGACTCCATAAGTTTCTGTTTGAGCTGAGATATTGACAACCTCTCTTCAACGACAACCGCCTCTTCTTTCGCCTTAATATCACTCACTAAGAGGCTAGGATCGATACCCTGTGTGAGAGTCTTTGGCCTCGATCTCAATGGGCGTTTTGTATTTTTCTTCAGCTTGGAAACATCATCCGCCTCTTGGCTTCGGATCTTTGGCACCATAGGTGGCTTGGTTCGCAACACAGGAGACCGTGTACCATTTATTTTTATATCGAATTCTGGCTTCTTCTCACTGATTGGGGTGATGACTACTTCAACACCGACTGGCAGCGACATTGTCCTTTCTTTTCTAAGCATCTTATCAATTTTTTTCTGCTTTATTTTATCCTTAATAACACTTCTCGTCGTAATCTTAGTAGCTGAGCCTGTAGACCCAGTACTTTCATCTCCAGTATCCGTTTCAGTCAATTTCCCATCTACTGCCCTCACACCGTTTGAAGAATATTTTCTTTGCTCAACGGGTTTATCAGCAATTTCATCAGCGTTGCCGGTTTCAGAGTCATTTACTAAGTCACCAGTATTTTTAGATTTCTCTTCCTTTTCCTCAACTCTCTCGGTCAGTTTTGAATTCGGTAATGAAATATCCTCAACTCCCATTCCCTGGTCTTCTTTTCCACTTTTTTCTTTGCGGTTACTCGATGCATCCTCACTAGATTTTTCCTCTTTACTTACTTCCCCTTGGTTGTTCACCGTGCTGTCACGTCTCATTTGCTCTTTCACCCTTTCAATCTCCAGGGGGTCTACTTGTTTTGCTCTGTGTGCCCGCCTTTCTCGCCGTCTCCTGGATCCCATTCGCTCTCCACTAAGATCGTTACCAACCTTTTCTTCGTCAGGAATATCTGTCGCGGATAAGTTGTCACTTGCCTTCTCAATATCCGGGCGACATTCAGACAACAAAGCATCTGAAGTAGGTGTTCCTTTGAAAGTAACATCTTTCAAATCGGTGCCGACTTCCTCGTCAAAATTCTTCTCTAACCGAGCATCTTCCTTATCAGATTTTATTTCCTTCAACTTCTGTTCACTTTCTGAAATAATTTCATCTCTCTCTTTCGCTGAATCAGTGACTTCCTGTTTCTTTTCATCGTCCAAGACATCTTTTTCATTTTTCAAGTCAGATTTCCGCCCCGCTGACAACGACTGTTGGAGTCTCATTCTTAAAGGCTTTCTGGAAGAACCTGAATCATATGCTTCATTTGCAGCGACGTTCTTTATCTCTGGTTCCTGACTTTCTCCGTCATTAGACTTTTCATTGTTTACGCTTGTATCATGTTCTTCCATTTTGCGTCCTTCTGTTTTGCGACTTTCAGTAGTTTCAAAGACACCCTTCTTATCTCTACTTGTTTTTTTATCTCCATATGAAATACGTTTTTCTTCTTCACTTATCTGCATGTCTCTATCGACCCGATTTCTAGCTATCTTCACCCCTTCATCTCTATCCTTAGATCGTAACTTGACAACAGAGTCACTGACTAGCCTTCTAACTGGCACTTTCGATGAAACGCTTGAATCTTTGTTGTCAGAATCGCTTGATAATGCATCCTTGGGAGCAGTTTCTTTCGTCGCTAACTTCTTCGTGCGTAGCTCTTTGTTCCTTTCCCTTAACGGCACCCTTCCCATATCAGAGCTCGTTGGGACATCGCTTGTTCTTGCTCTCTGAAATAATGATCGCTTTTCATTTATAACAGGTTTGTACCTATCTTTGCCAATTTCAGCTTTACTTGACTGATTTCGTTCTTTCAAGTCGGCTGGTTCTTGCGTAAAGCGCCGCAAACCTGGTTTCGAAGCCTCCCTTTTCGGTTCAATACTTGCCTTTTCCTTTCCGCCTTCGAACATCGTCCGGCTTTTCATAAACTTAGAAGACAAATACGACGAGGTCGTTTTTGTTCCGGCCTTTTTCGGCTCGCTATCGACTCTTTTCGACATCGCATCAGTACGTTGCGACTCCTTCGCAGCCTCCTTCGCAGCCTCTTCTTTTGCCGCCTCTTCTTTTTTGTGAAGCATTTCAGAAAATTTACTTCTCCTAACGTTAACTGAGGCCATATCTTCGTCGGAATCTTCGGCTTGGGCTAATGGTGCTTTGTATAGTTTATCTCTCACTTGTACATCATGTTTTTCAGTCGTATCCCTTCTACCGAGATCAATTTCTGACTGTGAAATCTCCGCTGAATTCGTGGGTATTTCTGTTGCGATGACGTTGTGTTCTTCGTGTGACTTAACGTGAGCTTCCTGTCGTGCTTCGAGAATTTCCCTCTCAGCTAAAAACAAAGCAACAGTACAATAGAACAACAAAACTATATTGTTTTTAAATACTACCAGCTTATTTCCAGGCCAAGGTGATGCAGATTCTTTTTAAGGAAACCTTATATAAGAAACTCAGAACCAGGGCTGGTGGCAGGGAGCGGTGCAATAAAAGAACAAAGCAATATTGTGTTGATTTATTCGCAGCGTATTTCCAGGCCTTGGTGATGCAGATTGCTGTTAAGGAACTTATAAGAAACTAAGAACGAGGGCTGCTAAGTGGTTCATTAACTCTCATTACTGATTCATAACTTTAAGAAACTGTTATATTTCAGTTGTTTTAGATGTATTTTTTGGATATTCAAACTACAGTTGACATGTTCTCCCTGATCTAAATTCTGATTCTAATTCAAAGGAATCGTTTACAGTGAAATTAACATTGCATGTGAAAGCGGAACGCAATTTAGCAGACTTCCTGCCCATTACTCCTTAGGATATGAAATCATCGGATTTTACTCGCTCGAAGTCTACTTGTTTTATTGGCAAAAGAATGTCAATCCTCTGCAGAGGAGAGACTAAAAACGAGGGTATAAATTTTGAAAGAGTCCCTTAAATATCTCCAAAAATGAATGTTATTTTGGAAATTTTCACACAGTAAAAGTCAACATTCAAGCACACACGAATTTTATCTTTAAATAAAAAAATTTTGATTTGGTATGGCATAAATTACCTTAAAGATACTTTTGTAGAAAAATGAAAATATGAACAGTTGTCGTCGTAAACTTACTGGGGGTCCATAATGGCCCTTTTCATTGGAGGTCCTTAGTTGTTGAGCACATTTGCCTTCAAGTGCGTTACGCCAGTTTATTACGGTATTGCGATAAATTACCAATGCAATACGAGCTGTATAACGCCACTACATTACACCATTGCATTACGCCACTGCGTTACGCCATTGCATTACAACACTGCATTACGCCATTGCATTATAACATTGCATAACAACATTGCATTATGCCACTGCATTACGCCACTGCATTACGACACTGCATTACGCCATTACATTACGACACTGCATTACGCCACTGCGTTAATAAATTGGTTACTTTAGTTCAAAATCATTAAAAAAATTCACATGAATGAAAATTCACACAAATTATTCTACTTTCAATGCATTTAGTATTATGCCTAGCACTGATATTAAACTTCTGACTCTTTATATATACTGACAAACAATAAGGAGATATTAATGACAGTTTCTACTTTCATTCGAGCACAAAGATAATCGTAACAACAAAAGAAACAAATACGCCATTTTTCCGGATCTTACTAATATTAAACATTTGACTGTGGGAAACTCCGCCAAATTGTATTGAATTGTTTACAATGCAGAAAAGAAAAAGATTCCTGATTAGATCTCAAGGTTTTATTGAGCTTCCGAATAAAATCAATTATTTACCAAACATTTTCATAGCTTGAGAACATTTCATTAACGTTTCCCATTACATGTAGAATGGTTTTAAAGACTTGCAAGTTTGCTACAATTCCAGTTTGAATTATGCAAAATGAACTATCTTTATATGAACAATTTAAAATCCAAACCGGTTTGCCTAAGTCCATCCAAACAGAGTAAGAGGAGTTATGAATCTTTTTGAAGAGGGAGGAGGCAAAATACTGTGCTTGAGCACGAGACGGAATTACGAGAAAGGAAAGGAAAGACTATAGAGACGCTCTTTGCGGAGTACACTAGGCAATAGTTTGGTTCGTCAAACAGACTTAAGTCCTAGAAAGAGAAAACCTAGAAAGTGCAATCAGGGTCGCCGAGAGGTTTTCGCGGCCCAGGGGCAAAACTGCATAATGAGGCCCCTTATGTCTGTGATCGAAGCGAGCAGAAGGGGCAGAAAGTAAGGGAACCTGGGAGGACTGAATCTGAAGGCACTCTCAGGACCTTGTAGGCTACTCGAATTGGGAGGTTCCTTGAAAACATCTAAAGAGGCTATACATGAAAATGATATAAGTTGATGAGGCCCCCTGGACCCTGAGGCAAACTGCCCCCTCTGCCCCTCCCTCTCGGCAGCCCTGGTTGCAATGACTAAAGAATGTAGGTTTTTATATACAATAAACCATGGTCTACTTAATTGGTGTTTTTGCCGCCAAATAGAGTGTTTTGAGCGACCCCTTTTTCGATTTTTGATGTATGTCTAACTAATTCTTACTAGCACAGCTACTAATGACGGTTAATGATCTATGCCATAGCTCAGAATAAGGTCGGGAACAGTTGATTAATAATCTATTGATCGACAATCAACAGCCTCAGCCCTCATCCACCAAAAGTGCGGTGTTTTAAGTTTTGTGATCAAAACAATCGTATCACAAAACTGATGTGAAGTGATCAGTGATTTCTAGAACAACCTTATTTTGAGCTATGGCATAGATCATAAACCTCTAATGACATGTAATATAAATATCAATCGATGTCAAGGCTCAGACATTCAAACTACTCAAAAACTTGTGCGCAGCTTGTACTGTATTTTCAAGGCATTGAGTTGAATTGTTGAATCAGGTGGCATTGAGTTTAATGAAAGGACAGTTGAAGACCCCAAACTTAATGGTTCTCGCTTCCGAGTAAAACCCCCCAAAAGCATGAAAAATGCATAACCAAATTGAAAAAGTGAAATGAAATACTGATCTCTTCTTTGGCAACCCCACCCCTGGAACTCGCGAAATATAGAAAAGTTTATAAACTTGTTGAATCGATTCGTTCAAAAATCACCGTGCACAGAAGTCTGTTCCCATACAATTTTTCGACCAAGCGGCATAAGATTCGGAAAAGCAAACAAATGAAACCATATTTCAAGCAATAACTTACAAACTTGGCTCTTTTTACGTCTTGATGATCTTCTCAAATAGCTTGTAATACCTTTATCTTCTTTTTTCTCTTCTCTCTTTTCCTCTCTTCTTTCCCCTTTCTTATCTTCTTTCTTTCCTCCTTTCTTTTCTTCCTTTTTATCTATGGAACTAGTCACAGTAATTTCCTCCGATACACTTCTCTCTTCTGCGACGCTTCCAGCAGCTTCTGTTGATTTCGATTCCCGGCCTAGCCTCCAAAGCAATGACCTCCGTCTCTCTCTTTTCGGTTTCTCGGTCTTCTCTAATGGCTCTTCAGAAGTGCTTTTTGATGATGATAGTTTTCTAAACGATCGCCCTATCCACGAGGAGCGACGTTCTCTTGGTTGCTGCGTAATTTCAAGATCTTTGGTTTCTTTAGAGTCTGCAACAAAACAATAGTTTGTAAGAAAAATTCACTCACTCCAATAAACTACGATCGTTGTTTTTATAACGGAATAAACCTGCCATGTGATACTGGAGAAAAGCAGATGCTAAACAAAAGGTTTTGTAGAAACTAGCGGGATAAAGTTTTCTTTATTACAACTCCCACTAAGCTTTTACACTATTACGTAAGATAATTGACACTTGCAAAACGATTTTGTTTTTGAAAAATCTTCGCAAAGGATTTATAAAAGAAATGCCTTATTTATATCAGTTAACACTTCAAGGAACATTACCTGAAATCGCAAGAATATCATTCCGTTGAAACACTAAATGATAAAACGTAGACTACCTCAGAGCAATCAGGACATTCCCAAATACCTTGTTTTTCAAAAAGATCACGTTACTTCAAAATCGCCCATATCCAGGGCTACTATCATAATTAGGACGCATGCTTTAGCGGGGAATTAAAAGACTCATCTGCTGCCATCAAAAATCCCCGTGTTTGTATTTCAAAATCTCCTCAGATCTCAGAGAAATTTCATGACATCCAATCTTCCCAGCAAAATTCTTTTGGGATGGGAAAAAGTCAAATGCACACTGCTGGATAATAAAAAGGAGGGGTCGTCTTATAAACGCTAGAGGGGAGTATGAAGTTGCCAAGGTCTTGTACAAGATGCTGACTCTTATTCAAATGTGGGTGGGGTTTGCTTCTTCCCAACACTTAATAGCCGTCACTGACAAAGCCAACCTTAGCTACTGGGGGCAGAGGTCGTCATCCCTCTATATTTTAAGAAGAGGGATAAAATCCGTCAAGAAATAACAATAGCAAATCGTCAATGGCACCATAATAAACGACAGATCTTATATCAAAATGCATAAGAAGATTATGAAAAAGGGATGCCTGAAACATTCGCAAAAGGCCATGCCCATCAGTGACGTCCCTTTGATGCGAATTCCCTACGGGGTCATTCCTTTGCCAGATGCGTAACCATGACTGTCTAGGTCTGTTCGAAAAGGTCACTTTCTCTGATTTTAACGATCAGTAAAAACCCCAATTTCTCTGATAGAAAAATCTAACTAGCTACTCCTATTTCTACGAAACCGGGGGTTGTCATCATTAACCTCATAATTTTTTATTCTTAGTTTCTCCTTATACCTTTTCATTAACTGATTTTTTGAAGAAAATCTAAGAGATGTTTTGAAAATGGACCCTTCTTTAAAATTTCTATGTCCTAGACGTTATGGAGATTAGAGACCCTTTCTCCAAGATTTTTGGGAAAAGGCTATAGAAAGGCAAATTAAAATGTCCAGCAGGAAGACAAACGCTGTAATTTTGCGGCAAACCTCATCGCAAACAACGGGCAAGGGTAGCGGCCTACGCTTCGAAATTTCCGTACCGCAACCTGAGCCACTTCAAAATTAAAAGCAGTTTTAAATTTACTTTTAATAAAAATAAAATCCAGTTTGACCACTTAGAAAGATCAGAAGGCCTCAACAAGTAATCCCTTCAACGTACAATAAATGAAAAAGGACCATTGTTCCCATACGCATATTAAATATTAGAAACGTATCATGAAACTGGAATTTCATCTGATTTTTAATTAGTGGTAAACTCTGCCCATTTGTAAAAAACCGTAAATTTCTTCAGAACAGAGCGTGTTGCTGGAAGTACGTAAGTTTATTGGGAGGGGTACGTAAGTAAAAACTATTGACATACTAACCTGGTTCTTATACCTTACCGCATTATCATTAATTCTTACTGTTTTTTAATGTAAGAATGCTTTAGTGGGGGTTATCAAAGACGATCTTTTAAAATAATGGGGCTTTTAAAGAACATCTGCAATGTACATCATTTAAGGGGGGCTTGGAGGGAAGGCTTGGAGAGGGGCTGGCTCGTCCACTCAACTATGAAAATGTCGTCTTCTTGCAGGAGATAAAAAGGCGTCAAATGACAGTCTATAGCATCAAATTGGACAAGTTTTACAATTCTGGCAGGGCAAAGATTGACTTTTGCATGGAAAATGTGTCATCACCCTCACCCCCTTAACACGGAGCATCAGTTGACTTCAATGCTAATAGCTACTTCAAAAAGCTCGTTTGCCTTTTCAAGAAAACTGTAGTTGCCGGTTTACTTAACAAGCCTCAATTGGTCAAGTTTTATATTTTTCGGTAGAAAACATGCGATTCATAAAAGTTCAAAATCTTTAAAGCTAAGCAACTTTTGAAGAAAACTTCACTCATGGACGATGTTGAGGTGAAGGCGAGTTAAAACTGGTGGCTATATCTTGCACAAATTAAGACAAATTAAGCCTTAAAAATTTGGAAAACCTCAAGACCAGCCAGCCTGAACCTCAATTTAACTGGTTCTTATAAAAAAATGTGAGCACCTTAATCAGGCGTATTAGGGGGTCCGTCTTTTAGCTTTGGGCGGCGAATTTAGCTTCAGGACTGGTTCACCAACCCAAAAACTTTGGATTTTTACCAGAAACGCCTAGCGCAGGGGACAGCGGAGGGAATAACTAAGCAACCTGCCCCCAAAGTCCAGAAAGTTGTTAACCTTCCTCCGGACATAATCATGCTAGAAGTAGAAGGTTCCTGATAAAACAAAAGAAAATAGGCATGGCTTTGATGTGTCATAGGAGTCTCTTTTATTCTTCGTGGTACTTTCTCCAGCCAGTCACCGTGTGACCGTTATGTCTTCCTAACTCTGCCTGCTCAAGGAATAGAAGCTGGATTTTAAAATTCTGATTTGTTACGCGCTGAGATTTCACGGTGTTATCCCCTTGCAAAGGTGCAGCAGGTTTGAACTCCAAGTTGGGAAATTACTCATCTTGTGATTAATTTGTCAGTTTTAAGCCAGAAAGTCTATTGGAGAATTTACAATCTAGGGTGTAACAACGCTTTTTAGATAGACAAAGACAGCAATGACTTCCGCAAATGAAACCTCGCTTGGTGTTAACGTGAACTTGGCTGTCTTACGAGGTGCTAACATTAGCCTTAACCACAAGATATTTAGTTTTGTTATTTCTGGTACCAGTCACAGAGAAAAGGGAACCCTGTCCATCTTTTCTAAAAATAAAGTATTTAAAATTTTTGTTGACAGATATTTTACATACCTGTCGAGCCAAAAAATCGTATTCCAGCATCAGTTGGTCAGAAACATAAACCCAAGTTACGATGCAATTGAATGTACAGAGTAGTCAACGTAAAAACTCTACTTCTCGCTCCTACAAACAAGGCTGCGATAATAGGACTGACTTTATTATTTGGACATTTTAGCATCGTTTTTCTCCATCGATGAAAATTTGGCCTACTTTCTGCCCTGACGAGTCCTCCACGAATTCATTTCAGTTCCCCGTAAATTCCGATAAATAAACATCCCAATCCGTACATATTGACTTCTATTTGATCGGCTTTAATGGATAATTTATATTAGGTAAAGGGAAATGTTTGCATATGAATTATATGATAGATCTGTTCCACAATGGCACACAGTCAAATCTAAGTAGCATATACCCTCAAGGTCTGTCTACGTAAACCGCCGGAAGCGTTCTGCCCCCTAAAACCAAACAATTTCTAGAAATAACCCCCACTTTGAGCAGAAAATCTAGAAAATACAAGCGCTATTTCCAAGCTGATACCAGTGAGGGAAATAATGGGGCCCTTGAGGGAGGCTTGAGTGCAATTTCTTTGATTCTAATTTACTTTCTTGCAACTCAATAGTCTTGGACGTTGAAAACTTGCGAGGACGTAGCTAGAAGTTTTAAAGGGAGAGCCAATTTTGAAAGTTTCAAGTTAAATAGTTCTGTCTCTACCGACCGAACGAATATGAAGACTAAGAATAAGGTGGTTTTGGGAACGGCGTAGAGGCGGTGGAGCAGGTGTCTTCCTGTTGTTTGGGCTCAAAACTGTCGGTAAAGCAACAATAACGCCGGACTGGCATTAGAGCTAGGTCTTGTACAAAAGCGCGCATTCAAGCTCGGATTCTTAGAAAAGCGAATGTTGGCAGGCAGCTGCATTGGACTAGCTGACAAAAAGCATCATAGATCAAACAGGTCTTTTCTTAGCGTCTTGTCCTCGCTAAAGAAATATGTATATTGAAATATGCAGATTTAATAAAGTAAATCCGACCAATGAATGATTAAACTATTTGTCATAAAAACCTCCCCGAAAAAGAAAGCAAACCTCATCAAGATAAACCGAATCCAATGCAGAAACATCTTGCAAATGATCAAACCTTAATAGTTTGTTATAGACTGCAAACAAAGCGATATGAGATTGGTTTATCCTTGGTTTATCCTTGAAATTACTGACGACAGATCCAACGAAAATCGCATCAAAATTGACATTAATGACGTCACGCAAATTCCCATCAAAACAAACATGAATGAAAGGGTGGAAAATCAATTTGGGCTTCAAAAGTTACCGTTTATAGGCCCTATTTAGTTTAATATAAAGGAATTCCTTGTAGACGCATGCACTATTTTCTGCATAATTTTCCGTAAACAGTCCAGAATAATTTTTGTCAAAGCCAACACAAGCAATGACAGAAGCATTGAAGAGCGCAGGGGTCAGATATTCTTTGGAGGGCACTTGACCACAAAAAACATCCTGTAAAATTGTAGAAAATCAAACAAAACTTGTGTCTTATTTAAGTGATGTGATGGTGGACATGCTTTCAAAACCCACACAGCCATGAGTTGGCAGTTAACTAATCTTAAATCTACGAAATGTTGCAAAGGCGCAATTTTACTGAAAAAAATTCCTCTCTGTTCATTCAAATGTCCATTCCAAGACGAAGGGCACTTCTTGCCCCCCTCTGGCCCTTACCAGAAAAGGGTATAGGGGGAGCAACTACCCTCTTTTCCCCCTCTTTCTGCATCGCTGTCTTCACCAGCCCGTACCCAATCAATCTTTGCGTCGTTGCAAATCCTACAAAATTTTCCATCTTGCATTCAGATTTTTCGACAAATGGTCTTACCAGGGGGGGGGGCATGTCTTGCATTGGAGCAAGATCTGGTTATGTCTGCAGTTGCTCAGAATATGGGCGTTGCTGTCAATTCACATTTCCGCCCCCGTCAAAAGCAGGGTTTTGTTAATACCAAATAAGGTATTGTTTGTCAACTCATTGTGGGTTTCACGACTCCACGCTACCCCAGATAAAATAGCCTTCGCAGGCTTAACTTGTGCTACGGAGGAGCTTAGTTGTAGACTCATGCCATAGGTTTGCCTTGCTAAAAGTCCGGATTTTTCGCTCTAAAAAGAGAGAGAGACTTTAGCAAGTCCAGCCATGGGTCGTAAATTTTGCTATTGACTAGCGCAATTTTCATTGATTTCGTTATTTCAATCATTTTTTACTTGATTCAGACGAGAAAATTTATTAAATATTACACTCTTCTTTTATATAAGAATGAATTTTATAAGAATAATGAGCCTCAAAATTGGTGAAATCTAAGGATATTTTAAGAATATTGTCAGGCTCAAGATCTTGTGAAACAATTATTTTTAGCGGGTGCTTTTTCACTTCTGAATTTTTTTATGACATTTAATTACTCGCATTTCATTCCTCCTTATTCTTTGATATTCTGTAAGTCTATTCTTTAGATTTGATTTTAATGACTTGTTTTGTTAGCCCCCATATTTGTAATAGATGTGCATTTTTGGCACTGATGATAATAAAAATAATAATTTATTGCCATATTCGCGTTTTCTGCCGCGCTAAGAATAATTTAAGAATATACCGAGGCTCAAAATAGCAAAAATTAAGAATATTGAGGCTCAGCAAAAAGTTAAATATCTTTATAAAAAAAAAGAGTGTAGAAGGGCTGATGCTCCTTTTGCCCTTGCGCCGCTTTTCCTACACAAGGGCCGTGCTGTTTCCGGTCCCAGGGCACGGCCTGACTCTCGACAGTCGCAAGTCGCTCGAATAAAAGACTGAACACCACTTGTAAACCAATACAAGGAATAGAATAAGGAGCATATTACATCAGAAAATTACAGCCCTGGCTAGAATTATAGCCCTTCTCCAGCTAGGCGGGCTGCAATTCCTAGCCAGGGTGAAGTGGCTGAAAGTTGTCATATAATCGCAACTTATTTTCAGCCCGGGCTGGGAATTCGGTTTGCGCACGCGCATATCTATTACATTTCCCATTTCTAGTCACATTTGTCTTGCTTTTTTTCAAAAACTCAGAAAGCTACAAATCGTCATACTAGCTTGAAAATTTTAAGATTTCCTCGTACAAATTGTCATGTAATTCGCAGGCTTTTTTACATGTTTTAATTTATGCGTTGAAATCAGCATCATCAAATTCAATCTGACTCTCGTAAATAAACAAACATCGAATGAGTTGACTAATTTCGCTTTCAATTTGAAGCGCTCATTGATGATATCGTTCTGTTCAACTTTTAGCGTGATAATAATGATGATGATAATAATAATAATAATAATAATTATTATTATTATTATTATCATCATCATCATTATAATTAATAATAATAATCTTGTCTTATAATGGTATTTGGAGCAGGCCAAGTAGCAGCTGGGGCTTGAGGTGTTTTCCCCATTTTAGCGTTGAGGCTACTGCGAAACCCGGCGAGGTCATTCCATTGCTCATATATTTGTGATGTGAGTTCCAGAACACTTTCAAACAGGTCATGGAGGCTACAATTCTAAAATTGCTGAAACCACAGAGGGTATATATTCACAAATAGGACGTGAAATTCTACCACTTGTTAGAGGTTCCGACATTTAATACATTAAAAAATATGTTAAAAACTAAATACGTTCTTACACATGGTGCTTACCATGCATGAATCAGTATTCAAAAACGAATACAGCAAGTGATAAACGGTTATCAAATTGAAGCAATACGAGTATAAGAGATAAGCGTATATTACAGGCAAATCAACATGTTGGGGGGTCAGAGGAACGCCCATTGTGACTTACAGATTGAGTTTGCCATTTCATTAAATGTGTTCATATACATATAAGAGTATTATCAAAGGTTTAAATCTAAAATTAGTATGCATAAATGTGACGAGGATCGAGAAAGAAATATTTCTACTCTTTCTCTATATCATGAAAGGAGAACAAAGGTGAACAGAACCTTACCTCCCACACGTATGTTATTAATGAAGTCAACAATTATAAAATAAAACGCACCGAAGAGGGCGCTCAAATCCTACATACATCTCGACCCTACCTTTGTCCAGTGGGCGCAAGCAGACCTCAGCAAAAAGAGGTTTGCAAATATGCAAAGACTATTAGGACAAACCTCTCCATAAAGCATTTCCCAAGTCAATAGAAATAGTTTTTGTAAGACATTCATTCATAGAGAGTAAACTAACGCAAACCAGAAGAAAAAAATTCTAGCCCAATGGACAGAGCTTTTGACAGGAGACGAAAACATTTAAGAGAAAGTTATGACCATCCTGTATGACAAACCACCTCTCCATAAAGCGATGATTTGAAGGCTAAAAATCAAAATATCGATGAAACCTGAACCCAGATATCATCCTTTATCAATTCAAAAATTTCAAGAATTCTGAGCCTCAATTTTCTTATAAAATTCTCTCTTACAAATAAATGTGAATACCTGATATCAAGAAGACTCCAAACCTCTCGACGTGAAAACTAAACTGCAAATTTACTTACGATCTGCTTTCAAGTTTAAAGAGAATTGCACAGATCATATCTAGGTAGATACCGAGATAAGGTGTTGAACAATCAAAACATACACTAAAAACGCCACAAAATGTTCAACTTTATATAAGTATCGTTTAAAACCGTTTAATGCATTACAAAACAAAACAAACTCTTCCATAATCCTTTTAGCAAGACAATGGAGATAAGTCAATGAATTTATCAGATCCAAAGACATGGCGATTGCGCTAGGCGTTAAAACTTGCTTCATTAATTAGCAACGTCACCCAGGGCCTGGCCTTCAAAACTACATGAAACCTCTCCCC
Organism: Catostylus mosaicus; assembly: GCA_964019065.1. Lineage (NCBI taxonomy): Eukaryota > Metazoa > Cnidaria > Scyphozoa > Rhizostomeae > Catostylidae > Catostylus > Catostylus mosaicus. The sequence goes on along the minus strand of OZ025188.1, from coordinate 3,113,228 downwards.
ACCCCTAATGATAAAAGGTTTGTTGTCTGAGGTAAGCACAAATCTGCGAGGCCCATAAAATTTTCCAAGTGGCAACCCAGAAGGCAACTTTCAATCATTTTTTGCCCTCACAAAGATATCGCCCTGGCTACGCCACACGTTGTACGAAAAATAGAAACAGAGTCAAGAGTACTGAAATTTTTGGAGGGCACTTGATCATTTTCAGAGTATAGGGAGTAGGATTAATTGCAATGACCTCAAAGTTCCGAGATATCCATATGAAAACAAGTATGAGAGAAATGCAGTATATAAATGAAATTTCGCAAAACAACAAACGACGGAGGTATGCAACGGGAGATGCAAAACTGTACAAAACTGTACAAAACTTGCAGTGGAAGCAAGCATATTTGTTCTAATCCTGGATGAAGGCCAAGGTAAACAATCTTAACAAATATCGGAGAATCGTATCTTGGGAGCCGGCTCTTCAATCATAATCGTGGGATTACAAGAAGGCATATCGCAATTTAGGCCTAATCTTCAACTTCGAGTGTTATTAAAAAGCTATCACGCAACGTTTTAAGCGCATAAGTCGGAAAATACATCACTGCTTATGAACACGCTTATGAATATATTTATTAGAAAGTTCGGGACGATTCTAGAACCTGCTTTTTTGCAGAATGCGGTTTAGAAGGTAGTCACGGTTTTTACAAAAATTAGCAAGATAAAGAAAGTATTTAAAAATGTTTTCTTTTTTTTCCTTAGAAAAACAGCTGTATTGAACAATGCAATTGCTTGAATTTTTCTTAGCACTCGAAGGATTTAAGTACTGAATCTTTCTTAGCAATCGCAGGATTGAAAAACTGAATCTTTCGTAGCAATCGCAAGATTTGAGTGCTGAATCTTTCTTAACGAAAGCAGAATTGAAGTACTGAATCTTTCGTAGCAATCGCAGGACTGAAGAACTGAATCTTTCTTAGCAATCGCAGGATTGAAAAACTGAATCTTTCGTAGCAATCGCAAGATTTGAGTGCTGAATCTTTCTTAACGAAAGCAGAATTGAAGTACTGAATCTTTCGTAGCAATCGCAGGACTGAAGAACTGAATCTTTCTTAGCAATCGCAGGATTGAAAAACTGAATCTTTCGTAGCAATCGCAAGATTTGAGTGCTGAATCTTTCTTAACGAATGCAGGGTTGAAGTACTGAATCCTTCTTAGCAATCGCAGGATTTAAGTACTGGATCCTTCTAAGCAATCGCAGGATTTTAGTACTGAATCCTTCTTACCAATCGCAAATGCAGAATTAAGGTACTGAATCTTTCTTAACGAATGCAGGATTGAAAAACTGAATCTTTCTTAGCAATCGCAGGACTGAAGAACTGAATCTTTCGTAGCAATCGCAGGACTGAAGAACTGAATCTTTCTTAGCAATTGCAGGATTGAAAAACTGAATTTTTCGTAGCAGTCGCAAGATTTGAGTGCTGAGTCTTTCTTAACGAATGCAAGGTTGAAGTACTGAATCCTTCTTAGCAGTCGCAGGATTTAAGTACTGAATCCTTCTTACCAATCGCAAATGCAGAATTAAGGTACTGAATCTTTCTTAACGAATGCAGGATTGAAAAACTGAATCTTTCTTAGCAATCGCAGGACTGAAGAACTGAATCTTTCGTAGCAATCGCAGGACTGAAGAACTGAATCTTTCTTAGCAATCGCAGGATTGAAAAACTGAATCTTTCGTAGCAATCGCAAGATTTGAGTGCTGAGTCTTTCTAAACGAATGCAAGGTTGAAGTACTGAATCCTTCTTAGCAGTCGCAGGATTTAAGTACTGAATCCTTCTAAGCAATCGCAGGATTTTAGTACTGAATCCTTCTTACCAGTCGCAAATGCAGGATTTAGGTACTGAATCTTTCTTAACGAATCCAGGATTGAAGAACTGAATCTTTCTTAGCAATCGCAGGACTGAAGAACTGAATCTTTCGTAGCAATCGCAGGACTGAAGAACTGAATCTTTCTTAGCAATCGCAGGATTGAAAAACTGAATCTTTCGTAGCAATCGCAAGATTTGAGTGCTGAGTCTTTCTAAACGAATGCAAGGTTGAAGTACTGAATCCTTCTTAGCAGTCGCAGGATTTAAGTACTGAATCCTTCTAAGCAATCGCAGGATTTTAGTACTGAATCCTTCTTACCAGTCGCAAATGCAGAATTAAGGTACTGAATCTTTCTTAACGAATGCAGGATTGAAAAACTGAATCTTTCTTAGCAATCGCAGGACTGAAGAACTGAATCTTTCGTAGCAATCGCAGGACTGAAGAACTGAATCTTTCTTAGCAATCGCAGGATTGAAAAACTGAATCTTTCGTAGCAATCGCAAGATTTGAGTGCTGAGTCTTTCTAAACGAATGCAAGGTTGAAGTACTGAATCCTTCTTAGCAGTCGCAGGATTTAAGTACTGAATCCTTCTAAGCAATCGCAGGATTTTAGTACTGAATCCTTCTTACCAGTCGCAAATGCAGGATTTAGGTACTGAATCTTTCTTAACGAATCCAGGATTGAAGAACTGAATCTTTCTTAGCAATCGCAGGACTGAAGAACTGAATCTTTCGTAGCAATCGCAGGACTGAAGAACTGAATCTTTCGTAGCAATTGCAGGACTGAAGAACTGAATCTTTCTTAGCAATTGCAGGATTGAAAAACGGTCGCGAGATTTGAGTGCTGAATCTTTCTTAACGAATGCAGGGTTGAAGTACTTAATCCTTCTTAGCAATCGCAGGATTTAAGTGTTTAATTTTTCTTAACGAATGCAGGTTTTAAGTACTGCATATTTCTTAACGAATGCAGGATTGAATTTCTTAAACTTTCTTAGCAATCGCAGGATTTTAGAACTGAATCTTTCTTAGCAATCGCAAGATTTGAGCGCTGAAACTTCTTAGAACCTTCCTATAAAATGAACTACATTAACCTCAATAGCTTAAGAATTCTACAGTATTATGCAGTTCTTTAAAAATCAGCACTTTCGACACTAAGCCTTGATATGTTTGACCATTTCTAAATACTGTTTTTCTAACTTATTGGTGTTTATTGGTAAATCTTGAAACAAAAACACAGTTGCATACTTTCTTAGGCACGATAGACAAAGTTTCTTATCTTTTTGAGGCTGAGTACTTCTTTCCTATAAACCATTTTCTAATGATAAAAATGCCATGACAGCTGCTGGAACTCAAAACCATCTGGAGAAGTTGAGTAAAAGGATTACAAAACCAAAACCCTTAAATTTTAATTAAACTCTGATAAAGGTTATGTGTCACGTTGTCATGACATATTAAAAGCAGGATAGACGTTTTTATATAAGAAACTTGAATGAGCCCTCAGTGACAAAGGTTTTTTACTCAATTCCCAAAGATAGTGAGCTTAAACCCTCAACAGCTTGATGCTATTTTTACGAGTTTTTGCGCTACTACCAACAGTACATGGCATATGCCGATGGATGGCTCTGGTACCCAGGGTAGTCTCTGGTACTTTGGCCTGCAAGAGAAAGATAGGGTCAGGAAAGCTCTAGGCCCTGACAATCCCCTCTTTAGTCATTGACTTAAATTTGATCAAGGTCTTCTTGTTTATATTTCACTCACCCAATGGCAACGCCCAGAAATAGATATTAGTGTTTCTTTGTCTCATTTGAATTCGAATTAAATGCCGGGAAAACCTCAAAAGCTAAGCTTCTCTTTACATAACTCCTTCTTTAGCCAACAAAGGGTGATTTGCCATTCCAATCATAAAAATATCGTGTAATAACAGAAAGAAACTGGCCGCTGAAATTTTTTCAGGTCTTGCAGGGAAAAGGGTCATTTTTAGAGGGTGAGAGGAGCAATACCTTGTACTCTATAACCCTGACACTTTCCAGCCCCCAACTGTACTATATATAAATTTGTCTAAACACAAAAGTGAGACTAAGATTTCTGAAATATTCTATGAATAGAAAGTAATCACATCTATTGAGCTATGGTTTTATTCTTTGGTCACTTGCCCATTTCAACAGAAGATTATCCAAAAATACTAAATTCCTGTCGGGTTTTGGATAAAAAGCAAAATCTTACACCTAGACAAAATAATATCTGGTCACGAATATTTGAGCTGATGGATTGATCTCGACTTTAGTGATAAAGGAAATTTGGAATACAGAACTAATTTTAGCATGTATCTCGGAACCAGCCAAACCACAACAAAGCCATTTGACTGAATATCCTCGAAAAAAGGGATTCAACTTGAAGATCACAACTTGGTTTGTTCAAACCCGCTCCCACGGAGGATGTGGTAACACTAACGCCCCGTACCCCCTCCCAAATGAATTGCCTGCCGGTATGAGAATGTGCCCCTTTAATGGCAAACTTTGAAATACATTGCCAGTTGGGCGGCCGACCTACTTAATCAAAAGCATCATTCAAATCCAAACTGAAAATATATTCCTTGAACAAAGCTAACCGATTAATTGGAATAGAACTAACAATAAATTTCACTTAATTAAAACTGCATGACAACATTTGTTATACGGGGGGGGGGGGCTTAACCTATTCTATTCACAAGGTTACCAATTGAGAGGGCGCCTCGTTCAAGTAGTTCCATATATACAACATAATTTCCTCCTAACATATCAATGCAACGTACTGATTGGCGTAACGCGCGGTGTGCATCTTTAAGCGCAAAACAAAGGGCTCCCAAACAATTTGGTCCCTAAAGGGCCACGCAATATTTTGTGTTGTTTAAAATTTGCATGTAAAAAGTTTATGCAGTTAAGGGTAATTTCGGGCTTAGCCTGTTAACTTGATGTGCAAAAAATAAGGCCCCAAAACCCTAATTTGACTAGAACCCCAAACAGCTCCGTACGCCACTGAATGTACTGCATTAATTTTTCTGTTATATATAACAAATTTTCTATGGATCCATTATTATTTTTTTAGTTATGTATTGTCTGTAAAGAATTTGAATGAAATGAAATGAGATGAAATGAACGGATTTGAATGTTTATGCTTGGAGACATGAAAAACGGGTTATATCATATAAAGCAATTTGCACGATGCAGGTTTTCTGAGATCACGTGCCACGCCCACTCACATGTGAGGCAAATCCAATTTGGCAGCAACACTTTGGACCTAGCAAAAGTAGTTTAGCCATTTGCAATGCTAGAAGTACTTTGCCCTTAAATTGAAAATTTCTGTTCTTTGTCCTGGAGCTAGAGGCACCCTGGCAGAACATTCCCGAAAATATTTGGCATTGATAAAAAACTCTAGGTTTTGAAAAATGTTGATGATAAAGAATAGATCTGTAAACTTAGGGCTGTGGGCAGGACTTTGTAAAGGAACGATGCTCACTAGACATGAAGGAAGAGGGGGCATATCTACTTCAGATCAAGAAGAGCCAACGATGAGACAAATTGAGGCTGTCTTTACAAACAGAGCATTTGAAGACTTGCAGGACACCGTTAGGCACATGGTAGTCTTTAAAGAGATTTGTAAGCAAGACAAAGGCTTATGAGAAATCTTTGAGCATATTGAAGGTGAGCACTAAGTTTGAGCTCAATTATTCCTTGCAGGAGACCGTTAAGCATATTGAAGATTTTAAAGAGATTTGTAAGCATGGCAAAGGCTAACAGGAAATTTCTATGCACATTAAAGTTGAGCAAAATAATTTTAAACTCAATGAATCCTTCCAGGAGACCGTTTAACACATTGAATTCTTTAAAGAGATTTGTAAGCAAGACAAAGGCTGATAAAAATCTTTTAAGCACATGAAAGATAAGCAAGAAATTTGTTAGCTCAATGAGTCTTTGCAGGAAACCATTACGCACAATGAAGCTTAAGAAGAAATTTTAAGCAAGACAAAGACTTATAAGAAACTTTTAGGAACATGGAAGACCTGCAAGAAATTTTTGACCCTGACACGAAACAATCAAGCAGATTCAAGCTTCAAAAGAGATTTTTAAGCATGAAAGAATTTATAAGTAACTTTTAAGCATGAGCAAGAATTTTTAGAGCTCAATTAAGCTTGCAAAAAACTATCAATCAATAAGAAAACTTGAAGGAATATTTGCATATATTGAGGGCTTGGGAAACATTTTGGAGCACAAATAAGCCTTACAGGTGCTTTCCAAACACATGAAGTTTCCAAAAATTGCATCATTGCAGGTAGTTTTCTAGCATAGTTAAGCCTTGCAAAAGTTGCGACCTAGCCATATCCCTTGATGAAACTTTAATTTTTTAGAAGCAGAAAAACACTGATACATAACTGTAGCTAATAACTTCATGTTATACACTACACACAGCAAATTGATTGGCATCCTCTCACTTTCTTGACATGAAGAAAGGACTCTATGAAGGGTGCTCTCTCCTTGATTTCTTTACCTCTAGACAGAGCCCTTCTTGCATTTTCTGCATACCAATTCCCTTAGGATTTTCTTATAATCTTAATTTGTATTTTATCAATCTCATTGTTGTTCTTATTATCTTATTATCAATTTCATTGTTGTTCTTATTATCTTAATTTGTATTTTATCAATTTCATTGTTGTTCTGATGTAATCTGAAATTATTTTGTGTGTTTCATGTAAGAGTGATAGCATATTTGCTGAGTGGAGTTTTAAAAATAAAGGAATAACACTGAACTGAACTGAACTGAAGTTATTAGGGGCATTTTTCAGCTTCTATGAAGGTATGACAGACAACAGCATGCAAAATGAGAACTATTCTCATCACAGAAATATTACTCACATATGTGCAATATGGAAGTGTGGTTTTAGCAAAAATGCCCCAAAGGGGTCTGCAATTTCTCAAAACAACCAAAATGTCTTTTATTCCACATTATGTGTATCTAAAATATTCACAAGAAAGAATGATGCCCTCTAGTTGTTAACATATGGCAGTCATTTGATGCCTAGCTCCTCAAGCTTTTCATTTACTTTGGTTTTCTTTCAATTCCTGGCTTTAAGTTGCAGGATTTTTCTAATTATTACTGTGATGTGCCTTGCCTACTTCCATTTGGATACATATATCCTATAGGGCCTGGCCATGTTATTGGTATATGAATCTTTTAATTCAGAGATTTATACCAATAACTTGAGGATAACAGTCTTTCCAAGTAAACATTGCCAAAAATATATGGAACAGATGGCAGGCAGTTATATCTACCTTTTTTCTCAAAATAAAATGCAGCAGGGGCATGCAGGAGAGAGTGAAGACAATTTTTACCCTACCAAAACCATAAAAAATAATCCACATTGGGGAGGCATAGAGCCACCAGCAGTCATTTTGCATGAGAAGACAACATTTTGGGAACTCCTTCATAGTGCACCCTGGAGATTCAGTGTTTTTGCAAGCTGATACAAGGTCCACTTTCAACTTTTGTGATACACAATCTCTAGGTTTCCTTTTTATCTATGGGTGACATAACCCTTCCCCCCATTACTTTGATGATGTGAAAATCCTTTCCTGGTCATAAGGTATACAACCTTTTTAAAAAAATTCTGATTTTTTTGCTGAGCCTTAATATTGCTTGAACTAGAGCCTGGAATTATGCATCAATATTCTTTATTGACCCAAATGCACTGAGCCCAGGCAACTTAAAATTCTGTATATATAGTAAAAAATAAAACCTAGTAGTTCGATGTATCCTGCTCATATTAATCTAGGATCACTTAATTTCATTTCATGAAAATCATAAAAAAAGTAAAAAAATCTTGATCTAGCCCAGGCCTTAAATTATTTTTATTTGATTCTTAAAGGATTCTGAATATTCACACATTTTCAGCCGGAATACTCTTATAAAATATGAAAGTATCAAAATAAAATCATTTTGTATAATCTAAGTAAAGATTTCTTTAGTAAGCACAAATGATGACCACCGAAACCTTGCTTTATCTCAGAGGCTTTTCCTAATTCTATTTATAACCGCTATTAGATAGCAGTCAAACTAGCTCATCACTCCAATATCCAAGCACTTGATAAGCTTTACGGTTTCTTGCAAAAGGAGCGGCAAAACCTTAATCAAAAATTGTTTGAACAAAGTCTTATTGTGGCTGACAGTATCTGAGAAACAACCTCTATTAATTAGAGCTTGATGAATCTTTTCTTTACTAAGAAATACACTATCCCATTTTAAAAAGACTTTAAAGGTCTTTTAATAAATCTTTTGTTTCCATAGCACTATAATATCGGGAAGTCCTTGATGCTTGAAAGTTAATGTCCCAAAACAAACTAACAGACAACCGGCACTTGCTCGTTTATTTACAAAATATTTAACTCAAGGATCAGCTCCTTACGAGAAGGACTAAACTGCAGCTAAAGCAAGTAAAGAGTATTATCTCAAACAGCTTAAAATAAACTTACTCCAATGCGCTCAGGCATGAAAATTTGAACTTGACATTTAATAACTGTAGAACTTTTAATAGTTTGGTTTTGAAATGTATTTAAATGGTAACTGTTTGCACTTACTACTGGCATTTTATCGACAACTCTTTTGAATAATTGTCTAGATTCTTAGACAGGATGTTGTAAAATGTATTTCTGGCGCTTTTACTTCGTTGGTCATTCCAATATCAGCACATAAACAACATTTTAACGATGAACTGTATTTTTAAGAGCGCAGCCTCCCGAAGTAAGGATCACAGCCTCGACAAACACCTGCTAATCGTATTGTACAGGGATTATTGAAAACAAAATTCACCTATTGAATAACATACAATATCGACAGGACAAAAACTGCGCTTTTCGTCAATCTAAAGGTGAAATCTCACGGGCACACTTACCTATCAAAATTACAATACGAGGTGAAAGTAATATGTAAATAGAAGACTAGTTTATTTGAAGCGCTTAACAACTACGCTGAAGAGTAATGGCTGCATCAAACAACAATCATTTGTTGACAGCTTGTCATTAAACAGGCAAGTTTCAGGTGCAACTTAATTTGTTTCAAACTGGTGGCGATATTTTAAGGACCTTAAGGATTCATTTCAACAGAGCTGACAGCCAATGTCAACATTACCGAAAATCATCAATTCATTTGGAAAAGATCTCATACCTTTAGCTCCGTCAATGGACTTCATTTTGGTATTCTCCGCTGTATTCTGTGATTTGTTTTTACCCATAGCTACCGTGTCACCTTCCTCCACGAAAACGGATCGCACTCTAACCATTTGACCACCCTTCGACACAGAATGGTTGCTATCCTCTGACATCATCAAAGGCGAGGCCTCCAAAATATCTGAGGAATCCCCATGGGGATGTTGAACATTTCGGTTGATAATTTTCTCTGAGTAAGCGGAGTCAAAATCTTTACTTTCACTAGTAAAAACATCGTCTTTCTCTGCAGCATCGAATAAGGATGTTGAAACGGCTGTGGAATTTTCCTGAACACTTGAATCGGTTGGGGCTCCAGCCTCTGTTGGGGGTTCCTCTTCTGTGAAGAACCTTGATAAAATACCCCCCATTATTCGTGATCGAGAAGATAATTCAGTATCGTTATTTGTGCTGAAAATTGCACTTTTTCGATAAGGTTTTTCAGGCCCTGATGACGCTGTTCGAGGCAGATTGCCAATAAGAGATAACGGCCGTTGTTTAGGCGTTTCTTTTACATAGCTCGAATTTAGTTTTGAACTGTCCAGGCTACTTTTTCTGTAGCTATTTGAAATACTTCTCACTGGTAAAGTCTCTGTAATCTTTGAAGTTGTGAAAAAGGCTTTTTCAGACGGTGTTAGTGCATCAGATGACAAAATCGAGCCTGTACCACCGACTTTTGGGGAGACTAGCTCAGAGCCATGAGGGTAATCATAGACCTCCCTCTCAGGTGGGGAGTAGGTTCTGGAAGAAGATGAGCTTGAACCAGACCTACGCGGGTAACGTCCCCCGCTACCAGTTCTTGTAAGCGATGAATATGCGATGGGTTCTACATCAAAACTTTTGCTGCGGTCTGTTTTCGTCTTATAACGAGATGTTTTACTTGAGTTATATTCTTTTTCAACGGTTCTTGGGTAAACGTTACTCGATGTTTGATAGTGTGAGGTGTAACTGGGCTTGTATGCAGATGAAAAAGTTCTTGTTGCCTGGCTTTGAAAAGGCGGGGAAGATTTCTCCAGGCTAGATTTTCTCTCAGTTTTTGTCGGGACGTAAGCCTGGTATCCGGTTTCTCCATATTCGAAGCTACGTTCCCTTCTACTTTTATATGCAGATATATATGCATCAACTTCTGCGACAGTTTCTTTTCCACTTTTATCTGCATTTAATGTTCTACCTATCTTAAAAGCAGTTGTAAATGATGTGTCCGGAATTCGACGGGTATAAGCACTGGGATTTCCCTTTCTGAATGATGACGGTTCGGCTGAAGTCAAGTCGGTTCCGTATTTTGATTTATAATAATATGACCCCGTTGATAAAGACATATCTTCAGGGGAACACTCCTCAGAATGGAAATCGCTTGTGGTGACGCTGTTCCTGTCTTGATAAATATTATCCTTATCAATTTGTTGGTTGTAATCTCCTCTTTGCGGTATAGCGGTACACGTATTCAATACATAATTAGCTTTTCCAGCCTCCCTCGAGGGGAGTAGGCCGTTTACTTCATTTCTAGTATAACCCTCACTGCTACAAACTGTTGGGCCAATATTTACTTGGGTCTGATCCCGTCGATTATTAGACACCTGAAACTTTTCTGTTGTTCCTCGGCTCGAACTTAATCCAAAGTTTTTGATCACGTTACCTGGACTAAATAACTTGGGTCCTTCGTGTTTATTTATCGCACAGCTGTTGGGATTAACCAGGCTCTCCACCGATGTATCACGCTTATTGCTTGATGCTACTGTATCCACAGTCTTTTTACTTGTATCTGACTCCGATTTATTTGCACAAACTTTAAAGTCTTTCTCCCATGGAGTACTCAATAAAATTGTAGAAACGGGCCTAAATACGATTTTTTCACCTCGGCTGCCCTCGAGTAAGGACGAAGACGAGTGTCGTTTCGTGAGGTCTTCCTCCTTTTTCTCGTTCAACAAAGATGTCCACCTTCTAAGTACCACTTTTGAGGTTGAAGGTTGGTTTATTCCCCCAACACTAATCGTCTTTCGTAGATGTCTTGGGATTGACGATTTACTCTCTGTCTCCAGTGCTTCAAACGCCTCCTTTGTCCTCTGAAGATGCAAAGTATTGCCGTCTGGAATATCTATACTCGAGGATTTACCAAATCTGTTTGCTCTTGAATACTTTGCCTTGTTTTTTGCAATGGAATAATCACATTCTTTCCTGTCATCGCTAGGTACAGAGCTGATTCCTTCGTTTTCTTTCAACGACATTTATTTATCCGATGCTGAATCGTCACCCTGTTTAGAGTCGACGAATACAATCAAAGCGGGGTATCTACGTTCGTATTGTTGTCAAGTATTCTATCGTATAGACTGACATTTAAGCCATTGATTCTTTTGAATTTCCCTATGAAATTAGTCTTTACGTCTTTGATCCGCCTCAATTGCGCCTCTGTTATCAGTTGTAATGCGATCAAGTTTATTTTTTTTCTGTTTTTTCCTTCAGCGAGTGCTTACATTCGCGCCCTATTACAAATAACCAAAACCTTACTGCTTTGTGGTTTTGTATCTTTGACAGGCTTACACGCTTGGCAAGAATTCGCTTAAATGGTCATTGTTTGCTAACCGAATTCGATTCTTTCAAATTAATTCATCAACATTTTTACAACCTATTTTAAAAGCGCAGGCAAGGGTGCAGGACCACGTGATCTAAGCCAGCCGTTTAAAACAGGGGGTAAATATTTATTGTAACCTTTGCACGGCTGTTTCCAGCCCCCTGCGAGCAAATTTTGTGAGGAGGGGGGTGGAGTGGGTAGACTACTTTTTCTCAAGATGTTATTTAAATTTTTCGAGAATGCTCGAGTACAGGCCTGCCAATGACCATTCCTTTTATGAGAACAATTTCATAACGACACGAAACTCAAAACTGCTCAGAAATTATAAACAAATCAATTTTCAAGGCACTTCGTCATTTTGTCAAGAATAAAGAAATTGAACATTGCAAAAATGTAGATAAGTTAAAATTCCATGCACTTTTCCTGGTTTTTAGATGAATTGCTGATGTCTATTCCAGAACTTAAAAATTTTCACAGTCAATCAAATAGACTCATTCAATGAGGTATGCACAAGAACTGATAAAATGGGAGTACCTCTATAGACTAGGGCAACCTGGAGAACGAAAAAATGCTACGAAACAAGGAAGCACATCCTTACATTCTAGCGCCGAGGCCAGCAGAAAATTCTAGGGAGGGCTATAGCTAAATCCCATGGTGCACCTGTGACAGACCATAGAATTTCGAAGGGGGAGGGTGGTATTTCGTTTTCCCATTCTTGTGCTAATACATAAAGTTTTATGGAAGGTTTTCGTGACTTTTCTTTTAAAAAGGATGATACCGGACAAAAGCTGTACATTTGCACCGCTTCGAAACCTATAACAAGGATAAAATGAATTAGAGAGGGGAGACAGAAGAGATGATATCATACCGATGCTCCTTTCGTGTTGGTACCTCTCCTGTCTATTAAGAGGTTTAAACTTCACATCTAGATAATCTACTCAGGGGGGCTAAAATTCAGGGAGGGAGATAGGGGTTAAAATGTACTGGGGGCTTTAGCCCTCCTTGGCCTCGGGTCTGATGCATCATTTTTTTGCAAGAATTGTAAAATTTGGGTTCAGGCTGGCTGCTTTTTTCTTTTAAATTCTGGAAATTTTGTGAACTGTTCCGAATTTCTTCTTAGATGATTAGAATATAGCTGGACCAATACTTTTTCATGAAAAAGCTTTACAAACAAAATTAAGTATTAAAACAGGGTTTAGTCTCACCTGGGGTAACTAATTAGCGAAAATAAACAAGAAGAAGCGACAACGGTGTCAATTCTCGTCAGGCCAACAAGAAAATGATAGTTTATTTTCAATATGATGTTGGAGCGCGTATGCATTTTTGTCAAAAATTAGATTTTACGACATTGTTCTTCAATTTCCGATCAATTTTATCCGGCAACGACTATGTCTCGGGATTTTTTAGGAAAGGAAACGTTTTTCCTGTTGGAAGACGATGGTGAAAAAGGTTGATTGGAATATCACTACCCATTAATAGGTTCATTTCTGCTCGCATTTCTGTCTTGATTGAAAAATTTATCTCGGTATTTGTACAAATTTTTATAAAGTCCCTTCGAAAACGTGCTTCTAAGAAAAAATCATTTCAAATTATAATTATTTTTTTTCTTTCAAGTAGCATTTAACACGTTTGATAGAAGAATCGTGATTGGCCTAAAACGAGATTTTAAACATCAAAACCTGGCTAAAAGCTCCAGGAATTTAATCATATAACATCGCCCCAAAATTGACCAAACCCACCCATGCCATAAATTTCGTCTCCGGGGGACGATACCCCCTTTTCCGCCTGGTCTATTAGGGCCCGTTCGCGTACAGCGAAAACTTAAAGTAATTTCATTGACCTTGGTTATTTGAAAAGATAGACTGCAACTTGTAGAGGGTGCCGTGTGGGAGAAGCTGAGAGGGGCTTGGCGGGGAATGTTACTTTTTGTGAACTTCTAATATTTCAATTATTTTTGTAGGCAAGCTGAATATTTGAAATCATAAAAAAGTGGAATTTTTAACAGATTTCGGAAGGTTGTGTTCAATTTGTGTGTTAGTTCATCCTCAGGTACTGCATCTTTCTGTTAAATGATGTTCAGAGATTTTTGCAGCCTTTCATAAGCAAGATAAGAGTGACCGAAATCGTGAGGAACATGAAAATAGCATAAATGAAGCCTGAGGGAGAAAGGGAGTATATGAAAGTTTGACTTTTTAATGCTGAAATGATGGAACATCTCTATGGGCCAAGGTATTTATTTCCAGGACTTGATGTCAAATACAGGATTTCTGATTTATGAACTTTCAAGAAGCACAAATTCGAACAAGGGAAATTTCAGAGAGTTTTGGCAACATTGAAATGCAATAAGGCGGCTGTATAAATGCAAGAATTGCACCGTGGGTTGTAGTGACATTCGTGGTTAAGGGTCTCATCGAGTCCTTTACAAGGTGCTTAAAGAAAGAAGCGCTTTATCATAAACCAAACAATGATATATATCATAATAGTGAAATCTAAACAGATAAACAATGAAATCAAATGTTGAAGTTATAAAAATATAAATCAAAACTTCCTATCTGTACCGGAATTTTCTACAGTGCCCCCAAATCTGGCGCTGCCATATGTGTTGCCTGGTCCTCCGTTATGATATATTCAAAGTGTGTAATCCATCAACTTTCCAAACTTTGGGTATTGCTTCGAATCATTTTAGGGATGCGCCTAATTTGATGGCAATTATCACATTCTACACCCCAGACAAAATATGCCACATTGCATCAACCTGATTGATTGAAACGTAACTATAAACTCAGAAACTCCTCACACCTCAGTTCCAGACATACTTAAGTTTTGACTTTCCAGCCCCCATATTTAGGTAGCACCAGATCTGGAATTCTTCTTTACAAGATTAAACTGAACCAGCAGTTGAAATTATAAATTGATTAAATATCTATCGATTATATCTAAAGATTATATTGGCAAAAAGAATAAAATGCAAAACATAAAAATAAAGATCAAAATATTTGGCATGATAGTCCAGAAGCACTAAAGTCCAGAAGCACTATAGTCCAGAAGCGTTCAAGATTTTTCACTTAATGATTACTGCAAACGATGATTACTGATTACGTCAATTATTCACCCCTGGAAAAGTAGCAACTTTCATTTAGAAATAAACTGTGGTTTGTGCAGTTAGAGCGCTTATATTCCGTGTAATAGCATATTTTCAAGTTACAAAGAACAGCAAAACGTTTATGGCCAACACAGCAAGATCTCAAACTAAAGCTGGGGTTTATCGTCATGAGACGCTCAGGGTGTCTCACTTGATGATTTCAGGCTCTGATATAACAGATAAAGTTTTTGATAGAACCGGTATCTCCAGATCTGTATATAAGGTACTCGGAATAACCCAATTGAAATGCGGATATTTCAACAGGAGTAAATCCTATCAAAATGCGATGTACTTGGTTATATGTGAAATATAACAAATCGCTTGCAACAATTTCATTGATATGAGAGATTGGTTGGCAAGAGTTCCTCTTATAATAACAATCGGTTGGCAAACAAACTTTGAACAAATAAGCTGATCAATATTGGAGATACAAAGTGACAAGAGGGAACTTTGAGGATATCTAAGTGGGATCGTTCTTGCGAAGGCAACAATAAACCTAACTGCAATTTTTAGTTAAATTTTAAAACTAAAACTACAAAGTCATTTAAAAACTTGTTCATTAATAGTAAATATTTTTTAATACGCATTGTTAAATTCAGTTTACGATGCTTTCAACCTCGACCATAATTTGCTGGGTGATTTTTAGGGCCATTTGTGCCTTTTCTTTGTCGTATTTATCATGTGGTATACCAGGATAGCACCATCGATCAGGATACCTCAACGCAGCCGAACCAACCAAAAGTGATTCCAGCTCATTAGCTAGACTTGGAAGAAGGGAATTTTCCGTTGCTGTTGCAATTTGTCCAAGATGATGGTGATTGGCTTTTTCTGAATCCTTCATGTATACCGCTGCTTTAAGGCCTTTTTCAGCTGCCTGTTTGAAAGAAAAATGAAGAAAAGTTGATGGTGATTTGATCCAATGAAATGAGCAGAATCAAAAGCAGACTTTTCTCTGTACACTTATATCGTTGCCAGAAATGTTAGGCACAAGGCATGAAGCTACTGTACCCACTATACAATAGCAGAAAATTAACACTCCTCTCATCCCCATATCCCATTGTTGGCAGTTTTCCTGAAATTGTTGGGAATTAAAAGATGTTTGAATACCAACCAATGCTTCCTTTACCATGCTCCATATACTAACATTTTACAACGCAAAGTCTCATTTGGTAAAGTTTAGAAAGTTAAAGAAAAATTCAATGAAAATAGTCTTTAATGTAAAAGATATGTAAATTATAATTTGATTTTCTTCTGTTCAGTGATATCCCTAAAAGCTTTTGGGCTAAGTTCACTCTGAGATCGATCTAATTCTGATTAACCAAGTCAAAACCAGAAAAATTCTTCTTTTGTAACTAAACACAAGATGAGCATTATCTCATCAAATTGTTTCAGTAAAAATCTTGATATAAAATTGGTATACAGCCAAAATATGAAATTTATTTGAGCAAATTTTAATGTCATCACCAATTAGCCTCTCCTTCAAACTTGTAGTTGTAATGAATTTATAGTTACTTAAATCTCTATAAGCTTTCTTTATTACTGTAAAGTTACTTACCTGGTGGCACTTGAAGCACACCCACTCATAATCACCACCATCTACGTCGCTTTTGGCAGCATTTAGGTCATAATTAGCCTGACGATACCATCTCCTTGCTTCGCCAGGTTGAGGGTTCTTCGTATTATCTGATGCCCTCCAATACCCATTGCTCCAGGTATATCCACTATTACTCTGGCTGCTGAAATTCCTTCTTTTACTGAAAAATCTTCTTCCTCTTTGAAAATATCGTCCATGCGATTCTTCGGAGGTCCAGAAGCCGTCTTTGCTGTCTCCACGCAAGCGTTTTACCTCAGCTTGGATGAACTTGAATACTTCCGTACAGAATTCTTCCCGTCCTGGATTCTTATCCGGATGCCATTTTAACCAAAGACGCTTAATGATCTTCTTGGCGCATGCCTCACCATGTCTGAATGCTTCTTCCAACTCTCTTCTATTGCTTTCAATAACCTCTTCGAAACTTTCGGGTTCTGCTTGGTCTTCTTCTTTAAAATTTTCTGTTCGGCAAAAACCATACAGTTCGGATTTGTGAACGATCTTTGGATCATCCAGACCAATATCTATCTTGTAGAAGTCTTTCTGCTCTCCTTGTGTAATGCGTTCCACAATCCTTGCGTATATGTAAATTGGGTCACCTTCCTTGTTATCTAAGCCTGGATCTTCAACTTCATAGGCCACATAGTCACCTGCATCAAACTTTGTTATATCATTTATCAATATGAAATGCAAATCAATTGGAACAAATGCACCGACTCGATAGAATCTGCCAGTCAGTGAAGCCAGATCTTCAAAATCTCTGCAAATGCCCTGTTTGTCAAGAAACTCGTGCATTGTCTGTGGGTCTTTATCCAGCAAAGTATTCAAAAGAGGTGACAATTTCGGATCTTTAAAGAGATTGCCGAAAAATGCGACCATTTCAGATGCAACAGCTCCAATGGTGTCAGCTTTCTCTGTAAGTGATGACTTGATGTAGATGTGTAGCATATTGGTCTTGTTTTTTATAAAGACGTCTTTGTCACATTCACTGTCCTCTATCTTTAATTCATCTGACTGATACAACACTGTTTGCACTCTCTCTTTCGTTACCACGTGTATTAGGGACAAAAGCTCTAGTATTTTGTGAATGCTTCCTTGATCGTCTTCTGAGCCTCCGTTCGCTTGATGTTTTAGTAAGCGGATGATACATTCAGCAAACTGGCGGCTATTCATTTTGTCCTGAAGATCTTTTGTAAACCCATCGTTAGGAAGAGTCTCAGCATCTAGCATCTCTTCCCTGACAAAATCACTGATTTTTGTTGGTCGTAGTTTTGCAGGGATTTTCCCAATGAATTGGGAAACGGCTTGTCGTAAAAGGTTTTCCATTGTCGAACTCCCCTGTTCTTGTGTGATTTTCAAGTGTAATCTTGGTCTGCTCAGCTTTTCCAATCGATTTTCTAAATGGGTGTCATCAAAGTATATCAATTCCTGTGATTTAAAAAGACTTGCTGTTGACAGTTTTCTCCCATACGCTCCTGGCAGAGGAAGTGTAATGATATTACTAAAACAATCCTTATTCTCTACTAGATCTATTAGTCTGTAGATGACCTTGACTACATTGCGAGCCTCGTTTGGATCAAGAGGCTTTTCAGCTGTATTGGAATACATATTGTTTAGAACTTCCACAAGCTGGTTTATTGTAGGTTTTTCAGACATCCCGATATCTTTGAATAAATCTGCAAACTTTCCCAAAGTCGTTGGCATGGAAAAAAGGTATGGACGAATATTAAAACCCTGTTCCAAGGTTACTCTCTCTGCAATAGACACCAAATCATCTCCTGCTAGAATAAATGGAATACTGCGTAACAACGTCTCTGTCTGGTTATTTCTATCTCCCATAAGAAACATATATGCGGCTTCAAAAACGGAATTACAATAGTCGAACGAATATTTCTTCACCCCTTTGGCAACGAAAGACATTGAAGAACTTTGTACCACTTTTGAAAGGTTTCTTGCAACGCTATAGGAAGGTACGTCTGCCTTCACGTTAAGTTGTTTGTAAGGCAACGGTTTGAAAAAAGGACTCTGACTAGCGTAGTTTGGTAGAATGTTTTCTACTGCCCATGCAAGGGTAATGTTTCTGTCACTGTGTTTGAGAGAATCGTTGAAGCAAAGTAAGTTCTCCTCATTTTTAGCAGGGACGATTCTAGTTAACCTTTCATCACATTTGTCAGCAACAAGAAAAGGGATCGATGATATTTCGTTAAGAAAACATTCGTCTTCTTTCAATTCATCCGAATCCCTGAGATGCTTCACCAATGCACCAGATTTTTCTCTCCTCTCGTTAAGCTCTTTCACAGATTCGAGGCTTTTTGCAAAAGTGGAGAACAGATCGGTGGAGACCTTTGAGATAAGACCAATGTACCTTAAAAAGTGCAGCCAACCATAATCTCTGCATTCATCTGGCGGAAATTCTGTCTTTGGTAGCATCACTTTTAACAGCTCAATATCTGGGTCATAAAAATCTCTTGCATATGAAATTCCACCATTCTTTTCGATGATTTTTGTGTTCTTAAGCGCATTTAATAGAGCTTGGTTTAATTCATTTTCATTGAGATATTTATTTTTCAAAAATTCAAGATGTGCGAATCGCTCTTCTGGTTGAAGATCACTAAAGTGTTTCAAAATCAAATGACAATAAACATGAATGTTGCCACAACTTTCAAAGCCCATCCATTTGTAGAGTTCAGCCAAATCAAAATGTCTCTTCAAAAGTACTGCATTTTCTTTTTCTTGCAAAAAGGCCGTTCCATCATGCGGCATGTCGTCATCAATCAAATACACTTTGACAGAAGAAATTGATTTCAAATTCTTAGATAGATCTTCCCAGATTGGAAGCGTCATTAATCGTTGTCTTCTTGTCGAATCAATACCCTTTGTTTTCCAACGAAAGCAGTCAAGCAGGGCTTTTGCAGTTTCAACTGTTAATCGAGAGAAACCAGACGAGTGCCTTTGAAGATCGTGATAAAAAGCATCAATCAGGGCATTAGGATTGTTTGTTGTTGCAGCCATTTTTAAAAGAAAGTCTAGATTTGACTTGACATAGCTCTCAGAGTTGTCAACAAGAAATGACGATGGTACAGGAAGACCAAGCTCGTCGATTATGTGAATTATCTCACCACAATCAACAGAAGTAGATGCCTTGTTGATTCTTATTAAGAAGTATCTCTTTGGGGCCCTTTTGTTTTGAACATGTCTTTCTACAGGGAACAAGCACCAGTTTGAAATTGGTCCCAGAAATGCTTCTTGAGTTACTCCCATCTCTTCTAGAGTACGACGGACAACCAGCACATCTCTGGAACCAAATGGTTTTGCATTACGTTTTAGCTGTTGAATTTTTTGCTCCGTTTCTTCTGCAACACGTTGTTCTTCATTGTAAACATGCCTAGCCCACTCCTCGTACCTCTTTCGAAGAAAATTCCATGCATTTCTTAACCAGCCATGAGTTGGAAGAGAAGCATCTAAGGATTCTTTATGAATAACGTCTATCTCATCTTTCTCTTTAAAACATGCTTGCAACTCTGTATCCAGCATTTCACTAAAATCAGCTAGCATGAATTTACGCAACGGACCAGAGCCTTCATTCATATAATCTATCAGAGTTGATCTTAAATTTCGGTGCAAAGTGTAATTCTTTTTTGATGGAAATAGAATGGACAGCTCATCATAAAATACATTTTTTGAATCATCAAATCGTCTTAAAAACCCATCTTCAGTGACGAGAAGTGGTACTCCGTCCAGTTGGAATGCTTCATCTTTCATGCAGTATTGAAGTAAGGCATCTATAGTCTCCATTTCTTTAAAGACTGAGTGTTGGAGCTGAATAGCTTCTCTGCCTTGCAGCACTTCTGATGAATTGGTTTTTAAAAAATCTGCGACGATTTTCGGAGTAAGCTTTTGTAATGGAACGTCTGAATGGCTGAACCCTTGGACGACATCTGTAGGAACATTGTAGATATTCATACCAATTTCGATGAGTGCAATACAAATATTTGGTGACTTTTTCTGGATAAACTTGCCTTGGTCCTTAAAATCTGTCACATAAAACTGTTTTGCTGTCGTATTTGGTGGAAAAAATTCAACCCTTAGCTCATTTGAAGACGGTCTTAATACTGGCATGACAGGTACTTCTTCAGATGTTAGCTTCTTGTAAAACATCTTTACCAAGTCAGCATCGTACTCGTGAGCCTTTGTATTACCTGACAGCTTTGGAAAGTGCTTAAAATAAATGTCAATATTCTTAGCATGATTTGCTTCAACTTGAAATGCATCATGCAAAATACCCAGAACACCTGTTTCATCAGCCTTAACAATCATCAGATCAGCCAGTGACTTCATCAGCTCAACATAGCAGGGTATAATGCAATTCTCTATGATGTAGTAATTCCAGTCCTTCTGGAAACTTTCATCTTTGGTATACCAGAGACGCCTTCTTGATTCATAGTCAAGAATGAACTTGCCGTTTATGTGAACTGGCAGGCTACTTGAAACAGCAAGAGGCAGCAGACAATATACCTTTCCGTCAATTTTTTCACCGTTGCTCTTGCAAGAAATCCCACCAACAGGTATCAATGGAAGCTTTCCATTTTGGTACTGACTCTCTATAGACGGCGGCAAGTCTTCAGGATTAATTGACGCACATTTCTGAATGATTTTCCATATTTTAGGAGCCTGTCTACTACAAGTAAGTTGGAGCTCATACTGAAATGGAGTGTAAGATCTATTTGAATCATTTCGTTCTCTTATTCCTGCACTCAGCGATTTGCAATCTATATTTAGCATTGTTGAAGCATTTCGCGCATTGCTTGACATTTTGGCTTGTATCGAAAAACGACAATGCGGTTGGTCAGTCTCGTTGATAACATACAACTCGACGGATCTTACATTCCTTAGGAAGATGATAGCTTCAGGCCCTTTGTCTTTGAAACTGTCAAACATTTGGAGAATTTCTTCAGCTGTTGTAGGAAGCTGCTTGATTGCCGAATTTAATGCATTAGATTTAGTACGAAGAGGCAAACGAAGAATTGCAGATTGCTCGTTGGTCAGAAAATCTGGTAGAAATGTGTTGTAGATGTCGGGAAAGGTATCTCTAAGATAATTGCGACCGTCCGTAAACATTCTACCCGGCTCCGCTTGTGAACATTCTTCTAAAAAGCGTGCATGCGGATCAAAAATGCACAGCACACTCTCATCATCGACACTTGTCAGCAAGGACGGGACATCTGTCACATGATAAACCACATTGAATCCAATCCCATATTGACCAGTCTTTTGGGAATCGTCCCCTTTGCTACCCTCGCCAAGATTCTGTATGCCTTTAATGTCGCGTTGCGTGAACGGCGCATCATTGAACACCAACAGGGCGGGTCCTTGTAGAGGTTTCCATGCGTCGCCAAAAACTCTTTCACAACGATGAGTTCTTTTATCTAAGACAAACTTTACTTCCTTTGCCCCTGCATCGTCAGCGTTCTGCAATAGTTCGTAAAGAATTTGTAGTTGAGATGGGTAGGCTTCCAATATTCTCTTCAATCGCACAGTCAGTTTTTCGTGTTGTCCAAAAGGAAGTCCTCTCGACTGAGACGCTATCGAATGTGACCTGGCAGTTTTTGCTCCTAGGGCAAGGGCAAGATGTGGAGGTATAGAATCGTGAAGATATCTTTTTCTCCGATCATTTTGCATCCAAACAGTTTCTTTTACAGCAACCATTTCCTTTGGGTGCAACACTCCATCTTTGTCAGGTAGGCATACGTTGCTCTTTTCAGAATCATGCGAACACTCTGCTTTTATTGATTCAAGCAAGGCCCTGACTGTTTTTAGTTGCGAATCGTTAAGTGGCTCGCCACCTGCATCATCTTTTAGAGACATTAATGCACGTTGAAAATCTTCCATAACAAAATTCTCTCTTACGTTCAATACACTCATAATTTCATTGTATCTCATTGCCAGTTCGCTGCGTAGCTTATAGAGGTAAGGCTTTGCGTTGTAGTTTAGCAGAAATGCAACTTGCTCTGACTTGACTAAAGTGTTATCATCAGTGAGTATAACATCTTTACCCCTAAACAGAACTTGTATATATTCTCTAGACCAAGGATTTTTTGCAATCTCACTGGCTAGAGTGCGATAAATGGAATCGAACACTGATGGCAAAATTGTTGGTAATTCACTTTCTCCTGCTTCGTTAATACACTTTGCGATCATTTCAACTTGCCTTGCGATGTCAGGTATTGTTGCCAGCGTTCTCATACCAAGAAGTTTTTCAACGCGACGATCGATTCCTCTAGTTGCATAATCATCGAATATCAATTGGTGGCATCCAACCTCATTCTCTAGTCTGCTTGCGAATATGTTCTCAGGCGATGTGAACTTCTCACCAGATTTTTCTCCTTCCCAGTTAAGGCATCCCCAACCACTTGGCTTTGATTTAACCGGTAAAAACTTTATATTTTCCCACGATGGTGATTCGTTTCTATCACTAGTTGTCGCTTTCTCTCCTACAAGCAGAAGGATTTTCGTCGTTCGTTTGAACGCTTCTTTGATTTTACTTGCATCAAGCTGATTAACTGTCCTTGCACGCTTTATCAGTAGTTCCCATGTTATATCATCATAGAGCATACCAAACTCCACTAACTGTGAAAAACAATCTTTGAAATTGTTGGATGGAAAGACCTCTTCATATTCTTCAAAGAGATCAGCAGCTTTACTTCCCGGTCTAACAAGATCCTTCGGCTTTTTCAGGCGACCAAATGGTGTCGTTGGAACGCATTCGTGCTGCGAAATTGATTGAGAAACGGATGGATCACTACTGAACTCCTTGATTGCAAATAGCAAAATTTCATCTCTGACTTGCACATTCAGACGAGTATCCTTCAAGTTAGGCATGAATACTTGGGTAAAAAATTCCCGAAATGAAAGAACGATTCTCGACAGATCGTTTTGAAATCCAGCGTCGGTAATTGTTGAAATGAGCTCTTCCGGAATGTGTATAATGACTTGTTCTTGGCGAAACAAAGCAAAAACGTCTTCCATCATTTGTTGGATTTGTTGATTGCGAACGTGACCATCAATTATCCTTATCTCGGACCAGTTCAGCCATTCATTCTTTATGCCAGGCTTTGGAAAAATGTTCCATTTCTTGTGAATAACCTCCATGTAGAAACCGTTGATTAACTCCTTATTGTAGCTGCATGCTTTCGACTTAACTGCATTTATTTCTGGCCACAATCTATACCAGGTTTCTTCATTCTCTTTTTGGAGAAGAGAAGTTAGATCTTTCAGCACCCCGACATAAGCTAACGGGACTGGTCCTGACATCAATTTACGATTCCAACTTGTTTCTACAGTCTCGTATTTCTTATCATCTTCACTTCTCTCTTGAAATGATTTTCTATCTTTTGTCACCGCAAAAGTGCTGTTTACATGAACCTGAAGTCCATTTGGTATTGGAAGTGGGAGGAAACAGTAGAAATATCCCTTAATATCTGCTTCATTATTTCTCAGTCTGCTGTCGTTTTCAGGAATACGTACTGCAACTGTTGCTACAGGATTTAACTGCACATTCTCCAAAGCCATCTTCATGCAGTCTTTATCATCAATTAATGAATGTAGCAACCATGTTTCCTTGTTGCAGTTAGGCTCTATTTCAAATTCGTCTACTGCCTTGCGCTCAGTTCTTGTAACGACATCAATAACATTTCGGCTCTCGTTGGTCATTAAGTTCATCTGTCTGTTTCTAGCTTTGCTCTCCACAAGCTGTGACGATTGCCTCATAATGTCAAATGATGTACATCTGCTTGCTCTTTGAACGTTTCTGTCTAGATCAGGGCAATAAACACTCTTTGAAATTAGAATCAGCAGCTGCATGTCCTTGGCACTTTCAGCGTTCTCATTAAGATGGAAAAATTCGACTTTGCATACATTCTGCGTGAATAGCAGCATCCTATTTGCTTCAGAAGCAAACTTTTTCAGAAGATCCTTCATTTCGCCTTTGCTGTAAAAAAGTCTCTTGATCTCACTAGATTGTGCTTGCTTCTTTGTTCTCAATGGAAATCTAAAAAGTGTTCCATCGAACATTCTGTAACCATCGTTAAGGCTTGCGTCCATACCAAACACTCCATCATAGATACTTATCTGGTCTTCAAATCTTCTCAATCGATTTCGTTTTGGGCCAAGCGGTATCTTGACACCAGGCTTTGACTTGTTTTTAATTGCACTGCCCAGATTTGTTGTATGTGGATCTAGTATAACCAATTGATTATCACTTATGAAACTTGGTACATCGGTGATATTGTAAACTGCATTGAAGCCCAGACCAAACCTTCCTATTTTGTCCCTTTTATCTTCTTTTGTTGCACCACTAAGCTTGACAATGTTATCAAAGTCTTCTTTGCTGAATTTTGCATCGTTAAATGCCCACAAAGCTGGTCCTTGGAAATCCTTCATGCCAGGATCGATCAAATACTTCAGTTTATCTTTGTTCAATCTCTCATCGTATAGCAACTTCACTTCAACAGCACCAGCATCGTCTGCATTTTGAATAAGTTCTTTAACAATCGCAAAACCATCGCCATAGTCCTCTAAGATTCTGTTTATTCTTCTTGTAAGAGGCTCACTTTGACCATATTCTTCAAAGATTCCCAGATCCTCTGCGCCGATGAGTTTGCTCGTTAGGCTTCTGATGTGCAAAGATGTCGCCATTTCTTCTGTTATGCATTCATGTAGAAAGAACACTTCACCAGCATTGTCCCCCATGTCGTCATCATCACATTCGTCATCAATAAAACCACCATTTGAACTGTAAACCGTTTGACTAGAGGCTACTAGATGTAAGTTTGCCTCTTCAGAGCGAACTGGGACAAGGATTTTTACCAGATCCTGTTCAGACAGATTCATTTGCCCTAAATGTTGAAGAATGCTCTGACAGATTTTCCTATCTCGTTCTACGTTCTCAAAACTATTAATTTGATTGTCATGTAGATCTTTGATTGTGTAAAGAACGTTGATCAAATGCTGTTCATTTATACTGTCAATTGCCCCAAAATATGAAAAAAGTGATTTTGATTCATGGACGTCTTGTGGCAAGTTATATATGTGTGGTCGTAGGTCCAAGCTATTTTCATTTAGGACAATTTGCTTAGGTGTTACAAAGCCATTTCCACTCCAGACCCATGTCTCTTTCTCCAAATATTCTTTCTGAGGAGGCTTGAGTGTAGCTTTGTTAGCTTGAATACATTGGTATATGTCCTTGAGAATGATGACAAATTTGTTTCTTTGCGTGTTGGAGTAATCGTTGACAACTTGATGGAGCTGATAAACAACATCTTGGATATCTAATGGATCATCTTTCTTTAAATACTGGATGGCAGAAAATTTTTCAAATTCGCTTCTAATTACAGCTTTTACACAGCCTACCAAAATGCAGTTTTTTTGAAAGGACATCATACGGGGCCTTTCAAAGTGAATCTTTTGATTTTTCTCTGCAAACCAAGTCAGGCAATTTGGATAAAGATACGGCTTATCTTTACATACCGGAATCCAGGCTTTGGCATTCATTTCAGCTATGAGTGTTTGGTCACTTAACAGACGTTGATGATTTTGTAAATGGTCAAGGATACGTTTAGCTTTAGCTTCTTTCTTCTTGATGTCAGCCATACAGCAAAGCGTTGTCAAACACCTGTTGACGTCACCTCCAGTTACATCGGCCTCTTTCTTTAACCCAAGCATTCTCAAAACTTCCAAATTGCCTTTTTCTTTTGGAAATCTTCCTTTTTCCTCTGTGAAAAGATCAACCAATGACTTTGCAGGATTAAACAAATCACGTGCCACGTAGCGTTCTCCATCGTCTGACATGACAAACCTCACATCCCTCAGCCTTACAATTATGTTATGGCATTGTTCTCTCTCGCACGTAGCAATCGTGTCGAAAATGTATTTGATCATCAAATCGTCGTTTTCATCAATGACTGATTTCTTTTCTAATTCCGGCAGAAGTATATCCATAATTAGTCTTGGTTTGCTCAATAGTGTCGCTCCAAGTCTTGTCATAAATGAACATTGAGCATCATCCTTTGCTTTCAGCAACATTTTGCTGGGCATCCTAGCCGGCAGTTCTTGTGGAGCGATCAAAACACAATCTTGGATGGAAACCAGCTGCTGAGTTTCTGTATTTTCATTAATTGGCAAAACTTTAATAACTTGCATAGTCTCTGCTGTCAAAGTTAACCTAACTAGTTTTTTAGAAAGAGACAGCTTCGCTTGATTGTTGTCAAAGGCAAAAAATCTTTTTATCATTTCGCTTGATCCAACCTGAGAAGAAAGGTTTAATAACAGCATCCCGAGATTTTCATCTTTGAATTCATGTATGAACATCTTCTTGAAAACTGAACTGTTCTGCAGAACGTATTCTGGTAGCTCCTTTAAAATGGTAAATCCAAGATGTTCTAGTAGTTGTATTACTTCGTCGCTTCCATTGTCTTTGTTGTAAATAAACAGTGAGTTTTTACGCAAAACAGCAATTCCTCTAATGTTGCTCCCTTTGCAAAGCGGAATGAGTGGCAATCCTTCAAATTGCTCCAAGATACCATACTTGTTTATGTAGCCCCATATGAGAGTAAACCATGAAAATGGGAGAATACTCAACTCTTGGGATGAGACGATCATTCTTGATTGGAAATTGCTTGGAGGAAGCACAGTTTTAAGCAGCGATGCTAAGTTACTTTGATCTAGCGCCTTGACTTGGCAAAGACCTAAAAGCAATACATCAATGACAATTTTCTAACAAATTTGAGTATAATTTGTCGGTTTTTTTTATGCTTTTTATTCCTCTCATCACAACATGCATCATCATAACATCATATGCAGGTCAGCGGAATGGCGGTGCCCGTAAGCGTGATAACGTGCTTATAAAAATGGTTCTACTTGACCATCAAAATACAATACCTAGATTCTAGTAAAAGAGTATATTCTATAACAAGATATTAGTCGATAAAAATTCTGTAATCATGATTTTAGTCTAAATTGCTGCTGGGCCTTAAGCAGGATCAGAGACGTAGGAGGGGAAGGGAGGAAAATTTAAATACAAGCGAATAGCCACGGGATAATGCGAGAAGCTGCCTTTAAAACTAATGCAACAAGCTTTAAAAAAATAGACGTTTGCGAATACTAAATGAAAAAAATTTAAGCTTTCGCAGATTCTGCAGATTAACGCCTTGTTTTCACAAGCATGAAGAAAATACCTTAACCTATTCCTAGCCTAAATGTTCAGCATTGATTAACCTTCTTAAACAACAAAAGATACTGGACATCGTGTCACGGAGTCACGGTGAGGCGGTTCTAATTCTATGTTTTTCAGCCTCATTCTTGCGAACAGTGGAACTGCTCATGACGTCTTATTAAGTCTGGCTTTCATCCAGCTGATGAATGATGTAAAATATTGTAGAGTGGCGCAGAGTGTCATAGCAAATCACAAAAGTTGCTTCACTTTGTTCCATTGTATTGCAAGACTTATTTCGTTAAAAGGTTGCACATATTGTAGTGTAGAGTAAAGCAGTGTTCGTATGATGCACTGTCAAACACCTTTTGACGCTCTTCGATCATCTTTGTTTGTAATACTCCTTGACATCATGCGAAAATTTTGTCTTTATATGTACAGCACAGTGTTCCAAAAAATTTAACAAAATTTTGGAAAGAAATCACTTAAAAAGTTTTATAACAAAATTCCCATTTTAGTAAGATTATTTAACTAGGGATTTTTTCAGGGACTTTGTAAATTATCATATCAACCATAACTTTTAGTTAGCTTTCTAATTATTTTAAATATCACCACTTATTCAAATGAAGACTCGAAGGACTTTATTGAAAACATTATACTTATCATTAAGATCGCATATTCCTGTAAAAATTCGCTCTGATTATTTATCATTTAATATCTTTCTGAAGAACGATGCTTTAAATTCTTTCAAATGTGGCATTCTACTTTACACATAGCTACCACTCATTCTCTAAAGAGAGCGAAATGTTGGACAGCTATGCTTTTGCGTTTCTCGCTGAAGGACTGTAAAATCGGCAAAGCACTTTGACAAAACAGAGCCGGACAGGCTGTGAAGAGAGATGGGGGGGGGTCGAGATATGCCGCAATATTAAGGTAAGAATTCATTTATTTAGTAAATTCGTAGGCAATTAAAAATCATCATCAATTTTGACAGGGCCCCCTCAAAAAAACAATTTGGCCTACGTCCACCCCCGAATCAAATGTTCTTGTTATTGAGGGTGTGAAGGCATTCATTTGACAAACATAGCCTCACGAATTCCAGTAAAAAGGGATTAAAACATGTGAGAAAATAGGACAACACATACCTTTGTTGACAATTGAAAGTATTTTTCGTACAAGGTCATCAGGTATGCCTGTTTTAATGATGAAACTTTCACAACCAGGGACAAGCTCTTTTGAATGTTCTGAAGATGTTATAAACAGCTGTTCCTTTGTATTCGAAGGCAACTGAGGGCTGACAAAGTGTCCATCTTCTAATGGCAATATTGGGACACCGTATAATGACAGTATGTCTTCTGGTACTTGCAGCATGTAATGTAACAAGTCTATTCTCTCCCTATCAGATAATTGTTGCAAAATCAAAGCATTTTTATTGGCTCCATTCCGTACATTTTCTGGACTGAATTTGTTCAATTGCAACCCAAGAGCTTCCATATTCTGCACCATATGCTCAACCACGCAAGCCACAGGAAAACGACACTTTTTTAAGAAGTTGTAGGCAGCTTCGTGTCCAATCTTTGTCTTGTCTTTAAAAGATGCAATTGGTATTGATATCCAACTTGATACTGCATCGCTCCATATACAGTCCTCCTTGAATATTTTCCGCAGCACCTCATGTGCAAAACTTTTCCATTTATGGTCGACTTGTTGGACATCAGGTAATGCATTGTAGACAGCGGGGGCTGGAAGATTCTGCTCTTTCAAATGGAGAAATAGCTTGATATAAGCTCTAGGCAAGACTTTCCGTGTTAGAAACAAGTTCCACGAGACATCTTTATCATTGCTGGTAGCCTCATCCGCAGCAGGCCATTTCAGGTCTTTTCTGTCTGGTCCAAGAGCGAAGAATCCATTCACATGTACCGGCAGTCCAGTTGTTTTCTCCTGCAATATAGGCAGGGGCAAAGCACAAAACACATGACCAGATATAGATTTTTCATGTGAGACTGGGCATGCAACACCAACAAGAGGAATAAATCCTAGCTTTTTCGCTTGTTCTATCGTTGTAAATTCATTTTCGTGCTCCAACAGTTCACCAGCATAGTAATTCAAAATGAAATACTCAGCTTTAGAGCTTGTTTTCTCTGGTTGAAAAACGTCAGAAACAATTGTCACATGCTTTACCAAGGACAATTCAAGAGACGAATCACTGTTATGGGCTTCTCTTATTTTTTGCATAATCTTCTTCTCTTCTTCTCGGGTACTTTCTCTGCTTTCTTGCTCTGCAGCAAATGAGTAAAGGTGTTCAGCATGATTACTACCTTTTCTACGAATGTAGAACTCAATCTTTTCAAGGTTCTTTAAAAACATCAATGAGAGATGCCCTTCGGATTTGAATGAGTTTAATAGCCTGTCCATTCTTGTCGCGCTGTAAATTGTTTCTGAGAGTTGTGATGGCTCTTTGCGAAGTGTAAATCTAAACACCGTTCCATCGCATCTACCTTGATCGGCATCTACGCTTAGGACGTCCTTGTATACTTCAACCCTGTCTTTATGATGTGAGGTGATTGGACGCTGTTTTTCAAAATTGAGAAATTTACCTGTTCGCCTTTCATTTGCAACAGAGAACAGCATTTCATCAGGATTTATGATTCCAAACTTTTGCCCACTCATAATAACTGGATTATCTGTAAAGAAAATTGAAGTGTTATTAAAGGATTAATAAGATAAATGTAAGAAAGGTTCAATCACAAAGCACAGCAAAGGTTGTTCTTCAGTGGTGGCTGGCGGGGATAAGATTTCGCCCCAGCCTTGTCAAAATATGGTGCAGGTGTTTACGGTCATAAATTGGTATCGCTAAGGAAAACCTTAATTTGTTTATCTGTTCACCTTGTGCCCAGAGGCTGTGCCAGTCAGTCATGCCCCAGTAATGGGGCTTAGAAAGTATGTATTCACTTGATGTCCTTCTTAAATCAAAGAGTATCCTATCAGTGTAATGTCACAGTGCCAAATTTATGTGAAGACCATCTCGTGCGACTATAATTAAAAGATAGAATTTTTGAAGGGCAAAAAGAAAGATAATTTATGCAAACTAAGTAAACTAAGTAAACGAATTAAACTAAATCTAAAATACATAATGAGACCCAAGCCCATCCTATAAATGTTTTGCAGACCCTGTAGATACAGTTAAATGCTTGAGCTTGTTTATCTTCAATTCTTTTCGAAACGACTTGAGGTTTTTGTTTGTAGCTCCTGTTGCCAATGTTTTTCGACCCATGAACCTTATTGCATCTGCTACATAGAAGGCGATTGTCACGTTTGACAGGATACTATTCCTCAACTATGTTAGCTAATATGGTAGTGCCTTTCATGTATTGACAAAAGCAGACAAAGTTGTAGTTATTTTAACACCTTGATTGCCACTCGAGTTTCGACTCAAATTTAGGCTTGGCAGAATATTTTGAGACATATATGTTGTAAGACTCTGACTTTAAGTTAATTCTAAAGATTCATTTTAAGATATAAAAATTGTATTTGTAACATTCCTCCCAATGCGCACCTCACTTGGAACAAATTAATCATTGTGCTTATTTCAACAAAAGGAATTAGGCTTCTATTTACTCTTGAACTTCTGGTAGCCTGCATCACATCGGTAAAACTCGAAATTCATGTTTGTAGAAAAGTTTACAAAGTAACAAGGTTAGTAATTGCCTCAATCTATCTATACTTGTTTTATTATTTCAACAATGTAAGATCCTCACCACTTTTGTCTCATAAGAGATCATGGGTATAGAATGTTGAGAACCTACCTGTCATGTGAAAGACAGATTTAAAGCCAAGGCCAAACTTTCCAACTTTGATTGGGTCTTTTTCCTTTAAACTTTCACCAAGCATTCTGATTCCTTCCCAATCCTTTTCCTCAAAATATGCATCATTGTAAGCATACAGAGCAGGGCCCTGAAAATGAAGCCAAGCGGAAAGGTTAGCAGTACTGTTATGGGGGTTGCAATTGCTTCCCTTCCATCCCCCAAATTTTTGGCCAAGGTAAGTAATGTCTTTAATCATTAAGGTTTTCATATAACAAATAATCATGACTTCGCCTGATGCAATCAGGGGTTACGCTATGCTCCCGTCCCTTATTTTTGTGTGCCCCCCGTCTACTCTTATAGCCTTCCCACGCCACTGCTGTTGGTACACAAAGTGGCAAAGTTTACAAAGTTGAGAGTATTAGCTTAATAGGGGTAACATTTCAAATCAAAGTATAATACCTTTAATTCGTCTTTTCCTTGCGAGAAGAGCGTTTCTTTGTCGTTTTCATCATAAAGGAACTTCACGACTGACGCTCCAGCATCTTCAGCATTTTGGACAATTTCCTTAAAAGCATCAATTTATTGTTAGGCTATTCATTTGACCATTGATGAAATTTAGGAATACTGCAAAGGCACATTAGTTGGAAACTTAAGAGATGTCTTTGATTTTCATCGTCCATTTTTTAAAAGGGGATTATTGGCAGTGATGCCAGAGACATTGAAGGATGCAGTGGAGCAGACATTCTTGAAGGGCACTAGACCACAAAACACATCCTGCAAAATTGTAGAAAATCAAAAAATCTTCCGTCTTATTGAAGTAATGTGATGGTAGACATGCTGTCAATACTTACACAGACAGAAGTTGACAGCCAGCTAATCTGAAGTTTACGAAATGTAGAAAAGGCGCAATTTCTAATGGAAACATTCTTTCTTTCCATTTAAATTTCCTTTCAAAGGCAATTTATGCTTTGTTCTGATTGATTGTCGAAAAGAACATATAGAATTGAGCAGCTGCTCCCCTGATTGATATAAATAAACTGAACTGAAGTGAAGTTAATTTTGCCATTGCCGAGAAAAGCTTCTAAATAACTTTATCATTATCCCATCGAACTAATGAACTAGCAACATGATACTCGTATTGGGACATCGAATACTGATAGCACCTACATCTCCCCTCCCCTAAATGAACTTTTCGAAAATATCTTTGAGTGCAACTGCAATGGAATCCGCTCTGACTTCGAAAATCGGTCTTGCCTAGGCCACTTTGTGTCAGTATTTGCATGCTATAATCTGCACAAGGTCTGCATTTGACGTCGATGAATGGGGAGGATAGCTAATATATGATGTCAGCAGCCCAAGGAATGGGGGTTTGGATATTGTGAAAAAAGCTGAGATGCAAATCGAGGAGAGGGAAGTCAGGTGACAAATTATGCCGCCATATGTTAAATCTTTATTTGAAGAAATTATGAACTCAATGTAAGGGTATCTTTATCTTAAATCCTTTTTTATTTTACTAGATTCCTTTTCAACGAAGGTACGAACAATTGCTTACAGTAATTGTTACAAATAGCTAAGACCTTTTTCATTGCTGGCAGTTGTGCGTTGGGAGTAATTTTCACCCAACTAGGATTTTATTGCCTTCATTTAGATCGGAAATTAGCCTGCTGTGCGGCATTTTGCCCCCAGGGTGGCACTCAGCACATAGATATACGGAGGGGTTAGTCCAAGAATTCTACAGGCCACTCACAACTATCAGCTCAATTTTCAATAAGACCCAAAAATATCAACTCTACTAATGTCTTGTGCCCAAGAATATCTCAAACTGCAATTTTAGATGGGATAATATCGCTGAATTCTGAACGATTTGCTATTTGAAAAAAGCTGTAAATGGTTCAGTAAAACTTCCAAAGAGTATGGTCACATGACTTGAAATGGGTAAAGCAAGCCTCAAGCAATTAGTTCTATGATCAATACATTTGATCCAGATATGGAAGTCTCACAAAAACCCAAAAATATCAGTGTTTTAAATTTGATACCTAGAAATATCAGAATTGTATCAAATTTTTTGCAGGTCCCAAAAATATCGATTCTGACAAATAATTAACCCAAAAATATCAGACTGACACCTCCGTATATTTGTTTGCCAAGTGTCCCCCCGGACTTTGCCCTATGAAATTAAACACTGTGATCACTAGGGAAAGTTCACCTGCTGGCCTTACGCTTTCCCATTAATAAGTACAGAAAAATGCCCCTGTATTCAACAATCTGGGCCTTTCTCAATTCCTATTTACGTAATGTTTTAAAATCAACTTTTGAATTTAATATTTTGTATTTCTCGTTTTGTGTACCTGCAACAATCTTTAAAATAACGTATTTGACTGCAGGGTAGACCCGTCAGCTTTTTTCGGTTATTACCTTTTTTGGGTTCTTTTTGCAAACTGTTCCCAACAGTGAAAGTTTCTTAAAACATGCCCTGAGACAGAAGGAGTTTAATCACTGATTTTGACTCTTTAAGCAAAAACTGAACCAATCAGCTGCATTTTACCTCGTCTCCCGTGACAGCTTATTCATTCCTATTCACCTATTCTGTCACTGTCGGATGTTTCATCCTCTCCTCTGACGAGCGCTGGAGGAAAAAGCAGTTTCCTGGTATGTAAGTTTATATCTTTGCTTTTTATTCTAGTTTCGCTGTAAAATTTTTAATCAAAAATCATTCTGTTCCACGGGGGCGAGCTTACAAAATTATTAAAGGGTACTAAGCTCAGAATTGTTGAGAGAAGGGCGTCCTTTAAGGGCATGATTAGCATAAGGGCTCAAAGCTTTAAGGGCATAAGCATGAGTTTCATTTCCGTCATATGCAATGCCTTTTTTTAGCATTATGAACCTTCAATCCCTTTAACATAACCTTTTATGCGATAACATCTATATTGAAAATATGCAAGAAGCAATACAAAAGACGAAAGTCTCAAAATGTCATTATATGGCGACTGAATTATCGTTGTGCCAACAGATTCAAGATTGGGGGTATAGCACTCCCTACTGCGCTCCCATACAGCTACGCCGCTGCTACTTACATCCACATGGATAAAAATTTGAACTCACTTTAATTATTTGATCATTGTCAGGATACTGATTCAGTATGTTTTTTAACTGTCTAATAAGCGACGGCAGTATAAAACCAAAATCCTCATCGTCTTCAAAATCTGAAAGAACGAAAAATAATTAAAATGATCTGGAAATTGGCAGTTATCGGCAGTGCCAAAAAGTAGAGTAAATATTAACAAATAAATCACATTAAAAAATTGTCTTGGAACAACAACCTATTTAGCAAATATAAACGAAACTATCTATCAAAGTATCTTCGACAACTCAAGCTTTCTCCTCGTTCGCACTCTGTTCACAAACAACGAAAAAATTTACAACTAATTTCATTCATTTTCCTTTCTTACTATCTCTTGTTAGTTGGTGTTAATCGAAGCCTAGTATAATAATTTTGCTGATATCGCGTTCCAGTTATTGCTATAATGTCATAACTTTAAAGGATGTGGTGCATTTTCATGAAATAACAATAATAATTGAAGTTGGAGGGGGATCAGTTCCCTCGCAGGGACGTGGCAAATTCTCACGGTAGTCCAAAAAGTATTGGCTATCGGCACTAAAAAGTTTTAATTTTACTACTATAGATTTCTGGAATTATTTGCAATTATTTCGGTAAGTCAAATTCGCTTGAAAAGAGATCAGAGTAGATTGTGCTCGATATCGAAACTGTTTCCCGGGCCGTTTATTTATGACACGCCACCCCCTGATTATTGGCCTGAGCTACATTCTCATTATGAGAATCTCATATACACATATGCATGCTTGGATTCAAATATCCCTCCTAAAGTAGTAAAGATGCAAAGAATTTCGGAGGAAATGGAGCAAATCTATCATATGCAATTTGCAGAAGGAAACGAAAAGTGCTCCCTGCAACCCCCTTTACTAGCCTCCCTGTATAAAAATGTTTTACAGAGTAATTTTTTCATCAAAGTCAAGTAGAAAAGAGGTTTGTTGAGAGAAAAAAGGACAAATATTACCGTCACCCATCCTTGGACGTGTCTGAGGCAGCCCAGCAATCACATTGTTGGCCCTAAAACAAAAATCATTCATTGATTGGTTATGATATAATACAATGTCATGATATGATATGATATGATATGATATGATATGATATGATATGATATGATATGATATGATATGATATGAAATGATATGATATGAAATGATATGATATGAAATGATATGATATGATATGATATAATATGATATGTAGCACAAAATTATCTAGTACCCACAATGCAGACAGCCAAGTTGGATTTAAGCTGCAATGTTTGTCTTCCATCGAAATTCATGTTAAATTGTGCATATTCAATTACTCTGAGAAAATAAGGATTTCATGGAAAGTAGAAAATTTAATCAATCATTGAGATCCTTTGTCATTTGA
The DNA here is from genome assembly GCA_964019065.1 of Catostylus mosaicus. Taxonomy (NCBI): domain Eukaryota; kingdom Metazoa; phylum Cnidaria; class Scyphozoa; order Rhizostomeae; family Catostylidae; genus Catostylus; species Catostylus mosaicus. The sequence continues at coordinate 3,077,353 of OZ025188.1, read as the reverse complement.
CCAACCAAATTTTGACATATCTGCCATGATAATAGTGTGTTAAAGACATTACCATTGGCTACAAGAAAACATCCTTTCAGGGTTTTCCTCTTCTAACCAATCACAGACTGACAAGTTGGTAGATGAATTATGTTTGGGCACCTTGTGTCTGTTTTCTTATAAAACATTTATTTATATTGCGGTTATGAGGTTCAAAGTTGAACATCAAGTATTTGCGTGGATTAGCATTATAATTTGAAAGCATTTCAACTGTCTATAAATATGGGCATCAGATTTTTTGATGATATTTACTCTTCCAATGAAGCGTTTTGCAGGGCTGCTTCAAATTCACTAGAAACATAAAAATGCCTCCAGATAGTTAAATGACCTTAAATTCCATGTAAAAATATTAAATATATTCTGTGTAGAGAAAGAGTTATCTTGAGTAAATTTGTACTACTTTCCAGTCAAGTAACAATTCAATTCAGTGATATTTTTGACGTTTGCTGCAGCTGCAGAATGGTGTTTAGAAATTATCGTTTAGGCCAGGTCGGTTTTCCTTAAAGCTAACACACAGCCGATGCACGTGTCCTTGCCAAAGTAAAATTTTGAAAGAAATCATCAAAACTACTCGCTTCAGTCAATGATTAATATAAATACATAAGTTTTGTTCTTGGCATTGCTTCGTTTCTGGGTTACATGAACTCATACGATAATTTTGTACTCACAACGTAGTCAGCCAGGCTAGTTAAAAACTGCAATGTTTGTCGCACTTCGAAATTCTTCTGAAGCCGTATCCAAGCACATTCAGATACTCTGAGAAAGTGAGGGTTTCATGGAAAATACCGAAGTTAAATTTAATATTCAGACCCTTTGTCATTTGACAAACCATATTTGGACATATCTGCCATGATAATAGTGTGTTAAAGACATTACCATTGGCTACAAGAAAACATCCTTTCAGGGTTTTCCTCTTCTAACCAATCACAGACTGACAAGTTGGTAGATGAATTGTGTTTGGGCACCCTGTGTCTGTTTTCTTATAAAACACTTTTTTATATTGGGGTTATGAGGTCAAAGTTGAACATCGAGGATTTGCTAGCATTAGCCCGCAATAAACGAAAATGAAGCATGGGGGTGGTTTATGCAGCTGTTAATTGTTGTATAGGCTATAGGGACTAACAATTCCCGTTAAAAATTTTCGAAAATCATGCTTCTTTTGACACTCCCTCCTCCCCCGCTCATCTTACGAAATGTGATACGAAATGAAAATGAAGCGAAATGGAGATGAGGGTTGAAAAAGTTGCTCCAGGGCTGTCTTCGCAAAACCCGACAAGGAAACACAACCAAATGCTGTTCAAATTTCTTTTAATGGCAATTTTAAATATATTTGCTGATCCTACATTTGTCCAGTGGTAACAGGCAGACGAACCCGATCTAACCAATTATCCACAGAGGAATTTGTTAATAAGCCAAGATTTGTTCAATACCATCACCAACTGGGGTGTAGGTGGTATTGGTCTGAAAGACAGGCATAAATGTTGGGCAAGAAATAACGTTAATGCTTTACAAAATGCGCAAAATGCTAGTCCTTAGGATTTGAATTATAAGAAATACAAGTTAACAAAATGCAGAACAGGCTGCTTCAGGGACAATGCTAGTACAGATTTTGATTCACAATTCACGTTTGGTGATCTTGTATCTCCTATCCAACCACCTCTTTACAATTAATTGTTGTTATGCATTGAATTTCAGATGTATAATAATAATAATCTACCATATTAATACAGGATAACCGTGTCAGTAAAGATATTACTTCTATCCTTAAGGGCCCTGTTCAAATTAAAGTTTGTAAAGTAAAAGGTTCAAAATTATAAGAGATCGAAGCTTGAAAAATTTACAAGGTTAAATATTTACAATATAGAAATTTAGTTATTGGGTGATTTGGCAGTCTCCCTTTCTATATCGAGCCCACTTTTTTGTTTTAATACATTGTTTGAAATTATTACGTCATCTTCACCCATCAAAACATCAACTAGGGATGCATATCCAATTTTTAGCTGGGATTTGTTCGAAAGCTTACCGAATTTCCTAATACCTTTTTATTTTTGTTCGGCCGGGTGAAATGAATCCTCAGCAAAATATTTTTCAACCCTTTTTTTTTTTTTAAAAATCTTGTGTTTTTTATAAATGTTTACGTTCTTTTGTAGGCCAACTCAGACCTCAACCCCCTCATGCATGTCCCTGACTTCAACGAAGTCAATTATTATAATCAATTGAGGAAAGCTAGAAATGATCCCTTGTAAGCAAATGTGCCCTAGAGAGGACTGAGTAGTAGTGGCTCAGCCTCCTGCTTAAATTAAAGCGAGCTTAGATATTATTTCTAACATGGAAATATAAGCTAGTCATTTCTCATGGCCTTTTCGGCTTATATTTTCCATGGATAAACTATTCCTCTTTCCCAATTCTGACAGGAGTTTTGGTTTATCTGAGGACTTGTGTCTTAGGATGCTACTTGTATGAGTAAAGGCTGGCCATAAGTGCAGTATGATATTGTACAGGAACAAACGCTTGAAATTACAGTGGAAAACAAAAATGCAAAAATGTGCATGTTCAATTCTCTAAACACTTCTCCTCTTCCTATTTTTTTCTAAATCAGCATCATGGACGGTTAACGAGAGGGTTAGTGGAGAAGGGACGCAATCTAAGCTTTATTTTCAAAAAAGGGGGCTTCATTTCCTAAATAGAGCTTAAACGGTATAGTACTTGGCTCCTCAAATATATTTAGGAATTTCAATATTAAGCGTCTCCAATGTAAGCACTTAAATGTTTCTAAAATAGGTATGTTACAATGTACATGTGTTAAACTCATGATGGAGGGTTATAAATGAGAGGTACTAAGAAGCACGAGACACATAGTTGCTTATAATGTCGTGATATAGAAGCACATGAAAAGTAACAAAAACGCAGGAAAAGCAATAATCAAATTTGTAGCCTATAGAATGCATAATGGCGCATAAACAAAACAATTACAAAATATAAACTTGGCATCACTTCTAACAACATGTGCAGCCTATGTGATAAGTTAGTTAAATATATTCTGTAATTTGAGCTTTGATAGACTTTTGACTTATCATGAGTTTTGCTTTTGAATAAAATGTTTTAATTTCAAGCTTATATTCAGAGTCTTGTTTCTCGATGACTTAACCTTTTGACACTTGCAAATATTTGCACTGCTTAGCTGGTGAAACAATGCACTTGAAGGGCTTCATTTTGTTGTAATTCTTCAATAAATATTCTCGTATAGAAATGCTCAGGGCAGTGATGGTAGAAATGTTGATTTTCTGTTGAGGTGTAAGGAAGTTTTTGTACTAAAATTGTTAAGTTGGTAATTCCAAACTTTAGTAAAAAAATTCATCTACCTGCTTATTTTATTTGCTCAATAAAATCAAATATCAAAAGCTGAAGCTAAGCTTCATGTATACATATAATCATACTTGATTACAACTTTTTTCAGTCTCACACAGTCTTATTTTTTGACAGAATGGTGAGAAGGTCCTGTCAGTCGTAAAACATTCGTGAAATTCGAACACTTCCAATCAGACGTCAACCTCAAACCACAGAATGCAAATATGCTTTTGAAGAAAACAGTCATAGGATCATAAGGACTCGTAAGAGCAAAGGTCCCATAGATACGAACAGACGCGTAAACACCGAGGGGGTGCAGGGGATGTTGGGGTTTTGACACGTTTATTGCGTCGTCGTCGAAGACTTGAGTCCATTTGAAATACACATTTATAAAAATCATTTGTTTCGTGTTAAAGGCTATCTCATGAAAATTGTGTGCAGTCAATTAAGAATAAAGAATGGTACTCTATTTTCGCAAGCCCGAGGGGAGATCAAATTCTTGTGAGGGGGAGTGCTATATTAGGTAATTACTATAAAATGTGTTATCATTTTATTTGTCTTTTCAATCTGTTTGAAGGGGGGCTCAGCCCCCCAGTCTGAGTCCCCAAGTCCCCTTCTGGCCCCGGGTCTGACTTCCCAGGAGAATTGAGCTACCTGAATCTATTATTGAGAGATTTTGATGAAATTATAACAGTTAAGATTGGTTATCGCCTTATGGTTGAGATGTAATTCGACTCGATTTCTGAAACAATTACAACAGGGATTCCAAAGTTAACTAGACATCAAGGAGTCCAACCGTTGCGTCGCTTACATTTAGTCATGTGCGATACACAGATGTGCCGAGACGTACCCAGTCGAGATCATCTCACCTGCATGATTTCTACATATCGAGATATTTGTGGATTTAGATCGACTCGGTCATAATGTAAGTAACGTTATTTTTTAGCACAACATTTAGGTGTCTTTGCCAGCTGTGCTGCTCAAACCGTTTTCAGACGGCCTGTTATCAATTGCCTTCTGCACCAAAAATACAATTTTTCACCTCTATGAACGGCAAAGATAATACACGTCATTATTAGAGACCTTCTAATTTTGTTATAAAGAGACTCACTTTAAATTCCGACCTAGGCCCAGACAGGATGTTCCATGAGGCCAAACATTACAGTTTTGGTAAATGCTTTGTAGCCTTTTTTTCTTTGTTAATTGGTTATTGTCGCTGTGTAATAATTTTTATTTTTCTTTATATTAGTTTTAGTTTAGTTCTGTTTAAAAGTGTTTTAGCTGCCATGCTTTCATCACTCGAGGTAAACTCTGACGATGATGATGATGGATAATGTTGTTTTTAGTCCAAGGTGCATTGCATGTAAAGTCCACCCCGGAGGTTACGCCAACGTACGCCAAGAAACAATAGAAAAAGCACATGACCCATTGTTTTTGTCGTGTTCCACGCCTTCGATCTTCGGGCCAATGTGCGTGGAATACACACTGGTTTTTAGTTCTCCTGCAATCTCCAGGAGCGGATCCAGACTGGACCAGCAAAGGTGGCAGCGCTGGCCCCAAATTAGGTTGCCCCAAAATAGGTCTGGTCTAGCCCCAAATTAGGTTCTCGGCTAATCTGGCCGTTGTTGTTGTGGCCAAGGGCTGCAGAGCCGTTTTAGAATCTAGGCTCTTGCAAAACAAACTACTGAGATGAAAAACTGTTGTTTAGAAAATAAACAGGAATAGAGGAGATAAAAATCAACAGAAAAACATAAAATATTACACACATCTAAGTTTTTGCTGCAAGACAGGAAGGTTTCTTTATAATGGAATCCACTCGTATACTATACCCCCTCGGCATTTAAAACAACATTAAAAATATTATGTACGTGCGCTACAAAAATCTTTTTGATAAATAAAACGAACACTAAATAAGTGCGTAAAAGCCGATGAATCTACTCGCAAGGTATACAGCCTTCATTTCGAAGATAATTTCGCCCAATTTGAGAGGCATTTCTGTAGTTTCTTAATAAAACATCCAGCAAGAATATGGGTTCACTTAAGTTTAACTCATTTTCCGGGGGTATGTCTGGAGTGTCAATGCGCTTCTTTAATGAGATAATCTGGGAAATGAATAAATTCAGAGTTTAGAACTTCTCTAGTATAGATAAACCCAAATGATCGATCTAAAAATTTGTTACATATTCTTACAATGTTTGTTTTATTATCATTAAGAACGTAATTACAATTGACCATCGGTGTCCACTGCAGTTTACCCCCGTGGCATTCTCCTGAGCATTAAAAATAACATGAAATTGCGCTATACAAATCTTTTAGATATATAAGGATAACACTAAAAAAATGCGCAAGAGCCCTATTAATCTACTCACATGAATTACAACCTTCATTTCGAAGTACATTTAGTCCGTTCGGAGGAGTATACCTGTAGATTTTTAATAAAACATCCTGCAAGAATATAGGTTCACGTCAGTTTCACTCATTTTCCGGGGGTATGCCCGATGTGTCAGCGCACTTCTAAACGGGGAAAATAGAGGATTAGGGCTCCTTGGAATATACAGTACCTTAATTTGCTACCTAACAGAACCGAATAAGAAAGAATAGATGCTCGGGCTAAGGAAGTGGTCATTGCAAATTCCGGGTACCGTACGCAGAAGATTTTAGACAGAGGTATGAAATTTTTTGCTATCATTTGGTGGGGGAACAAAACTTTCATGAACAATTTTTATGGGATACACTCAGAAGTAGTTTTTAAATACTGTTCATTTTTTTTGTAGAGAATGATGCAAGTAAGGTTTGTTACCCTGGTACCCAGGATTGAAATGACCACTCCCTAAAGTTAAAGAATTATCCATCTTCCATCTTTATTAGAGTTCACATGTATAAAAAGGAATAGATGAACCTAGTTTGCTTTATTGTTCCAGGGGACAAAATACAAATTAATTTCATTATTTAACGACAGATAGGCGGCATTTGCCGACAAACTACCCCTTTCATGCCCCAAAAACGCCTTGTTTCCGAAGCAATTTTTTTAGACACCTCCTCACTCCTATGTAGATGTAGTTAGGGCCCATATCGAAATTTTAGATTCAATGATTTAAAATGTCAATAATTAATTGCAGGGATTTCATTACTGTATTTGATATGCACTAAAACCCCTATTGATAAAAAGATTCTCAATTCTACGAAAAGATTCCAGAGTTTTCCATGTATCTAGAAAGAAAGGAGCCTATCTGGTTCCTTGCAAAAAACTTTATTTGCCGCTTATGAAGAAGTACCAATTCTGCCTTTCTGTAAGAATGGCACCACCACCCCCCCCCCCTACTCCATTTAGGAATTTTTCTAAATCATATTCTTTAAATTCTAAAAAATCTTTAAATTTTTTGCATCAATTTTCTACACCCTTCCCCTTCCCCAATTGCCTCCAAATAAAAAGTGCTTTGAAATATCAAACATAACCCCTGAAAACTAGAGTAAACACAAATGATCTATATTCTTGCTTGATGTATCTTTATAAATCAACGAGAATAATGATTGAAATTGACTAAATTTGCACCGATTTGAAAGGTGTGAGTGCTGAGTAGATACATCGGACGCATTTAAAGCTATAGTTCTATTTTTGATAGAAAAATGTAGTACATGACATTCTTCAAGCTCTGATGAATGAAAACAGCAGTAGGCATAAAGAATAAGTTTGATTATGTTTGTAATGATTATACACCAGAAATTTTACACTCAACAGCTGCAAAATTTGAAAATCATTTAATTTTTTCCTTTACTCGTTACTTTTATTGCAGTTTTGTTGTGGAGAGAGAGACTTCTATAAGAAACGTGTGAGCGACTGAGCCAAGCGATTGAGAAACTTTCAAACCACACTGTCAAAATACATAAAGTTTATAGCATCCTCTATTTGACTTTTTTCGTTAAAGGGAATTTTACCTAACTGGGAATTGGTTTTCCTCTATTTTCCCGGTTTAGAAATGCGTTGACACATTGGGCATACCCCCGGAAAATGAGTGAAACTAACGCGAACCTATATTCTTGCTAGATGTTTTATTAAAAAACTACAGAAATACCCCCTCAAAATGGACTAAATATACTTCTAAATGAAGGCTGTATATCCTGTGAGTAGATTCATCAGGCTTTTACACATTTTGTTAGTGTTAGTTTTATTTATTAAAAATATTTGTGTAGCGCAATTGCATAATATTCTTGATGCTTTGCAGAAAGGCACGGGAGTGCAGTGTGTGAGTTAATTTTATTGTAAAGAACCTATCCTGTCTTGCAACAATATCTTAAATTTTCTCAGTTTTTATGTGTTCTGTTTTAGCAGTCAAGAATCATTCGTTCTTTTTAATTTCCTCCAGTAATTTTTTCCTTTTTGTTAAGCAGTTTTTCGACCTAATTCAAAAACGGCTCGGTAGCCTCTGGCCCCAGCGAGTTTCTCTGTGTGTCTGCATGACAAGCTTTCCTAATTGTTTCCATGGTAATAATCTGTCGGATTAGCCAAGAACCTAATTTGGGGCTAGACCAGACCTATTTTGGGGCAACCTAATTTGGGGGAAGCGCTGCCACGTTGAATGGATCCAGACCGGGTTTGAAGGTTTCAAAAACTTTAGAAGTAGAAGTAGAAACTAGTTTGCATTCTTAAACTTGTGCCGCGGGTTTCTATCAGTTTCTTAAAAGAGGCAACACTATAATAAACCAATTCATGGCTTTGAAGTATTTTATTAGTAAAGTAAAAAGTTTCAATTAAGGCTTTTGCTGAATTTGCACTAGAAATTTTTAAGTTGTTGGCAATTATAGGAAAACCCGAATAATTATGCATCCCGAAACTATAAAAGATATATGAATAAACTTAAGTATTAAAACGTAGAATTAATTGTTAAATAACGCAATGTATTAAAACAAAAAAGTGGGCTCGATATAGAAAGAGAGACTGCCAAATCATCCGATAACTAAATTTTTATATTGTAACTTTTTAACCTTGTAAATCTCTTATAATTTTGAACCTTTTACTTTACAAACTTTAATTTGAACAGGACCCTTAGTGATAGCAGTAATATCATCACTGAAACAGTTATCCTGTATTAATATGGTAGATAATAGATTATTATTATTATATTTCTGAAATTCAATGCATAACAACAATTAATTGTAAAGAGGTGGTTGGATAGGAGATAAAAGATCACCAAACGCGAATCGTGAATCAAAATCTGTACTAGCATTGTCCTTGAAGCAGGCTGTTTTGCATTCTGTTAACTTTTGTCTCCCTTAATTCAAGTCCTAAGGACTAGCATTTTGTGCATTTTGTAAAGCATTAACGTTATTTCTTGCCCAACATTTATGCCTGTCTTTCAGACCAATACCACCTACACCCCAGTTGGTGATGGTATTGAACAAATCTTGGCTTATTAACAAATTCCTCTGTGGATAATTGGTTAGATCGGGTTCGTCTGCCTGTTACCATTGGACAAATATAGGATCAGCAAATATATTTAAAATTGCCATTAAAAGAAATTTGAACAGCATTTGGTTGCGTTATCTTGTCGTGTTTTGCGAAGAAAGCCCCCCCCCCCCTTCACTCCTGGAGCAACTTTTTCAACCCTCATCTCCATTTCGCTTCATTTTCATTTCGTATCACATTTCGTAAGATGAGCGGGGGGAGGAGGGAGTGTCAAAAGAAGCATGATTTTCGAAAATTTTTAACGGGAATTGTGAGTCCCTATAGCCTATACACCAATTAACAGCTGCATAAACCACCTCCATGCTTCATTTTCGTTTGTTGCGGGCTAATGCTAGCAAATACTCGATGTTCAACTTTGACCTCATAACCGCAATATAAAAAAGTGTTTTATAAGAAAACAGACACAGGGTGCCCAAACATAATTCATCTACCAACTTGTCAGTCTGTGATTGGTTAGAAGAGGAAAACCCTGAAAGGATGTTTTCTTGTAGCCAATGGTAATGTCTTTAACACACTATTATCATGGCAGATATGTCAAAATATGGTTTGTCAAATGACAAAGGGTCTGAATATTAAATTTAACTTCGGTATTTTCCATGAAACCCTCACTTTCTCAGAGTATCTGAATGTGCTTGGATACGGCTTCAGAAGAATTTCGAAGTGCGACAAAAATTGCAGTTTTTAACTAGCCTGGCTGACTACGTTGTGAGTACAAAATTATCGTATGAGTTCATGTAACCCAGAAACGAAGCAATGCCAAGAACAAAACTTATGTATTTATATTAATCATTGACTGAAGCGAGTAGTTTTGATGATTTCTTTGAAAATTTTACTTTGGCAAGGACACGTGCATCGGCTGTGTGTTAGCTTTAAGGAAAACCGACCTGGCCTAAACGATAATTTCTAAACACCATTCTGCAGCTGCAGCAAACGTCAAAAATATCACTGAATTGAATTGTTACTTGACTGGAAAGTAGTACAAAGTTACTCAAGATAACTCTTTCTCTACACAGAATATATTTAATATTTTTACATGGAATTTAAGGTCATTTAACTATCTGGAGGCATTTTTATGTTTCTAGTGAATTCGAAGCAGCCCTGCAAAACGCTCTATTGTAACAGTAAATATCATCAAAAATCTGGGTATTTCATTGCACCGGGCCTGAGCGAGCAATCAATTTTTTCACTTAATGACACTTATGCGGGCCCTGGACCTCAATCCCCTTCTCCCCCCCTCTCGACGGTCCTGTCTGAATAGCTGCTGGTATCAAATTCAGTTTGTTGCACGTAATCAACTAAAGAGAATTGTATTAAAAGATCATGTATTACATTTCGTATTGAACGCAGAAACCCCCCCCCCCCTCATCCATAAACTAGAGTTGGAAGAAAGGATGAATATGATACAAGACCTCTGATGCACTGGATATGCATCCCTAGTTGATGATTTGATGGGTGATGATGACGTAATGAATTGTCCTTTTGGGAGCCCTTTGACTGTTTTCCTTTAAGTTGGTAAAGCCGAAGCTATAAAGAAAAAATTTGAATAAATTTAAGTATTAAAACTTAAAATTAAGTGTTGAATAACGCAATGTATTAAAACATTGCGTTGGATACTGCTTCAGAAGAATTTCGAAGTACGACAAACATTGCAGTTTTTAACTAGCCTGGCTGACTACGTTGTGAGTACAAAATTATCGTATGAGTTCATGTAACCCAGAAACGAAGCAATGCCAAGAACAAAACTTATGTATTTATATTAATCATTGACTGAAGCGAGTAGTTTTGATGATTTCTTTGAAAATTTTACTTTGGCAAGGACACGTGCATCGGCTGTGTGTTAGCTTTAAGGAAAACCGACCTGGCCTAAATGATAATTTCTAAACACCATTCTGCAGCTGCAGCAAACGTAAAAAATATCACTGAATTGAATTGTTATTTGACTGGAACGTAGTACAAAGTTACTCAAGATAACTCTTTCTCTACACAGAATATATTTGATATTTTTACATGAAATTTAAGGTCAATTAACTATCTGGAGGCATTTTTATGTTTCTAGTGAATTTGAAGCAGCCCTGCAAAACGCTTTATTGGAAGAGTAAATATCATCAAAAAATCTGATGCCCATATTTATAGACAGTTGAAATGCTTTCAAATTATAATGCTAATCCACGCAAATACTTGATGTTCAACTTTGAACCTCATAACCGCAATATAAAATAATGTTTTATAAGAAAACAGACACAAGGTGCCCAAACATAATTCATCTTCAAACTTGTCAGTCTGTGATTGGTTAGAAGAGGAAAACCCTGAAAGGATGTTTTCTTGTAGCCAATGGTAATGTCTTTAACACACTATTATCATGGCAGATATGTCAAAATTTGGTTGGTCAAATGACAAAGGATCTCAATGATTGATTAAATTTTCTACTTTCCATGAAATCCTTATTTTCTCAGAGTAATTGAATATGCAAAATTTAACATGAATTTTGATGGAAGACCAACATTGCAGCTTAAAAAATCCAACTTGGCTGTCTGCATTATTGGTACTAGATAATTTTGTGCTATACATCATTTGATATCATGTGATATCCTATATTTTTGTTTTAGGGCCGCCGACGAGATGGCCGGGCTGCCTCCCAAACGTCCTAGGTTGGATGATGGTAATATTTGAGTAAATTTTCCCAATAAAATATTTTTCTACCTAATTTTTATGAAAGAAATGCAGTGTATCACTTTCATGTACAGGGATGTTTCTATCTGCGAATGGCATACGATAGATTTGCTCCATTTTCTCTTCCCACCCTTAACAAATGTTCCTGGACTAGACACCAATGGCGTACGATGTTTAGTACTGACCTGCAAAAAGTACAACTTTGATAGGGAAAATAAGGGCCACAAATAACAATTGTTATTAGATTTCCATTACTCCTTATTTTACTGACCTGGAGGATTCATCTAGTTTTTGATGTTCTGAAGGAGTTTTATCAGAAAAGGGGCGAATAAGAGAGGAGAAGGCTTATTGAATGTTTCAGATATTGAATGTTTTAGGTATCTGCATTGCAGTTCTCAAGATCTTAAATTCTTTGCATCTTTACTACTTTAGGAAGGAGAGATGGTTTAACCCAAGCTTATGTATATGAAAATATAGCATAGGCCCAAAACCAGGGGGATGCGTGGGATAGTTAGTGATTTTTGTAATCATTCTATCTCATTGTTCTATAAATCCGAAATTTATGCACATGTGTATATGAGATTCTCATAATGAGAATATAGCTCAGGCCAATAACCAGGGGGTGGCGTTTCATAAATAAACGGCCCGGGAAACAGTTTCGTAAAGGGGCACATGCCAATCTGATCGCTTTTTGTTCAACTAGATTTACCGACAATGTCAGCAATAACTATCGATGCAACTAACTGCAAAAATCCATAGTAGGGGAATTCAACTTTTCTAGTGCCCATAGCCGAGGTTTTTTGGACTACCGTGAGAATTTGCCACGCCCCTCTGGGGACTGGAGGGAACTGATCCCCGCCTAACTTCAATTATTATTGTTATTTCATGAAAATGCACCACATCCTTTAGAGTTATGACGACATAGCAATGACTAGAATGTGACATTAAAAAAAATATTGCTAGGCTCCGATTATCACCAACTATTAAGAATAGTAAAGAAGGTAAATGAATGAAATTAGTTGTAAATTTTTCCGTGGTTTGTAAACAGAGTGCGAACGAGGAGACACGTTGAATTGTGGAGATACTTTTAGCGATAGTATTGTTTGTATCTACTAAGTAGGTTGCTGTTCCAAGCAAATTTTTAAATGTGATTTTTTTGTCAATATTTACTCTACTTCGTGGCACTGCCGATAACTGCCAATTTTCACATCATTTTAATGATTTTTGCATTCTTTTAGATTTTGAAGACGATGAGGATTTTGGTTTTATACTGCCTTCGCTTATCAGACAGTTAAAAAACATACTGAATCAGTATCCTGACAATGATCAAATAATAAAAGTGAGTTCAAATTTTTATCCATGTGGATGTGAACGGCAGGGGCGTTGCTATATGTGGGCGCAGTAGGGAGCGCTATACCCCCAATCTTGAATCTGTTGGCACAACGAATAATTTAGTCACCATTTAATGAAATTTTGAGACTTTCGTATTTTTTATGGCTTCTTGAATACTTTCTATATAGATGTTATCGCATAAAAGGTCATGTTAAAGGGAGTGAAGGTTCTTAATGCTAAAAAGGCATTCCATATAACGGAAACGAGACATTTGCCACGCCCTTATGCTAATCATGCCCTTAAACTACGCCCTTCTGTCAGCAATTATGAGCTTAGTACCCTTTAATAATTTTGTAAGCTCGCCCCCGTGGAACAGAATGATTTTTGATTAAAAAGTTTACAGCTAAGTTACAATAAAAAGCAATGATATAAACTTACATATTGGGAAACTGCTTTTTTGTCCATCGCTCTTCAGAGGAGAGTATGAAACATCGGACAATGACAGAAAGGAAAATAGGAACGAATAACCTGTCACGTGAGACGAGGCAAAATGCAGCTGATTGGTTCAGTTTTTGCTTAAAGAGTCAAAATCAGTGATTAAACTCCTTCTGTCTCAGGGCATGTTTTAAGAAACTTTCACTGTTGGGAACAGTTTGCAAAAAGAACCCAAAAAAGGTAATAACCGAAAAAAGCTGACGGGTCTACCCTGCAGTCAAATACGTTATTTTAAAGATTGTTGCAGGTACACAAAACGAGAAATACAAAATATTAAATTCAAAAGTTGATTTTAAAACATTACGTAAATAGGAATTGAGAAAGGCCCAGATTGTTGAATAAAGGGAGATTTTTTGGTACTTATTAATGGGAAGGCGGAAGGCCAGCAGGTGAACTTTCCCTAGTAATTACAGAGTTAAATTTCATAGGGCAAAGTCCGGGGGGACACTTCGCAAACAAACATACGGAGGTGTCAGTCTGATATTTATGGGTGAAATGCTCCTGACCTCCCTCTCCTCGATTTGCATCTTAGCTTTTTTCACAATATCCAAACCCCCATTCCCTGGGCTGCTGACCTTGTGCAGATTACAGCATGCAAATACTGACACAAAGTGGCCTAGGCAAGACCGATTTTCGAAGTCAGAGCGGATTCCATTGCAGTTGCACTCAAAGATGTTTTCGAAAAGTTCATGAAGGGGAGGGCGAGGTGTAGGTGTTATCAGTCTTCGATATCCAAATGCGAGGATCATGTTACTAGTTCATTAGTTCGATGGGATAATGATAAAGTTATTTGGAAGCTTTTCTCGGCAATGTCAAAATTAACTTCACTTCAGTTCAGTTTATTTAAATCAATCAGGGGAGCAGCTGCTCAATTCTATATGTTCTTTTTGACAATCAATCAGAACAAAGCATAAATCGCCTTTGAACGGAAATTTAAATGGAAAGAAAGAATGTTTCCATTAGAAATTGCACCATTGCCACATTTCGTAAACTTCAGATTAGCTGGCTGTCAACTTCTGTCTGTGTAAGTATTGACAGCATGTCTACCATCACATTAGTTCAATAAGACGGAAGATTTTTTGATTTTCTACAATTTTGCAGGATGTGTTTTGTGGTCTGTTGCCCTTCAAGAATGTCTGCTCCCCTGCATCCGTCAATGTCTCCGGCATCACTGCCAATAATTCCCTTTTAAAAAATGGACGATGAAAATCAAAGACATCTCTTAAGTTTCCAACTAATGTGCCTTTGCAGTATTCCTAAAGTTCATCAATAGTAAAATGAATAGCCTAACAATAAATTGATGCTTTTAAGGAAATTGTCCAAAATGCTGAAGATGCTGGAGCGTCAGTCGTGAAGTTCCTTTATGATGAAAACGACAAAGAAACGCTTTTCTCGCAAGGAAAAGAAGAGTTAAAGGTATTATACTTTGATTTGAATTGTTACCCCTATTAAGCTAATACTCTCAACTTTGTAAACTTTGCCACTTTGTGTGCCAACAGCAGTGGCGTGGGAAGGCTACAAAAGTAGACGGGGGCACACAAGAATAAGGTACGGGAGCATAGCGTAACCCCTGATTGCATCAGGCGAAGTCATGATTATTTGTTATATGAAAACCTTAATGATTAAAGACATTACCTACCTTGGCATAAAATTTGGGTGATGGAAGGGAAGCAATTGCAACCCCCATAACAGTACTGCTAACCTTTCCGCTTGGCTTCATTTTCAGGGCCCTGCTCTGTATGCTTACAATGATGCATATTTTGAGGAAAAGGATTGGAGAGGAATCAGAATGCTTGGTGAAAGTTTAAAGGAAAAAGACCCAATCAAAGTTGGAAAGTTTGGCCTTGGCTTTAAATCTGTCTTTCACATGACAGGTGGGTTCTTAACTTTCGATACCCATGACCTCTTATGAGACAAAAGTGGTGATGATCTTACATTGTTGAAATAATAAAACAAGAAATATAGATTGGGGCATTTACTCAAACAGTAAACTGTTCCTCAAACATTAATTTCGAGTTTTAACGATGTGATGCAGGCTGCCGGGAGTTAAAGGGTAAAAAGAAGCCAGATTCCTTTTGTTGAAATAAGCACAATGCTCGAATTGTTCTGTTAATTGTTGTTGACTTTCAAGTCTCGTTAATAGTAATTCATGTAGTGCGCATTGGGAGAAATGTTACCAATACAATTTTTATACTTTAAAATGAATCTTTAAACTTAACTTAAAGCCAGAGTTAATATGCCGTTATCATGCATGTCTCAAAATTTGAGTCGAATCTTGGGTGACAATCAAGGTGTTAAAATCAGTACCACTTGAAAGGCTTTTGTCAATACATGAAAGAAATTACCATATTAGCTAGCACGGTTGAGGAATAATATCCTAACAAATGTGAGAATTGCCTTCTATGGAGCAGATGCAGTAAGATTCATGGGTCTAAGAACATGGGCAGAAGGAGCTACAACCAAAAACCTGTCTGAATTTTTGAAAAGAATCGAAGATAAACAAGCTCAAGCATTTCAACTGTATCTGCAGGATCTGCAAAACATTTATAGGATGGGCTTGGGCTTTTATTATCATCATGTATTTTAGATTTACTTTCCTTTCTAGAAAGATTGCATAAATTACTCTTCAAATATGTAACTTTAAATCATAGTCGCACGAGATGGTCTTCACCTAAATTTGGCAGTGTGATATTACACTGATAGGATACTCTTTGATTTAAGAAGGGCATCAAGTGAATACATACTTTCTACGCCCCATTACTGGGGCATGACTGACTGGCACAGCCTCTGGGCACAAGGTGAACAGATAAACAAATTAAGGTTTTCCTTAGCGACACCAATTTATTACCGTAAACACCTGCACCATATTGTGACAAGGCTGGGGCGAAATCTTATCCCCGCCAGCCACCACTGAAGAACAACCTTTGCTGTGCTTTGTGATTGAACCTTTCTTATATTTATCTTATTAATCCTTTAATAACACTTCAATTTTCTTTACAGATAATCCAGTTATTATGAGTGGGCAAAAGTTTGGAATCATAAATCCTGATGAAATGCTGTTCTCTGTTGCAAATGAAAGGCGAACAGGTAAATTTCTCAATTTTGAAAAACAGCGTCCGATCACCTCACATCATAAAGACAGGGTTGAAGTATACAAGGACGTCCTAAGCGTAGATGCCGATCAAGGTAGATGCAAAGGAACGGTGTTTAGATTTACACTTCGCAAAGAGCCATCACAACTCTCAGAAACAATATACAGCGCGACAAGAATGGACAGGCTATTAAACTCATTCAAATCTGAAGGGCATCTCTCATTGATGTTTTTAAAGAACCTTGAAAAGATTGAGTTCTACATTCGTAGAAAAGGTAGTAATCATGCTGAACACCTTTACTCATTTGCTGCAGAGCAAGAAAGCAGAGAAAGTACCCGAGAAGAAGAGAAGACGTTTATGCAAAAAATAAGAAAAGCCCATAACAGTGATTCGTCTCTTGAATTGTCCTTGGTAAAGCATGTGACAATTGTTTCTGACGTTTTTCAACCAGAGAAAACAAGCTCTAAAGCTGAGTATTTCATTTTGAATTACTATGCTGGTGAACTGTTGGAGCAGGAAAATGAATTTACAACGATAGAACAAGCGAAAAAGCTAGGATTTATTCCACTTGTTGGTGTTGCATGCCCAGTCTCACATGAAAAATCTATATCTGGTCATGTGTTTTGTGCTTTGCCCCTGCCCATATTGCATGAGAAAACAACTAGACTGCCGGTACATGTGAATGGATTCTTCGCTCTTGGACCAGACAGAAAAGACCTGAAATGGCCTGCTGCTGATGAGGCTACCAGCAATGATAAAGATGTCTCGTGGAACTTGTTTCTGACACGGAAAGTCTTGCCTAGAGCTTATATCAAGCTATTTCTCCATTTGAAAGAGCAGAATCTTCCAGGCCCCGCTGTCTACAATGCATTACCTGATGTCCAACATGTTGACTATAAATGGGAAAGATTTGCACATGAGGTGCTGCTGAAGATATTCAAGGAGGACTGTATATGGAGCGATGCAGTATCAAGTTGGATATCAATACCAAATGCATCTTTTAAAGACAAGACAAAGATTGGACACGAAGCTGCCTACAACTTCTTAAAAAAGTGTCGTTTTCCTGTGGCTTGCGTGGCTGAGCATATGGTGCAGAATATGGAAGCTCTTGGGTTGCAATTGAACAAATTCAGTCCAGAAAATGTACGGAATGGAGCCAATAAAAATGCTTTGATTTTGCAACAATTATCTGATAGGGAGAGAATAGACTTGTTACATTACATGCTGCAAGTACCAGAAGACATACTGTCATTATACGGTGTCCCAATATTGCCATTAGAAGATGGACACTTTGTCAGCCCTCAGTTGCCTTCGAATACAAAGGAACAGCTGTTTATAACATCTTCAGAACATTCAAAAGAGCTTGTCCCTGGTTGTGAAAGTTTCATCATTAAAACAGGCATACCTGATGACCTTGTACGAAAAATACTTTCAATTGTCAACAAAGGTATGTGTTGTCCTATTTTCTCACATGTTTTAATCACTTTTTACTGGAATTCGTGAGGCTATGTTTGTCAAATGAATGCCTTCACACCCTCAATAACAAGAACATTTGATTCGGGGGTGGACGTAGGCCAAATTGTTTTTTTGAGGGGGCCCTGTCAAAATTGATGATGATTTTTAATTGCCTACGAATTTACTAAATAAATGAATTCTTACCTTAATATTGCGGCATATCTCGACCCCCCATCTCTATTCACAGCCTGTCCGGCTCTGTTTTGTCAAAGTGCTTTGCCGATTTTACAGTCCTTCAGCGAGAAACGCAAAAGCATAGCTGTCCAACATTTCGCTCTCTTTAGAGAATGAGTGGTAGCTATGTGTAAAGTAGAATGCCACATTTGAAAGAATTTAAAGCATCGTTCTTCAGAAAGATATTAAATGATAAATAATCAGAGCGAATTTTTACAGGAATATGCGATCTTAATGATAAGTATAATGTTTTCAATAAAGTCCTTCGAGTCTTTATTTGAATAAGTGGTGATATCGAAAATAAGTAGAAAGCTAACTAAAAGTTATGGTTGATATGATAATTTACAAAATCCCTGAAAAAATCCCTAGTTAAATAATCTTACTAAAATGGGAATTTTGTTATAAAACTTTTTAAGTGATTTCTTTCCAAAATTTTGTTAAATTTTTTGGAACACTGTGCTGTACATATAAAGACAAAATTTTCACATGATGTCAAGGAGTATTACAAACAAAGATGATCGAAGAGCGTCAAAAGGTGTTTGACAGTGCATCATACGAACACTGCTTTACTCTACACTACAATATGTGCAACCTTTTAACGAAATAAGTCTTGCAATACAATGGAACAAAGTGAAGCAACTTTTGTGATTTGCTATGACACTCTGCGCCACTCTACAATATTTTACATCATTCATCAGCTGGATGAAAGCCAGACTTAATAAGACGTCATGAGCAGTTCCACTGTTCGCAAGAATGAGGCTGAAAAACATAGAATTAGAACCGCCTCACCGTGACTCTGTGACACGATGTCCAGTATCTTTTGTTGTTTAAGAAGGTTAATCAATGCTGAACATTTAGGCTAGGAATAGGTTAAGGTATTTTCTTCATGCTTGTGAAAACAAGGCGTTAATCTGCAGAATCTGCGAAAGCTTAAATTTTTTTCATTTAGTATTCGCAAACGTCTATTTTTTTAAAGCTTGTTGCATTAGTTTTAAAGGCAGCTTCTCGCATTATCCCGTGGCTATTCGCTTGTAATTAAATTTTCCTCCCTTCCCCTCCTACGTCTCTGATCCTGCTTAAGGCCCAGCAGCAATTTAGACTAAAATCATGATTACAGAATTTTTATCGACTAATATCTTGTTATAGAATATACTCTTTTACTAGAATCTAGGTATTGTATTTTGATGGTCAAGTAGAACCATTTTTATAAGCACGTTATCACGCTTACGGGCAGCGCCATTCCGCTGACCTGCATATGATGTTATGATGATGCATGTTGTGATGAGAGGAATAAAAAGCATAAAAAAAACCGACAAATTATACTCAAATTTGTTAGAAAATTGTCATTGATGTATTGCTTTTAGGTCTTTGCCAAGTCAAGGCGCTAGATCAAAGTAACTTAGCATCGCTGCTTAAAACTGTGCTTCCTCCAAGCAATTTCCAATCAAGAATGATCGTCTCATCCCAAGAGTTGAGTATTCTCCCATTTTCATGGTTTACTCTCATATGGGGCTACATAAACAAGTATGGTATCTTGGAGCAATTTGAAGGATTGCCACTCATTCCGCTATGCAAAGGGAGCAACATTAGAGAAATTGCTGTTTTGCGTAAAAACTCATTGTTTATTTACAACCAAGACAATGGAAGCGACGAAGTACTACAACTACTAGAACATCTTGGATTTACCATTTTAAAGGAGCTACCAGAATACGTTCTGCAGAACAGTTCAGTTTTCAAGAAGATGTTCATACATGAATTCAAAGATGAAAATCTCGGGATGCTGTTATTAAACCTTTCTTCTCAGGTTGGATCAAGCGAAATGATAAAAAGATTTTTTGCCTTTGACAACAATCAAGCGAAGCTGTCTCTTTCTAAAAAACTAGTTAGGTTAACTTTGACAGCAGAGACTATGCAAGTTATTAAAGTTTTGCCAATTAATGAAAATACAGAAACTCAGCAGCTGGTTTCCATCCAAGATTGTGTTTTGATCGCTCCACAAGGACTGCCGGCTAGGATGCCCAGCAAAATGTTGCTGAAAGCAAAGGATGATGCTCAATGTTCATTTATGACAAGACTTGGAGCGACACTATTGAGCAAACCAAGACTAATTATGGATATACTTCTGCCGGAATTAGAAAAGAAAACAGTTATTGATGAAAACGACGATTTGATGATCAAATACATTTTCGACACGATTGCTACGTGCGAGAGAGAACAATGCCATAACATAATTGTAAGGCTGAGGGATGTGAGGTTTGTCATGTCAGACGATGGAGAACGCTACGTGGCACGTGATTTGTTTAATCCTGCAAAGTCATTGGTTGATCTTTTCACAGAGGAAAAAGGAAGATTTCCAAAAGAAAAAGGCAATTTGGAAGTTCTGAGAATGCTTGGGTTAAAGAAAGAGGCCGATGTAACTGGAGGTGACGTCAACAGGTGTTTGACAACGCTTTGCTGTATGGCTGACATCAACAACAAAGAGGCTAAAGCTAAACGTATCCTTGACCATTTACAAAATCATCAACGTCTGTTAAGTGACCAAACACTCATAGCTGAAATGAATGCCAAACCCTGGATTCCGATACGTAAAGATAAGCCGTATCTTTATCCAAATTGCCTGACTTGGTTTGCAGAGAAAAATCAAAAGATTCACTTTGAAAGGCCCTGTATGATGCACTTTGAAAAAAACTCCAATTCGGTAGGCTGTGTGAAAGCTGTAATTAGAAGCGAATTTGAAAAATTTTCTGCCATCCAGATTTTAAAGAAAGATGATCCATTAGATATCCAAGATGTTGTTTATCAGCTCCATCAAGTTGTCAACGATTACTCCAACACGCAAAGGAACAAATTTGTCATCCTTCTCAAGGACATATACCAATGTATTCAAGCTAACAAAGCTACACTCAAGCCTCCTCAGAAAGAATATTTGGAGAAAGAGACATGGGTCTGGAGTGGAAATGGCTTTGTAACACCTAAGCAAATTGTCCTAAATGAAAATAGCTTGGACCTACGACCACACATATATAACTTGCCACAAGACGTCCATGAATCAAAATCACTTTTTTCTAATTTTGGGGCAATTGACAGTATAAATGAACAGCATTTGATCAACGTTCTTTACACAATCAAAGATCTACATGACAATCAAATTAATAGTTTTGAGAACGTAGAACGAGATAGGAAAATCTGTCAGAGCATTCTTCAACATTTAGGGCAAATGAACCTTTCTGAACAGGATCTGGTAAAAATCCTTGTCCCAGTTCGCTCTGAAGAGGCAAAATTACATCTAGTAGCCTCTAGTCAAACGGTTTACAGTTCAAATGGTGGTTTTATTGATGACGAATGTGATGATGACGATATGGGGGACGATGCTGGTGAAGTTTTCTTTCTACATGAATGCATAACAGAAGAAATGGCGACATCGTTGCACATCAGAAGCCTAACGAGCAAACTCATCGGCGCAGAGGATCTGGGAATCTTTGAAGAATATGGTCAAAATGAGCCTCTTACAAGAAGAATAAACAGAATCTTAGAGGACTATGGCGATGGTTTTGCGATTGTTAAAGAACTTATCCAAAATGCAGACGATGCTGGTGCTGTCGTAATGAAGTTGCTATACGACGAGAGATTGAACAAAGATAAATTGAAGTATTTGATCGATCCTGGCATGAAGGATTTCCAAGGACCAGCTTTGTGGGCATTTAACGATGCAAAATTTAGCAAAGAAGACTTTGATAACATTGTCAAGCTTAGTGGTGCAACAAAAGAAGATAAAAGGGACAAAATAGGAAGGTTTGGTCTGGGCTTCAATGCAGTTTACAATATCACCGATGTACCAAGTTTCATAAGTGATAATCAATTGGTTATACTGGATCCACATACAACAAATCTGGGCAGTGCAATTAAAAACAAGTCAAAGCCTGGTGTCAAGATACCGCTTGGCCCAAAACGCAATCGATTGAGAAGATTTGAAGACCAGATAAATATCTATGATGGAGTGTTTGGTATGGACGCAAGCCTTAACGATGGTTACAGAATGTTCGATGGAACACTTTTTAGATTCCCATTGAGAACAAAGAAGCAAGCACAATCTAGTGAGATCAAGAGACTTTTTTACAGCAAAGGCGAAATGAAGGATCTTCTGAAAAAGTTTGCTTCTGAAGCAAATAGGATGCTGCTATTCACGCAGAATGTATGCAAAGTCGAATTTTTCCATCTTAATGAGAACGCTGAAAGTGCCAAGGACATGCAGCTGCTGATTCAAATTTCAAAGATTATTTATCACCCTGATCTAGAGAGAAACATTCAAAGAGCAAGCAGATGTACATCATTTGACATTATGAGGCAATCGTCACAGCTTGTGGAGAGCAAAGCTAGAAACAAACAGATGAACTTAATGACCAACGAGAGTCGAAATGTTATTGATGTCGTTACAAGAACTGAGCGCAAGGCAGTAGACGAATTTGAAATAGAGCGTAACTGCAACAAGGAAACATGGTTGTTACATTCATTAATTGATGATAAAGACTGCATGAAGATGGCTTTGAAGAATGTGCAGTTAAATCCTGTAGCAACAGTTGCAGTACGTATTCCTGAAAACGACAGCAGACTGAGAAAAGATGAAGCAGATATTAAGGGATATTTCTACTGTTTCCTCCCACTTCCAATACCAAATGGACTTCAGGTTCATGTAAACAGCACTTTTGCGGTGACAAAAGATAGAAAATCATTTCAAGAGAGAAGTGAAGATGATAAGAAATACGAGACTGTAGAAACAATTTGGAATCGTAAATTGATGTCAGGACCAGTCCCGTTAGCTTATGTCGGGGTGCTGAAAGATCTAACTTCTCTTCTCCAAAAAGAGAATGAAGAAACCTGGTATAGATTGTGGCCAGAAATAAATGCAGTTAAGTCGAAAGCATGCAGCTACAATAAGGAGTTAATCAACGGTTTCTACATGGAGGTTATTCACAAGAAAGTGAATATTTTTCCAAAGCCTGGCATAAAGAATGAATGGCTGAACTGGTCCGAGATAAGGATAATTGATGGTCACGTTCGCAATCAACAAATCCAACAAATGATGGAAGACGTTTTTGCTTTGTTTCGCCAAGAACAAGTAATTATACACATTCCGGAAGAGCTCATTTCAACAATTACCGACGCTGGATTTCAATACGATCTGTCGAGAATCGTTCTTTCATTTCCGGAATTTTTTACCCGAGTGTTCATGCCTAACTTGAAGGATACTCGTCTGAATGTGCAAGTCAGAGATGAAATTTTGCTATTTGCAATCAAGGAGTTCAGTAGTGATCCATCCGTTTCTCAATCAATTTCGCAGCACGAATGCGTTCCAACGACACCTTTTGGTCGCCTGAAAAAGCCGAAGGATCTTGTTAGACCGGGAAGTAAAGCTGCTGATCTCTTTGAAGAATATGAAGAGGTCTTTCCATCCAACAATTTCAAAGATTGTTTTTCACAGTTAGTGGAGTTTGGTATGCTCTATGATGATATAACATGGGAACTACTGATAAAGCGTGCAAGGACAGTTAATCAGCTTGATGCATGTAAAATCAAAGAAGCGTTAAAACGAACGACGAAAATCCTTCAGCTTGTAGGAGAGAAAGCGACAACTAGTGATAGAAACGAATCACCATCGTGGGAAAATATAAAGTTTTTACCGGTTAAATCAAAGCCAAGTGGTTGGGGATGCCTTAACTGGGAAGGAGAAAAATCTGGTGAGAAGTTCACATCGCCTGAGAACATATTCGCAAGCAGACTAGAGAATGAGGTTGGATGCCACCAATTGATATTCGATGATTATGCAACTAGAGGAATCGATCGTCGCGTTGAAAAACTTCTTGGTATGAGAACGCTGGCAACAATACCTGACATTGCAAGGCAAGTTGAAATAATCGCAAAGTGTATTAACGAAGCAGGAGAAAGTGAATTACCAACAATTTTGCCATCAGTGTTCGATTCCATTTATCGCACTCTAGCCAGTGAGATTGCAAAAAATCCTGGGTCTAGAGAATATATACAAGTTCTGTTTAGGGGTAAAGATGTTATACTCACTGATGATAACACTTTAGTCAAGTCAGAGCAAGTTGCATTTCTGCTAAACTACAACGCAAAGCCTTACCTCTATAAGCTACGCAGCGAACTGGCAATGAGATACAATGAAATTATGAGTGTATTGAACGTAAGAGAGAATTTTGTTATGGAAGATTTTCAACGTGCATTAATGTCTCTAAAAGATGATGCAGGTGGCGAGCCACTTAACGATTCGCAACTAAAAACAGTCAGGGCCTTGCTTGAATCAATAAAAGCAGAGTGTTCGCATGATTCTGAAAAGAGCAACGTATGCCTACCTGACAAAGATGGAGTGTTGCACCCAAAGGAAATGGTTGCTGTAAAAGAAACTGTTTGGATGCAAAATGATCGGAGAAAAAGATATCTTCACGATTCTATACCTCCACATCTTGCCCTTGCCCTAGGAGCAAAAACTGCCAGGTCACATTCGATAGCGTCTCAGTCGAGAGGACTTCCTTTTGGACAACACGAAAAACTGACTGTGCGATTGAAGAGAATATTGGAAGCCTACCCATCTCAAATACAAATTCTTTACGAACTATTGCAGAACGCTGACGATGCAGGGGCAAAGGAAGTAAAGTTTGTCTTAGATAAAAGAACTCATCGTTGTGAAAGAGTTTTTGGCGACGCATGGAAACCTCTACAAGGACCCGCCCTGTTGGTGTTCAACGATGCGCCGTTCACGCAACGCGACCTTGAAGGCATACAGAATCTTGGCGAGGGTAGCAAAGGGGACGATTCCGAAAAGACTGGTCAATATGGGATTGGACTCAATGTGGTTTATCATGTGACAGATGTCCCGTCCTTGCTGACAAGTGTCGATGATGAGAGTGTGCTGTGCATTTTTGATCCGCATGCACGCTTTTTAGAAGAATGTTCACAAGCGGAGCCGGGTAGAATGTTTACGGACGGTCGCAATTATCTTAGAGATACCTTTCGCGACATCTACAACACATTTCTACCAGATTTTCTGACCAACGAGCAATCTGCAATTCTTCGTTTGCCTCTTCGTACTAAATCCCATGCATTAAATTCGGCAATCAAGCAGCTTCCTACAACAACTGAAGAGATTCTCCAAATGTTTGACAGTTTCAAAGACAAAGGGCCTGAAGCTATCATCTTCCTAAGGAATGTAAGATCCGTCGAGTTGTACGTTATCGACGAGACTGACCAACCGCATTGTCTTTTCTCGATACAAGCCAAAATGTCAAGCAATGCGAGAAATGCTTCAACAATGCTAAATAAAGATTGCAAATCGCTGAGTGCAGGAATAAGAGAACGAAATTATTCAAAGAGATCTTACACTCCATTTCAGTATGAGCTCAAACTTACTTGTAGTAGACAGGCTCTTAAAAAATGGACAATCATTCAGAAATGTGCGTCAATTAATCCTGAAGACTTGCCGCCGTCTATAGAGAGTCAGTACCAAAATGGAAAGCTTCCATTGATACCTGTTGGTGGGATTTCTTGCAAGAGCAACGGTGAAAAAATTGACGGAAAGGTATATTGTCTGCTGCCTCTTGCTGTTTCAAGTAGCCTGCCAGTTCACATAAACGGCAAGTTCATTCTTGACTATGAATCAAGAAGGCGTCTCTGGTATACCAATGATGAAAGTTTCCAGAAGGACTGGAATTACTACATCATAGAGAATTGCATTATACCCTGCTATGTTGAGCTGATGAAGTCACTGGCTGATCTGCTGATTGTTAAGGCTGATGAAACAGGTGTTCTGGGTATGTTGCATGATGCATTTCAAGTTGAAGCAAATCATGCTAAGAATATTGACATTTATTTTAAGCACTTTCCAAAGCTGTTAGGTAATACAAAGGCTCACGAGTACGATGCTGACTTGGTAAAGATGTTTTACAAGAAGCTAACATCTGAAGAAGTACCTGTCATGCCAGTATTAAGACCGTCTTCAAATGAGCTAAAGGTTGAATTTTTTCCACCAAATACGACAGCAAAACAGTTTTATGTGACAGATTTTAAGGACCAAGGCAAGTTTATCCAGGAAAAGTCACCAAATATTTGTATTGCACTCATCGAAATTGGTATGAATATCTACAATGTTCCTACAGATGTCGTCCAAGGGTTCAGCCATTCAGACGTTCCATTACAAAAGCTTACTCCGAAAATCGTCGCAGATTTTTTAAAAACCAATTCATCAGAAGTGCTGCAAGGCAGAGAAGCTATTCAGCTCCAACACTCAGTCTTTAAAGAAATGAAGACTATAGATGCCTTACTTCAATACTGCATGAAAGATGAAGCATTCCAACTGGACGGAGTACCACTTCTCGTCACTGAAGATGAGTTTTTAAGACGATTTGATGATTCAAAACATGTATTTTATGATGAGCTGTCCATTCTATTTCCATCAAAAAAGAATTACACTTTGCACCGAAATTTAAGATCAACTCTGATAGATCATATGAAAGACGGCTCTGGTCCGTTGCGTAAATTCATGCTAGCTGATTTCAGTGAAATGCTGGATACAGAGTTGCAAGCATGTTTTAAAGAGAAAGATGAGATAGACGTTATTCATAAAGAATCCTTAGATGCTTCTCTTCCAACTCATGGCTGGTTAAGAAATGCATGGAATTTTCTTCGAAAGAGGTACGAGGAGTGGAAGACTAGGCATGTTTACAATGAAAAACAACGTGTTGCAGAAGAAACGGAGCGAAAAATTCAACAGCTAAAACGTAATGCAAAATCATTTCGTTACAGAGATGTAAAGATTGTCTGTCGTACTCCAGAAGAGATGGGAGTAACTCAAGAAGCATTTTTGGGACCAATTTCAAACTGGTGCTTGTTCCCTGTAGAAAGACATGTTCAAAACAAAAGCACCCCAAAGAGATACTTCTTAATAAGAATCAACAAGGCATCTACTTCTGTTGATTGTGGTGAGATAAGTCACATAATCAACGAGCTTGGTCTTCCTGTACCATCGTCATTTCTTGTTGACAACTCTGAGAGCTATGTCAAGTCAAATCAAGACTTTCTTTTAAAAATGGCTGCAACAACAAACAATCCTAATGCCCTGATTGATGCTTTTTATCACGATCTTCAAAGGGACTCGTCTGGTTCCTCTCGATTAACAGTTGAAACTGCAAAAGCCCTGCTTGACTGCTTTCGTTGGAAAACAAATTGTATTGGTTCCACAGGAAGACATCGATTAATGACGCTTCCAGTCTGGGAAGATCTATCTAAGAATTTGAAATCAATTTCTTCTGTCAAAGTGTATTTGATTGATGACGACATGCCGCATGATGGAACGGCCTTTTTGCAAGAAAAAGAAAATGCAGTACTTTTGAAGAGACATTTTGATTTGGATGAACTCTACAAATGGATGGACTTTGAAAGTTGGGGCAACATTCATGTTTATTGCCATTTGATTTTGAAACACTTTAGTGATCTTCAACCAAAAGAGCGATTCGCACATCTTGAATTTTTGAAAAAAAAATATCTCAATAACAATGAATTAGACCCAGCTCTATTAAATGCGCTTAAGAACACAAAAATCATCGAAAAGAATGGTGGAATTTCATATGCAAGTGATTTCTTTGACCCAGATATTGAGCTGTTAACAGTGATGCTACCAAAGACAGAATTTCCGCCAGATGAATACAGAGATTATATTTGGCTGCACTTTTTAAGGTATATTGGTCTTATTTCAATGGTCTCCACCGATCTGTTCTCCACTTTTGCAAAAAGCCTCGAATCTGTGAAAGAGCTTAACGAGAGGAGAGGAAAATCTGGTGCATTGGTGAAGCATCTCAGGGATTCGGATGAATTGAAAGAAGACGAAAGGTTTCTTTACGAAATATCATCGATCCCTTTTCTTGTTGCTGACAAATATGATGAAAGGTTAACTAAAATCGTCCCTGCTAAAAATGAGGAGAACTTACTTTGCTTCAACGATTCTCTCAAACACAGTGACAGAAACATTACCCTTACATGGGCAGTAGAAAACATTCTACCAAACTACGCTAGTCAGAGTCCTTTTTTCAAACCGTTGCCTTACAAACAACTTAACGTGAAGGCAGACGTACCTTCCTATAGTGTTGCAAGAAACCTCTCAGAAGTGGTACAAAGTTCTTTAATGTCTTCCGTTGCCAAAGGAGTGGAGAAATATTCGCCCGACTGTTGTATACAGATGGGAATTATTTTTGAAACCGCATACAACTTTCTGAAGGCAGCAAAAGATGACGAAACTGTGAAGTTGTTACGCAGTATTCCATTTATTCTAACAGGAGATGATTTGGTGTCTATTGCAGAGAGAGTAACCTTGGAACAGGGTTTTAATATTCGTCCATACCTTTTTTCCATGCCAACGACTTTGGGAAAGTTTGTAGATTTATTCAAAGATATCGGGATGTCTGAAAAACCTACAATAAACCAGCTTGTGGAAGTTCTAAACAATATGTATTCCAATACAGCTGAAAAGCCTCTTGATCCAAACGAGGCTCGCAATGTAGTCAAGGTCATCTACAGACTAATAGATCTAGTAGAGAATGAGGATTGTTTTAGTAATATCATTACACTTCCTCTGCCAGGAGCGTATGGGAGAAAACTGTCAACAGCAAGTCTTTTTAAATCACAGGAATTGATATACTTTGATGACACCCATTTAGAAAATCGATTGGAAAAGCTGAGCAGACCAAGATTACACTTGAAAATCACACAAGAACAGGGGAGTTCGACAATGGAAAACCTTTCACGACAAGCCGTTTCCCAATTCATTGGGAAAATCCCTGCAGAACTACGACCAACAAAAATCAGTGATTTTGTCAGGGAAGAGATGCTAGATGCTGAGACTCTCCCTAACGATGGGTTTACAAAAGATCTTCAGGACAAAATGAATAGCCGCCAGTTTGCTGAATGTATCATCCGCTTACTAAAACATCAAGCGAACGGAGGCTCAGAAGACGATCAAGGAAGCATTCACAAAATACTAGAGCTTTTGTCCCTAATACACGTGGTAACGAAAGAGAGAGTGCAAACAGTGTTGTATCAGTCAGATGAATTAAAGATAGAGGACAGTGAATGTGACAAAGACGTCTTTATAGAAAACAAGACCAATATGCTACACATCTACATCAAGTCATCACTTACAGAGAAAGCTGACACCATTGGAGCTGTTGCATCTGAAATGGTCGCATTTTTCGGCAATCTCTTTAAAGATCCGAAATTGTCACCTCTTTTGAATACTTTGCTGGATAAAGACCCACAGACAATGCACGAGTTTCTTGACAAACAGGGCATTTGCAGAGATTTTGAAGATCTGGCTTCACTGACTGGCAGATTCTATCGAGTCGGTGCATTTGTTCCAATTGATTTGCATTTCATATTGATAAATGATATAACAAAGTTTGATGCAGGTGACTATGTGGCCTATGAAGTTGAAGATCCAGGCTTAGATAACAAGGATGGTGACCCAGTTTACATATACGCAAGGATTGTAGAACGCATTACACAAGGAGAGCAGAAAGACTTCTACAAGATAGATATTGGTCTGGATGATCCAAAGATCGTTCACAAATCTGAATTGTATGGTTTTTGCCGACCAGAAAATTTTAAAGAAGAAGACCAAGCAGAACCCGAAAGTTTCGAAGAGGTTATTGAAAGCATTAGAAGAGAGTTGGAAGAAGCATTCAGACATGGTGAGGCATGCGCCAAGAAGATCATTAAGCGTCTTTGGTTAAAATGGCATCCGGATAAGAATCCAGGACGGGAAGAATTCTGTACGGAAGTATTCAAGTTCATCCAAGCTGAGGTAAAACGCTTGCGTGGAGACAGCAAAGACGGCTTCTGGACCTCCCAAGAATCGCGTGGACGATATTTTCAAAGAGGAAGAAGATTTGTCAGTAAAAGAAGGAATTTCAGCAGCCAGAGTAATAGTGGATATACCTGGAGCAATGGGTATTGGAGGGCATCAGATAATAAGAAAAACCCGCAACCTGGTGAAGCAAGAAGATGGTATCGCCAAGCTAATTATGACCTAAATGCTGCCAAAAGCGACGTAGATGGTGGTGATTATGAGTGGGTGTGCTTCAAGTGCCACCAGGTAAGTAACTTTACAGTAATTAAGAAAGCTTATAGAGATTTAAGTAACTATAAATTCATTACAACTACAAGTTTGAAGGAGAGGCTAATTGGTGATGACATTAAAATTTGCTTAAATAAATTTCATATTTTGGCTGTATACCAATTTTATATCAAGATTTTTACTGAAGCAATTTGATGAGATAATGCTCATCTTCTGTTTAGTTACAAAAGAAGAATTTTTCTGGTTTTGACTTGGTTAATCAGAATTAGATCGAGCGCAGAGTGAGCTTAGCCCAAAAGCTTTTTAGGGATATCACTGAACAAAAGAAAATCAAATTATAATTTACATATCTTTTACATTAAAGACTATTTTCATTGAATTTTTCTTTAACTTTTTAAACTTTACCAAATGAGACTCTGATTGCGTTGTAAAATGTTACTATATGGAGCATGGTAAAGGAAACATTGGTTGGTATTCAAACTTCTTTTAATTCCCAACAATTTCAGGAAAACTGCCAACAATGGGGTATGGGGATGAGAGGAGCGTTAATTTTCTGCTATTGTATAGTGGGTACAGTAGCTTCATGCCTTGTGCCTAACATTTCTGGCAACGATATAAGTGTACAGAGAAAAGTCTGCTTTTGATTCTGTTCATTTCATTGGATCAAATCACCATCAACTTTTCTTCATTTTTCTTTCAAACAGGCAGCTGAAAAAGGCCTTAAAGCAGCGGTATACATGAAGGATTCAGAAAGAGCCAATCACCATCATCTTGGACAAATTGCAAAGGCAACCGAAAATTCCCTTCTTCCACGTCTAGCTATTGAGCTAGAATCACTTTTGGTTGGTTCTGCTGCGTTGAGGTATCCTGATCGATGGTGCTATCCTGGTATACCACATGATAAATACGACAAAGAAAAGGCACAAATGGCCCTAAAAATCACCCAGCAAATTATGGTCGAGGTTGAAAGCATCGTAAACTGAATTGAACAATGCGTATTGAAAAACATTTACTATTAATGAACAAGTTTTTAAATGACTTTGTAGTTTTAGTTTTAAAATTTAACTAGCAATTGCAGTTTGGTTTATTGTTGCCTTCGCAAGAACGATCCCACTTAGATATCCTCAAAGTCCCCTCTTGTCACTTTGTATCTCCAATATTGATAAGCTTATTTGTTCAAAGCTTGATTGCCAACCGATTGTTATTATTAGAGGAACTCTTGCCGACCACTCTCGCATATCAATGAAGTTTTTTGATGGAATTTTAATAGGATTTAAATCTGTTAAAAAAATCTGCATTTCTCTTGGAAAATATAAAGCGCATCTTTTAAGGATCTAGAGATACTGGTTTTGCCTATAGACCATTACCAAACAGATTTCAAGTACATTGAAAATATAATGTTGTCACGAGTAAATTCAAAGAAATTCAGCCCAAGCGAGCAAAGCACTAATACTGCATTAAAGACAAACTTATTTATCGTTACTTTCTCTGGCAGGTTTTCTGTAAGGTATCCCTGCTACGCTATTCGGTTGATTTACAACTTCATGGGTCTGTTTTCATAGGGGAAAGTAGAAGTACTTTAAATCTGCCTAAATTTTGTGGACACTTGATAATGATTATAGATGCATGAACACTAAAGAAAACCAGAGCTTTTGTCTGAGATCTTGCTGTGTTAGCCATAAACGTTTTGCTGTTCTTTAAAACCTGAAAATATGCTATTACAGGGAATATAAGCGCTCTAACTGCACAAACCACAGTTTATTTCTAAATGAAAGTTGCTACTTTTCCAGGGGTGAATAATTGACGTAATCAGTAATCATCGTTTGCAGTAATCATTAAGTGATAAATCCTGAACGCTTCTGGACTATAGTGCTTCTGGACTATAGTGCTTCTGGACTATCATGCCAAATATTTTGATCTTTATTTTTATGTTTTGCATTTTATTCTTTTTGCCAATATATTCTTTAGATATATTCGATAGATATTTAATCAATTTATAATTTCAACTGCTGGTACAGTTTAATCTTGTTGAGAAGAATTCCAGATCTGGTGCTACCTAAATATGGGGGTTGGAAAGTCAAAAACTTAAGTATGTCTGGAACTGAAGTGTGAGGAGTTTCTGAGTTTATAGTTACGTTTCAATCAGTCAAGTTGATGCAATGTGGCCTTTTTTGTCTGGGGTATAGAGTATAATAATTGCCATCAAATTGGGCGCATTCCTATAATGATTGGAAGCAATACCCTCAGTTTGGAAAGTTGATTGATTACACACTTTGAATATATCATAACAGAGGGGCAGGCAACACATATGGTAGCGCCAGATTTTGGGGCACTGTATGATACTTCATTAAGATAGAATAGACTATAATAAAAATGAGCTGCAGCAGAGGGCCCTCAGAGTAGGACAGATTGATTTTCAGGCCTTTTAACATCAGTTCTTGGATTTATCATCTACCGCAGATAACAATTGCAATAAAAAGATTTTCGAGCTAAGTTCGTAAATAGATACCCTGAAATTTCTGTCTACGTGATGCATGCATATTTTGCCATCTAACTGTTTGTTACGGCAATAACTTGTCACTTTTAATAATTCAAAGACTACAACCTGTAAAGGATCAAGACAGCCCTCACTTCACAGCACTAGTGTCCTACCTTTAGGAACTTGGATAGTTTTCTCCGCTCTAAGCTGCAATATTTGGTGTTGGTAACTGCCTGTAACTGCCAGGGAAATTCCAGGATCCTTCCCATTTGGAAGTGAAGATCACTGTTTGAAGAAGTCGTAATATAGGTTTTGAAAGAGCCTTAAGCTCTTGCCATATGTAGGAAATTGTAGAGCGATGAGCCCAATATTATCATAGGTTTTTATGTTATAAACTGATTCCAAAAATGTAGTTCACCTTGCACTTGATTGCAAATTGCGGTACAGATAGGAAGTTTTCATTTAAATTTTTATAACTTTAACATTTGATATCTTTGGATAATTGTTTGAATAGCACTTTTATGATATATATCATTGTTTGGTTTATGATAAAGCGCTTCTTTCTTTAAGCATCTTGTGAAGTATTTAATGAAACCCTTAACAACGAGTGCTGCTTCAATTGTTTGCAAACAGTTTTTACAAATTACAGTTTCAGTATTTAATCTAGAAACCAAAAAAAGCAATGTACATACATTTACTTTGCAAAAGTATGGAAACGATTCGAATTTTAACTCACGAAAAGTATGGCGCTTTGAGTGCTAATGAAAATTCAATTTCCTTTCTATTGTATCATTTTTGAAGCTAAACGCTCAAACACCAAAAACCAAAAAAACATCAGTCTAAAATTTTAAGAAAATGTTTTAAAGATAAAGACCACATTGCAGGAAGTCACGAAGGTGGTAAGAAAAAGAAGAATTTTGAATCCACTTATATCGGTGAAAAACAAACGAGTGAAACAATTTATTCCTGGGATAAATCTGTCCAAAAAATTGTGTACACAAAGCCGGTAGTATGGAAATGGTTATTATTAATTTTTCTGAGGAAAATATCGCCTGCTTTCTGAAAACAATGCTACTTATCAAAATAAAAAATTTTGATATTTTGCGGAACAGTTTCAATGAAAAATTTATGATGAATGAATAAATAGGAAATGTATTTTTATTTGTTAAGGTTTCACATTAAGCAAACCATGATATTGTACATTGTACAACAATTAATTGTTTTATTTTCATTGTTCATATTGGTTGGCAGCGACGAGGCAATTTTTGCCTTGCTATTTTTTCGATACATTTACACTGTAAGTGCACAATTGATTAACGTATTTCATTCTGTTTACATTCTGTAAAGTTTACATTCTGTTAGTATGTTTTCAAGTCCATACCTCTTCTGGATTAAAGCTTCCAAAAATCACTTCAAAACATCTCCCAGCTTATAATTATACAGCAAAAGCTTTCATGACCAAAATAGAAAAAGTTATTTCAACTTAGTTACTTTTTTGCTTTCCTCATGCTGTAGATTCTGACGAATATTTTGGCGCCTTGAAAATTGAATTTGGTCCCAGGAAAGCGCGGCTTGCCTCGACTTGGATCCGATACTCGTCCCATTGAGAGACTGCTCTAACAAAATGCCAAGAGCGCCAATTTGACAAGCCCCGCGGGTAATTTTTTTCACTCGGATTGGTGGGTCATTTGCCCCAGTGGACCCCTTTTGCTTGACCCAAGAGTGAAGGAAAATCAGTACTTATGCCCCAGTGGCCTCAAAAACTGTTATTGATTTTTTTTATGTCGCTAGCTAAAATCAATCACAATTAGAAAATTACTAATCATAATCATAACCTGAAGGTATTTGTTGATTATGAAAACAATAATTTTGTTTTCTATTTCGCCCCCTCCTTCTTGTGAATTCATCAAGATCCTCCCCTCAAATGCAGTACTATGCTGGATCCATATGGCTGTATCCACTTTTCACAACCGTAAATTGTGTATTTGTGCTAAATTGTGCTTTTATAAAGCGTTATATATATAAATAGCGGTATACAACGTATACCCTTTATCAAAAATATTTGAAGCAATGACTCCCTCCTCCCTGATAGATTTGCAATGTCAAATGTCATGGAATCAATGGATCCTTGCAGGAGTGAGGTAAAAATGCTACTGAAAATGCCTTATGAGCATGAAGAAACAGCAAGCTTAATAAATCCATTATCTCAGAGTCATTAGGGAACATCAAACAAGAAAAGCTAAAAGTCTATTGCATCATAAATCTGATAAAATATACTCAGAATTATTTTAAACAGGGAGTAGATGAATACGTTGAATAAATAATATTGAAAAACTCACAGCTAACACAATCTATTAAGTTATTTTTTGCATAGCACTACAGTTTATATATATAGTCTGAAATCTCTGCAGAGAGTCCCATTTTCAATGCCTGCTAGCTTTTGAAGTTCAAAGGCATCTTTAGCCAATCGTGAAGGTCTGCACAAACGGCTGGTTTTGTTGTCAGTCTAGATACTTTGAATTCTATAAGGAAATGTAAGAAAATC
Organism: Catostylus mosaicus; assembly: GCA_964019065.1. Lineage (NCBI taxonomy): Eukaryota > Metazoa > Cnidaria > Scyphozoa > Rhizostomeae > Catostylidae > Catostylus > Catostylus mosaicus. Next base: position 3,042,064 of record OZ025188.1, on the reverse strand, counting down.
AATATCTGAATTACACAGCAGGTAAGGAGAGGAAATGGTGAGTAGGTACCCAAAGGGACCCGTGGTACAGAGCATAAATAAAGTATTGTAAACATCGGACACAAACATGTATCGTGTTAAAAGTACAAGAGAAAGGTGGTAATAGTGCTGGACTGTGGGTACCTTGCGCAGGAGGGGTGGGGTGTCAATGTAATGTTATTGGGAAACTGTATTGTAGCAGGGTCTTTGGAAGATCTTTGGAAAAAGCAACGGAGGAAGAAAGAGAGCCAATATACCAGCAAGGGTTTATTCAATTTTGAGGGGTAAGATCAGTTAACATCATCTTGTAGAATGCTCCTTCATGATCACCACTGGTGCACTTGAAAACGGAGAAGGACAACAAAGTCTGCGTCAGATCCAGGGCCGTAGCTAGATGTGTTGATTTTTAGGTGTCTAGGATAAATATGCTGACAAAATGGACGTAAAATCCTCTGTTTACTGATAAGTAAGCAAAATTTGCCGAAGCAATACCCCTTTATGGCCACAAACGCCTTGTTTTTAAATCGAAACTTTTTGCCTTTGGAGTGTCATACCCCTCATCCCTCTAAGCTTCGGCCCTTTCAGACACCGCGGGACCGTGACTTAACCCTTTCACCCCTGGAGGGGCCATATGGTCCAAAGACAAAGACCGCAAGAATCAATTTTTCCAGGGGGTAAAGTATAAAATATCGTAAATGTTTTGATGGAAGTTTTCTCCATTAGTTTACGCTTTCACCTAAATTATCTGACTATGCGACCCCCTGAAAAGCATAGATTTTATGCTTTTGACAGTTAAGTAAAAATAAGTCCGGGTGCGAAAGGGTTAACAGGCATCAGAATGGCAGAATACCAGCTCGTCAGAAATCTGAATGGCAGAAAGCTTAGATGGACAAAAATGAGTGGAATGGCTCTAGTCAGGTCTACAATTGATCTAGTATTAATCCTTGTCTGTAAAAAAAACCTGACAATGAATAAAAATCGATGGTATGCTAATACACGTTTTTTTCATAAGAACAACCTTTATAAGAAACACCAGGCTGAGATTAGGCCAACAAAAAAGAACATCCTAGGAAACAAGGCAGGCTGAGATTCAAAAAAACTCAAGAAATAAACTATCATTAACAAGCGAAAATAACAATCTACTACAGAACAGAACAGTATAAAGTGCTAAACAGCGATTAAGCAATCTGGTTGTAAGAGAATTAGTTCAACACCATCGATATCAGTTTTTTTTACACTACAATGCTTATGAAATTAGGAAACGAAAATAAGAAAAAGAATAGGAAACCTTAGGCTGAAAATATACAGAGAAATAAGAAACGTCAGGCTGAAACTGGAACCAAATGTTCTTATAAAAAAAACGCTTACAGTTGATGGAAAAAAAGCTTGGATTGACAAAAATAAATGGAGAGGCTCTAGCCAGGTCGATCATTTATCTAAAATTAGTCCTTGTCTGTAAAAAAGCCTGACAATGGATGAAAATCGACGGTATGCTATTAAAATGCTTACAGTTGATCCAGTTCTCTCCAGGTATTGTCGGTATCACATTGTTACAGAGTGTTTTACCACAGCAATATGATATCACCCGAACGCGCCCCATACCATAATGAAACAGTGTACTACGATTCCTCCTGTAGTTGATGCCACAAGTTAAGAAATGCTGAAACAGCTGATAAGAAACAAATATCAGCCTAATAATCCACAATGCAACTTCTTGAATAAAATGCAACAGAATTTAATAAAATACATTATAAAAGGAATGCTTTATCAATGATATGATTTACCAATGGGGTGGCTACGGGAGCATAGGAAGATGGCAATCCCCCCCCAAATTTTTGCGTTGATAAGAAATGTCTTAAGACAATACTATATTAAGGCTTTTAAATAGCTTGTGGTAATCACGACTTCGATAGATGCAGCCTAAAAAGAGTAGAGGGCATAACCCCATACCCTCATTACTCTATACGCCTCACGTTTGTATAGCCCAGGCCAGGCCACTTTTATTAGCTTGTGACTATTCTATGCACCGGAAGAGTGACTGCACATTGCCTTGCAAGATTTTTAGTTTGGACTGCTTGAAACCTGAAAAGATTTGGCAGACAAAACTGTCCTGCTGGAAGACAATAATTTTATAACCCCTGAAATGACCCCTCTGGCAGGTAGAAAAAATAGTATCAGGGTTAACTGGGACTTTAATTTTATTGATAACTTTATGAATGAATGCTTGACAGATGAATCAAGGCATTATGACTCATATTTTTAAAAAAGGGCAGTATTCAAAGAACGGCGTAGTATTTTGAACCATTAAAGATATTAAGGGTATAAACGATACATTTTTGTGAAGGAAGATTTAAAAACGTTTGAATACTGAAATCCTCCAGTTATGTCATGTTTTAGGGTTTGGGGATGATGATAAGCCGAATATTGATATAGGGTACAGCCTGGCAATTCTGTTAGCACTGCTATAAGTGAGGGTCTTGTTTAATTCAAAAGCAGTAAAACTATCAATAAACAGGTTAACAGATACCTGAAACAACTTTCGTTATTTATCATTTAAATTTTCCGGGACTATGTAAATAGCTATAAACCTTGCAGATATTTTTTGCGTCGTTGCTTCAAAACAATGATCGAATCTGAAACGATGGGCTAGAAGCACCATGGCACTTTTTGCCAAACTATGCAAAATTACCCTTGAAAACCCAAAATTGCTACGGATTATGGGAGTGGTCATGTACAACTTCTTTAACCAGTTCCCCTTACTTTTGAATTCTTTCTTTGTCCCTAATGTCGATTGGTTTTTAGTTAAAACAACTTCCTTACAGCTCCTGTCCTTGGAACATGCAGTGCCAAGCAAATTGTGAAACTAACCTCTGTATCTTTTATGCATCCATATGTCACCAGCTTTGATCTTTTTGTTCCATGCTCATAGATTTGACTGACATAGCATCCATGCGTGGACCAGCATGTACTTGCGAGCCCATGCTGTCTCCCTCGCTTGCACAAAACTACCTGGTTTAAATCAATTTTGTTTCCCTCACTGTTATAGTTGTCCACTACATCGCCTGTTAAAAGAAGCAGTCTGCTAAGTGATCGACTTGAAGGTGGAGCGAATTTGAAATACAATAAGGATTTGAAAAGGCAGATGTAACGGATTTTAGGTCGTAACAGCCCATGTGGTAGGAAAATATTCCAATCGTTCGGAATATTCAAAGAAAGCTTGTTTTATCAATCCACAAAATCGAGCCAGAATCTAAAGGAGAGCTGCAAGAAAACATGCAATTACTAAGCTGCTGCGAGGCAGTTCTTTACATTCGTTGTCATTAATCTTAATGCTCTTTCCTTTCTTGCATGGAATGAAGCAGGTCCTCTCAGCAAAGTCTTCAAGACAATGATACAATCATTTTAATTTCACAAGGCTCACAATTAGCTTTTCATCTGGTTGTGAAGTTTCTTAAACTCTTATCAAACAGCACTGACTAAATGGAAATGAATTATGTTTTTTAGCTCCTTTTCATACAGAATGCTAGAGTCAAAAAGCTTTTCAAATTGGGCCTTCTCATGTAAAAACACTCAAAGTAAATAAACTACCTACATACCTTTTCCTAAACACATAAGGAGAAAAGGAACTAAGTACCAAAGCCAGCGATTCTTGAAATAGACGAGATCTTCCATTAGGGTAGATCGTTCAAAATGTCTTGAAAGCTACTTTTCCTCGCAGAATCTACAAAGGGAAAATGAGACAGTGTATCAACGTAAATATAGAAAAAACATATGCAGCATATCATCTAGACATAGTCAGCTATAGCCTCCTTCCTACCTCCATTTGATCTTCTGTTTTGGTAGAAAGGCAAGAAAAAATTTTGGAGAAGAGGTGTGGGGCTGCGGTGTCGCATGAGGATTGAGCTCCTTAGCAATCATTTCCGCATTATTTTCTTGCTTTTATCAAGCAACTTGTGTAATCATTATGCATTCTAACTACGCACGTTCAGTGTCATTATACCAGAACTCACACTTTCCTAGCAATCACATGATTTCAGAACTAAAACATTTTGAGAAAATTCCTCACAAAAATTAACTTGTTCTAATCCTACCATTAGAATTTCAAGTACCATGTAGTTATTTGAAGAAGCTTGTCTTTATAAAGATTGGCCTTGAATGGTTTGTTCGTTTAATCAAAGCAATGAAATTATTCAATACTTTAGCTATAGAATGTAACATTCGAAGCAAAACCTAGTTGCATTCTTTCTTAGGCTGAAAGAACTTAGTACTTGACTTTTAAATATTTATTGTAAACCTGTCTCTTAGAAAACAGTGCAGCTACTAAATCTTTAACCAAAAAAATAAATGACATAGGTTTTCATTTTAGAGGTTAAAAAAACTGCAGAGTGCCAAACTCTATCAATAATAGCCTTCACGTTGGCTTTAATAAATGTTTGAAGGAAGCTGCATTTTCACTGACCTTAATTTTTGAAGGTCATTTTCTAACGGGTGTTGCAATCACGCTAGTCGAGAGCCAGCTCGGGCCCTGGAACTATGAACGGCATGGACCCTTTGGCAGGTGTATAGTGGCGCAAGGGAAGAGGGGGCTTTAGCCCCACTAAAATATTATTTATTATTCAGCTCCTCAGTCTGAATCAATTAACGAATGAAGAAATGACGAAATCAATGAAAATTACGCTTTCTGCATTCACAAAACTTTTTGCGGGTCCGTGAATTTACCCCCAGCTACCCCTCTCTCGAGTGTACTGGTTGCAATTGCGTGGATTGGAAAATGAAAATGCAATCCGTTAAACATCTATTCGAAACGAGAGAACTTTAAATCAAAACAGTTTACGACATTTCCTACTCACATAACGCTGTTAAAAATAATATTGCATAATGCCTAAAACTGCTTGCAGGTAGATCCCCACATGCTTGCTGAAATACCGTTATACTAAATTGCATAATGAAAATGTTGTTTGTTTTGCTTGCGAAATATTAACGATGTAGTTAAACTAACATGATAATTTATTGCTTAAGAAAACATTACTTGAATTGACTTAGTAAGTTATCGAGTTATCTTAAAACAGAAAAAGGCATGGCTTTGTTATTATCATAATTATTACTCTTTTCAGCAGCCTTTCCCACGACCAACATGTTTAGAGCAATTTAACCTTTGGGTACGTGAGTACGGTCAATATGAATATGAAAACGTCTCTAACAACCAGACTCAAATCCACTTGTTAGATTTAATAAAAAAGTTAGAGACGTTGGATTTTAAATAATTGTTTAGATCATATTGCTCCGCTTGAGCCTACTGGATAAAGGATTTATCTAGGGCTTGTCCCGCCCTTACGGGTAAACATCGCATCAATTTTAAGACGAATCGAGAAGGCATTAGGTGAGCATACTTATATTTTCATGGGGAAATATTTGCCCTCCAGTGGCTATTTCCCTCCTGCATTGCGACGATATTTTTTCGATGCTTACTTATACATCTGTTCAAAAAAAATTTAGGATGACAGCAGTGCTCAAACGTGCTTAACAATCACTGGCTTTCAGTGCTTAAGCTTTTTAAGAACCTTGTAAACGAAATATACTATTTTACCCTTACATGTGACGCATACTACTTAATACCACGCAGTTCTCAAAAGAATGACATTTTCGAAAAAATAAAGAAATTTTTGGGGACAAGGCTTGTATCACTTGGAGAAAAGTCAACGTCTAGAACAAAAGCAGGACGACTTAGCATATAGAAAGACTAATCTCTGACTTCCATGAGAGAAATGCGACTAGCTATTTGTTTGAAAATGTAATACATAAGCTGTATCTTGCAAACTTAAATTCGTAAGACATGAAACTTTACCTTGTAGATCTCACCACTTTAGACTGCTTATTAGGTCTTCAGTTTTTCAAACACCAACTCTACCACGTTTCGTTAGTTAAATGGCTGCAATTGAATCATTATGTAGAGATAGTGTTCTCACAGCAAAATCATATGAACTGCGCCAGAAGAGGGATTGAGTGACCTAAAATATAGCCCTAAGAGACATCAGTGACGCATTAACTGTGCAGAAACATCAATCATTCTATTGATTCTCTATATAAGTCCTCTCTGTTTGTCTGTCTTTGTAAGCCAGATGATCATTTTGAAACTGTGAGGGCGGCAGGAAGGATAACAAACTGCAAAGCATGCATGTTTCTCTGTTCACTTATTTAAGATAGACTTACGCAAGCGGTTTGATGGTGATGCTAAAAACATGTCTAGGCATTGTGCTCTAAATTCCTGTCCAAATTAGATGTAAATACCGTATTTCCTCTAACAAATAAGAGCCGCAACATAGCTAAAGAGTTGAAGCTAAGGAGGCGCCAGGGTAGAAGCCAATAGGAGGGCTGGGAGCAAAGCCACCTCCCAGGGACCAGAAATTACCATTTCGTCGGAAATTTGACCTGATTTAAACAATAGATTGAACAATAAACTATTGTTCTTTAAACAATGGATTTGTCTTTTACAGTTACCACCTTCCACACTCCACTGTAGCTTCGGTCCTGCCCAATTGCAAACAACCTCTCTAAAATCTGAATATCTTCGAATTGCATGATAGAATCAGCCGCTGAAGAGCAGTTTCTTCCCATGAAAATACAATTATGCGCATCCAATTCTGGTTTTATCTCTGTCCAGCAGTCTCAACACAGGGAAGCATGATCTTATAACTTATTCAAAGGAGAAGCTTGAAAACAAGGCAGTGTTTGGAGCAAACTTCTCCTTACAACTGTACCAAGTAAACGGATAACCAGTTTTTTGGACTAGATTCAAAGTTGGCGCTAGAGCCCAAAAACGTGATGTGCCAACTGCCGAGTCTTATCAAAATCATTTATTTTCTTTCTCACAACAAGGCAATTCAAAAAGACCTGATGCGCTAATGTTAGGCCCATTTGAGTTAACAAAGTGTTGGTACTATGGCCATTACGCTCTCCGAGAAACAATGCTCCAACTACGGTCAGTGCCAAAAATTTTGTTTAATTCTTTATCTGGCTGCCGATGGAGTGTTAGTGGGAATTATTTAGGGGGAAGCTGCCTCCGTGAAATAACATAGCGCCATCCGTGCATATAATCATTAGAGACCAACTTTTACGAAATGCTGAAAACCTCCATTTGGGACAATGCTAGTACAACTTCTGAGAGAAAATGCCAGTCTTTTCGAAAAACCTAAGAAAGTCAAATCGTTTAGGAAGAGACATTCTTCATTCTACGTTGAACTAAATTGTTTAATAAATTTCTTAGTTATTTTTTAAATGGGTTCAAGCGATAGAAAGTGGATGTAAAAGAAACTACGTCGGTGAAATTTCTGTTTTAGCCTCCCCCTAAAAATCAAGCCCCAATCGCGCCCCTGGACCCAACAACACCATCGGAAACTTAATTTACTTACTACATGAATTGCCCTTCGAACAACTTCTTGCAAATAAGGCTTGAAGCTGAGTAATGTTTCGTTAACATAAATGAGACTTACCTAAGATGAAATTTAACTGTTCTTTTGCTTCGTACCACGATCAGACTTTCGTTTGAGAATTTTAATGGCACCACTTCATAATCCAACTTTAAACAGCATTCTATTTGTGCCTTTTGCAAACTCTAACAATTTTTCGTTTCCGTTTCTAGATTCAATTTAATCCAAACAGTGCAAAGATTCTGCATAAGTCCTGAAGCAAAATTTCTAGCAAATCTGCGTCAGATTGAAGCCCTAGTTTGGCGAGAATTCGACCTGCGATTTCCTTCACAACTGCTGGAGGTCGTTTGCAGTAACGCAACGAATCAACCTGGTCCTCTGGAAAGAAAGTTCGTAGGGGATCTATCAACTGTTTATGGCCTAATCATTTAAAAGAGATGATAAGAGAAATGATGGCAGTTGACCCATCAAAACGCTACATTTTCTGCAATATGAAACACTCTCTTTTTTAACTTTCTCTACAGAAAGTTATTAGTTCTTATTAACTTACAAATCTTAAAAGTTGCTAACAAGCCCAAATTCTCAGAAAATTGCCGACAAGCTAATCTGTGGAGACTTTCCACTTTGTGAAGACAGGCTACTTGAAAAGAGTTGATGATTACTAGATCTGAATGCAAGGACTCATTTGATCACGCTGTTCCGCTTTCAAAATTGACATTTGTAGATTCTACAAAGTTGCCATACAGTGCCCAAGGCAATCGAAATGAGTAGCATTGAGCCAGGGGAAGGTGCAATGAATTAATTCACGACACGGTGATGCCAGGAGTGTTTTGGAAAAATTTTGTTCTGTTTTTTTGCATGATGGTGACAGCCGGACAGGGGTGGCGCTAGAGGCAACATCATCCAAGACGAGCTGTCTTGGTGCCGATCATTTTGAAAAAAAAAGCTGCTTACCAGTTTAAATACTGTCCATAAAACTTTTTGCATTGGTTGTAGAATCTCTTTAAAAGTTTACAGAAAAGATACAAGACCACTCGGCCCATTTGGGGGGGCTAAGGTCATGGTTTGGAGAGGCTAAGGCACTTTTCCAATGTTCCTGTAATTACACATTCTCTGTATTCACTTAAAAGAAGTTCCTTTATTTGATATGAAACGGGAAAACGAAGACTGCAGTTTAATCTTAATTAAAATAACTTTAGATTACTCCTGTTACATTATTAAATAAAATCAAATCTCTGAGGAAATAGCTGCGCAAAAAGAAACAATGTGATTTCCTAAAGATTAACTTTAGTTAATGTTTGATGTTAGAAACACAGAGAGATTTCCTTAGGGAATCACAGTAATGAATGATTCTACAAGCTGGAATTCAGGGTAGCTTCGCATCTTAGAATAAAGGCAAATGTAAACCTTTAGACTAAAGCCAAAAGTCGTAAGAGTCGTTATGCAATCGAATAGCTGGATAGTAGCAATCTCTGCTACAGAGGGTATCTATCCTAGGAACATAGGCACCGACTCTTGATTTTCGAAGGGGGGGGGGGGCTCAATACAAAATTCTCTTCTCTAAACCATACTGAAAATAAGACCAGCAAAGTAACTAAACAGAACAAAAAGCTACGAGTGAAAGTAAATGGCGTTGTTTTAAAGGCGTAGTTTAGTTCTTCGATTAACAATTTATTGTATCCATCCATTGAAAACAGATGAAGATACTATGCCTAAACGGGAAATCAAGCTAAAATGCGATAAAGGGCAGGCTTTCTGAAATTTCTCAAAGAGGGCTCAGCCTCTCTTGAATTCAGTGGGCTGAATGCACACAGATTCCGGAATAACTTTGACTGTTTAAGTCCCTTTTGTTCTTGTGGAATGGCAAATGAAGACAATGAGCATTTTCTCCTGCACTGCCAAAGGTTTGAATTGATGCGCACTGATCTCCTACAGAAACTCTCAGACATCCCAGAAGTAGATATTTCAAAGCTTAATTCTAAAACATTATATGAGAAGGTTCTTCTATGGCAAGCCACACCTTAACGTAATTGATAATAGAATTATTCTTAAATCAAACCATCTCTTTCATTGAATCGACGAATAGGTTAAACTGACTCAAGTTCTGAAATTGCAGCACCCAACCCCCTTAAACTTTTCGTTTTTCTTCTAATTAGATATCATTGTTGAATTGTAAGCACCATTCGCAATGTAAGCACGATAACCTTGAGTTCTCTCCGGTTGCGAATGGTACATAAAAATGTTGATAAGTTTTTCTTCTATTTTTGTTTTCATGGTGATATAGAAAAATGCCTCCCCACTTAGCAATTTTCTTAGGGGTGGCTCGAGCCTCCAAGCCCCTACAAAGTCGGCGCCAATGCCTAGGAGTCTTGGTGCACTGACCTCAACTTTTTTCATCTATCAGCAGGTTCCCCTTGTTCTTTCCCACACAAACCACATTTCATGGTTACCCTTCGATCGACATCAATTGTAAACAAAGGTTAAACTGCTCAGAGTTTCTTAACTGGAGAATGCTCTTGCTTCAATTAGCCTTGCTACTGACAGAAGTTCTCTAAGCGCGGTTCACAGATCTTCCTTTTCCTCATGCTTTGTATTATAAAGTATCTACTTAAACGTAATTAGTTAATATATTTTTCAAATTTGTTTGAAGAGGAATTTCAAATCGGCGAAGTGAACCAAGGTATGGCTATTTTCACTCAAAATTTGGAGAGGGATTGAAGTGATGATACGGGGGTTTTGCAGCCAGAAACCATCAGTCAATAAAATTGATTTTTCTCATGTGTTCCAAAAATTTAGCAAAGGTCTGAAGTTTCTGGAAGAATCCTCTGAAAGAACAGCATAATTAATCATTTACTTTCCGAATTGCCTTTGGCAATACTTTGGTCTTGTTAGACTTTATGCAGGTTTAATTAGTTTTTCAAGGGTTGTTTTCTTGTAAACATAACTCGTGCATTTCAAACCTAACAGTATCTTGCAGTCGAGGTCAATAGCGAAACTGAGGCTTCTTGAATAAGCTTGCGATGGCCGCGAAAAGTAGTTGGGACAGAGGCTTTTCATTGGCCACGAAGGCGTATTTCACGCTTCATTATCGCATTTCACATAGAGAGTTCCCCGTACCCCTAAAACAATTATGGGAAGAAGTGCGAACAAGACATTTGATGCACATTTTCAACTCATATCCAATTTCTCTTTATTCCCATGTCATATCAAAACATTTTACCTATAGAGGGGCAGGGGAAAGGAGCGCAGTGTTTCAGCTCTTTAAGCGGGCAGTGTAGCAATCCTTAAGGCAGGTGAATCACTGAGGCGAACACTGACACATTTTGTTGAGAAAAATTTCGCGAATAATATTTTGCTGAGGCAAAATGCTCCCGTGTCTTGCCGTGTGAGCGAATTCTGCCATTCCTTGCAGAAAGCGCAAATTTCCAATGCGTTTGACAATTTTGTTCACTCGTAGCATTAAGCTCAGCGCGTGCGTCTTACGAAAGCTGTTGGTTTAAAAACACAGCAAATCAAGCAAAACAGGGCTTGGGTGAAGAAAACGGCGGCAAAGTTTTATCATTGTAGCAAGAGCTCAGAGCCGCAACTACAGTGGGGGTGATGAGGTGTGAAAATACTCCCCCCCTTGGCAAAAAACTTTGTTTCAAAAACAAGGCGGTCTTGGCCATGTAAAGAATGCCAATAAAGAATTATAATCAGATTTTGTCGAACAAAATGTCCCATGTTGTACACGTAGAATAAGAGGGATATAGAAGGGGCTTGACTAAGTGACTAATGGCCTGTTTGACACACTGACTAGTGACCAATTTCGTGGAAAATTGAAGGCTAAAGACAACCGACCTTAGATAGTTGACTTATGATTAAAGTGAACTGCCACGATTACCTAAAATTTGATAAGAGGCAAAACCCTTAATTTGGCCAAAATAAACGTTAAATTATCCAGTACTCCTCCCTGGTTGCAAATTGTTCCATTCAATTTTGAAACTTTCTTCTCCCACAAATTTAGCCGACTCACCGAAGCCAAAACCCTTGACTGGTGACTAACAGGATCCTATACTGCTCGACTGCCCCTTTTTACACCCTCAACAAGGGATCTAGCTACCTCCCTTGAAGAGCATCACCAAGCACAAGAGAAATAAGCCTCAGCGCTTCTTAGTATTTTTTTGGTAGACCTTTTTAGTAAATAATTATTGTAAATACGCTTTTATAAGTTGTTGAAATTGTGATTGGGTTTAAATTTAGTTTAATATTTTAAATGTATTCTGTATTCAGATGGAGTGCCCCCTGTGAAACAGCAACAGCTAAAGGGCTACCCTCGGTAAATATGTTTAATTCTAATAATCATTAACATCATCACCGGCAAGAAATTCTTAAACGAAACGCTTCTCAAAAGATTGTTGGACTAATGTCACTCCGCTTTATTTACCAATTAATCTTGCAGTTGTATATAATGTAAACAAGTACAACCGGAAATTGTAAAATGTAATAGCTGCATTTTCATAGGATGGAGAGACACATCTGGATTATTATTACTACGTAACATAACAATGAATAGGGGCGGAATTTAATAAGTTGTTTACGACCGTTTTTAGTTTAGAGTAATTCTTAGTTGAACGGTATTAAATCAGAATTACTGTGTTTGTTATGTTCTGTTAAGTCTAGACAAGCAAACATAACAGTTAGAATGGCTACCAAATGTGTGAGTCAAAGATTAACTATTAGCAATACTCCCAATAAATGCAGGAATAAATTTCAGATTTTTGTGCTGAGGAATACGAAAGATTTCTTTTCCTTTATTCATATATTGAAAATGTAAAAAATTGAGTTTGTCAAATTGATACATTAATTGTACAGGATGAAAACTAATTGGCTCTGCTCAATGAGCAATCTCTAGTAATTTCAAATTCATTATGATTTTCCTACCAGAAGAAAAAAGTCAATGTGCAAACATAACCAAATCAAACTTAAATATTGCAACAATATAGAAAGGAAAGCACAGGTTTTTTTGATACATTTCTTCTGAATGTTAACGAAGAAGGGCTTGTGATAGGTAGTATTTGAAAAAATGAGTCTAGTTTCACATTCAATCTCTTTTTACAGGTTTTCTTCTCGTCTTTGCCAAATTTGATTGCTTTGTACCTGTTGAGGAAGGTGATTTTTTTAACCAAAAACTTAAAAGATAATTGTAAATTAGATTGAATACAAGGAGGAAGGAAGCATTCGCAACTTGAGGGCATGATGTTTAAAGGGCACTTTTCATCATAACTGCTATTGGTCCCAGATTGCTGATAGAAGGGACCCTGTAGCATATATCATCATTTTGGGGCTAGCAGCAGTTAGATATGGCTGTAGAGAGGGCCAGAGACAGAGCCAGATAAGAATTTTTACAATGGCCACCTTAATATATCACAAAAATTCCTCTAAGAACATTAATGCAACCTAAGCAGGGCATTGCATCAGTCTAACAGGGAACTTTTCTCCTCTGAAAGGGCCCTTGTTACAAACTTGAGAGGGGGACGTGGCCCCAAGTTTCTATGTCTCTGATTCAATACAAATCATTATGGACAAAAAAACAATTTTAGTACAGCCTAAGCTGCATTTCATTACATTTTGAAGCAGGAACTTGATGCGAGGCTATAAGATACTGAAGTGAAAAGTTATCTTAACAAGGAACAGCTCCTTGTAAAATTAAACAAAAAATCCAGAGGAGTAATGTAAATGATGGTATAAAGATCATTTTAATATCAGTGGCATTAGTTACAAAATCTCAAATCCAGAGAGGCATTTTTCCTATCTACTTTGGGCATAATGTTAGGCCTAAAATATCATTCTTAAACACATTTTGTTACTTAGCTAGTCAGAGAGTAGTAATGCATATCGCGGACATATAAGACAAAAGTTAAGCCAATATGCAACATTCAAAATGATTTTAGGTTGCCATTAAAGAGGCTTACCAAAAATCAATTTGGTATGGGGGCTGAAACTGTTTCTAGGGGATAACTTTTTGAAAAACTATAAAAAACCTAAGAATTTATATGCTCAATTTTCTTTAACGTTTTCAAAGTTGTCTGAATTGTGATTAGCAAACCTTTTTTCTTCTTTTCTCTTTCTTTTTGATCTAGTTCTTTTATCATCAAATATGCTAGGACAGCACTGCAAATCATTATTGGAGTCAATGCGATGAAAACTACAAGAGAGCATGCAAGCCAAATAACAAAAAGTATAATGCTGTATAGCAATAACAGTCATAAATGTAACTATCATTAATACTATTAAATCACCAGATTGGAATGATTGTTACATGCTAACAATATCTTGCCTCTGCAGATGTCTCATGCCTTTTCACAACTGGATGTGCAAACATGATTGAAAGCAACTGTGGCCATGCAAGTTAGTAAATTCAAGGTCTCTATTTGCTCCATAAACAAATTTATCTGTTTTTGTAGATTCAGATCAAAGTGTTCCTGTTGTTGTTATAATCCAGCTTGCAGAGTATGTCCAGTCTTGACAAGATCTCAGAAGCAACAAAAAAACCCTACAAAAATTGTAAGGTGCACAATTTCACTGTGGGTACCACTGCACAAGAGTAACTTCAAAATCTACAGGGTACCCAGGTGCACTATCTTAGGCATTTAAGAATTGCCTTGGGTGCGCAATTGCCATACTCTGCATTAAGGGTTATGTTGATGGGCCAGTTTGTAGAGCGTGGCAACTGCAAGCACAAGACAATTTGCAGCAGATCGGAGCCAGTTTTCATAGTATGGCCGATCTTGATAAGATTTTGTTGGGGGAGGGGGCACCCAGGTGCGCTATCTTGGGCGTTTTTTAATTATCTTGGCCGTCAATGCATTTTTGGGTCGTTTTTGTAATTGAACGTGCCCAAAAACTTGAATTGAATAATGATCAAGATTCTATATTGTTTCTTTGAAAAAGTATTTTATCCTTTTTCACATTGACCAGCAAAGCTATAAGATAGTATAAATACTTACAGTACATTAAAAACTCCTTTGGATTATGAGCAGCGTACTCTACAAGTTTTAAAGCCAACCTCTCGATGTATTCCTGCCATGTCTCGTCCGCCATTTTTTCAGCAACTAGGAGTCTCGTTTGAGTGAAGCTTCGAAATGAAAAAGAGATTAATGGCGGGAAAATTTAAAATTAGACACACCAACCACCACGAATGGCTTCAAAAGCAACGGATATTTACATTGGTAATTTATGACAATTCAACGTCATATGGTGAGTATACTATCCTAAGATATAATGCATATTAAACTATATGGACATATCCACTTGTGCCGTTCTATGAATCTATATTTTTGTTTTCAAAATTCGTTAAAAACTTGATAGGAAGGGAATTTGCTTTGCTAGAGGGGGAGATGCTAGGCTACTCGCTTCGCAGACATTCCAGCCTTTGCAGCAGCAAACCGGGAGATATCGCGAGCACAGCGAGCGAAAAATTGGGGTTGGGGTCTAGGGGATGCTCTGAGCTCCCCAGCGGGGGTCTTAGGGGTTTAACTCATTGAAAAATTTTAGCGATTTTATATCGCTTAGATTAGCTTAAAATGATAAGAAAGGCGATCGTTTATGATGTTTAAACAACGGCCAATGTTGACAACATTAATAAAACGAAAAATTTATAGTAACGTAAACCAAAAAACTCCATGTGATCTTAAAGATCAAAAATACTAGAGGCATTTAGCATATCATAAACATTCCAATTAATACAAATTATGAAAAAGAATGCTGCTTATCATATTCTTTACAAGCATGCATATATTATGCCATATTTTCTTATTCATTGGAAATTTTCTTCAAAAACGGGAATTTCAAAATCGCCGGGAGACCGGGAGAGGACCTCTGAAACCGGGAGTCTCCCGGTCATACCGGGAGGGTTGGAACATATGGCTTCTAGACCCCAATTTACATATTCATTATTCATTTTCAAATGAAAACTTAGTTATGTTGCTTTCTGGTTAGTGATACGGAATGATGAATCCTATTTTTCATAAAGTTACACAGAATTATGGCCCCAATTTTCTCTCAAAATGACACGTCCCTAGCACCTTTACCCTTGAAGATACTGAAGCAATCGCTGTAGGGTTAATAGCTCAAGGCTGAGACTATGTTGAACACTGAACTATTAATATGAATTGAAGAAATAAACATCCAAAATCTTTCCAATCTTGTTAGTTAAAGACTTCGGTTGTATATCGACCTAATTTTAGAGCACAGTCAGGATAAGAGAAGTGTTTCGTTCTGACCTTTTTCATTCTCTTGCTCTATCTCCAAAAATCTTAAAATCTCATCTAATTTCTATGGGTGTATCTATGTTTTGGATTTAAGTTTTCTTACATCATTTTTATGTGGAAAGGAAAGGTTGCGTTGGAGGGGCGTGAAGAATACTGAATAAGGAAAATAGAGTCCTAAACAAGAGATAATGTACTAAATGGATATATTAGAAACATGATTATACATGTTTACTTTAATGAAACTATATTTAATCACATAAATGTGTTAGTGGTAGCATTGAAACGAGCCCTTCTAAAAATGTCCGAAATTTCTAGTACAGCAACCGAGAATTTTTAAAAAATTGCTATTACTCCTCGTCTTGTGCGAGATGTTTTTAACGCATCTAGTTGGTTTTCCTCTTAACCAAAAGCTTATTAAAGTGATTTAAAACGATCTAGTTTTGGGAATTTTCTCGCTTTTTTTGACGAAAGCCTTCATCCAAGAAAGATTAGCACATCAAAGATTTATCGTTTTACTTCATTGTTTCGAGTTGTGAGTGAGGTGTGGATGAGCCTCTGCATATTGAATGCTCTGCTAAATGTAATCAAGGTGTGTTTTGGAGTACTTTATGACTACTTTCTATCCGGAAATTCAACTCAGTTTATCTTACATTGCTATTTCGACGATGTGATTTGTCTGGAAATCGCCACAGAATTTCTCAAGATTGTATTTTCATGAATACAATGCATTGTTATTAATTTTAGAATTTTTTTAACAGGATGTTCAGAAGAAGCACGAAAACTACAGATGATATTTTTCATCTTATCTAACCTTGTCAAAACAAGGTAAGTTTCTTGGATAGTTGCTGTAATCAAAATAGGGAAAAACCCGAAACTGACAGGCAGTTAAAGCTATTCTTCCCAGTGGAACACTTCAAGAGTTAAGGACTTTATTTAATCAGAAAGGCTGATTCCCCTACCCGAGATAGTGCTCTTTATTGGGATCTAGGCATGAATATAAATCGCATTAAATTTGAAGATACGATGCAGACACAGCCAGCCCTGTTAGCCAGGATTTCTCCATTTCGTAGGAGGGCTGATTCAGTTTATAGGACCAGACAAAAGATCGTTATGTCGTCGATTGAATAGGGCTGGAAAGAGGGCAGAGCCTTATCAAGACATCATTACTGCGCAAGGAAGAGAGGCCGACCGCGAAGCAATTGAAAATTCATCTCGTATACCAGGACCCGTCCTCTTGATAGGGCCAGCTTTCTTCTATTAATCAGGCCTTCAAATTAGCCAAAGAATATGCCAAAATATAATATGTTGTATTATGTTACTTTATGCTTTTATATTCTTTTGCTTTTGTAACAAATTCGAGCTTTTGAACGTTGAAAACTCATTAGCAGTCACCAGTCTAGCATTAGAAGTTACCCTTGAATTAGCCCACGCCAGTGCAGCGTTTTTATCAAACTAATGAAAAGATGTCCTTATCACATCATCTACATAGTTATGTATATGCTGCGATACAAACTTAGGGTACGCCTTTGATAACGCATCTGAGTGGCACGGAGCGGCGTCCCTTGGCGAGAAGTCCTGTTGATCGTTGACACAGCATAGCTGCGATGACCGCAAGAGCGACTCCTTGCTTTGTGCCAAAACCGGTGCTGTGCTGACTAATCAGAAGCGTCGTTGAACCCAGGATAAATGCATAGTTCCAGTAGATGCATCTTAAAACACAAGTCTGAGCTGAGTTTCGTCCCACAGCCACACAACATCAAATTTTGAAGCAGTTATCAATCATTTGCTCATAACAACTCTCAAAGGAAAGGGAAAGTATGATTAGAGGCAAAGAAAGATTGGATATATGGCAAAAAGGACAAAATATTGTGACTCGAAGCGACGTTATCTACATTGAACGAAATTAAAACGCACTAAAAAGCATTAAAATGCAGTTAAAACGTGTCAAATGATAAAATTAAAACCACTGCAGGGACAAACGTTTTGCCCATTCCATTGCTGTCTTTGGTTTTGTACATAAACTGCGAAAAAACTCGTCTGAGATTCAGTTTTGCCTAATTGGCCTGCGCAACAACTGATGTGGCCAATCAGCATGGAAAGACATTGACAAGACACTGGGCTGCGCAGCTCAGACGCATTTGGTGTTTAAGGTCAAAGGCTTTAGGGACGAGCCCCGATCCGTCCCAATCTAGAGCTCGCATTTTCTCCTTCCTGAAAAGTTCTCCACCAGACTGATTCTGCTAGGGGCAGTTGCTATACAACAAGAGGCTGCTTGAAAAGGTCCCAAAGAAGCACCTTGATTAATACACAACATTCCCCATTGCGATATAATTTAAACCTATTATATTGATTTCCCTGTCTTTAACGCAATAGTTTATAGGTTTAATTGCAAGACGTTTTTCGTACATTCAGAAAAGAACTATGCATTTTAAAACTAAAGCTGTCGTGTTTCCCGTAATATATTATTAATAGAAAATTAATGCCCTACCTAGGTCAACAGACAAGCTTAGTATGAAAATTGCATTGTCAAGCGTCTAGGCCTGTTCTCTAAGGTTCTTAAAATGCCCGATAGAGTCATGTGTTTGATGTCATGGAATCGGATAAAAGGATCGATCATTTAGCTCCGTGGTAGAGCATTCATCCATATTTCGTTCATCTAAATTCTTCAATGTTATAATGAAAAAGCGAGCCAATGTTGTAACTGAGCCTGATTAATCTAGACTCAGATATTTTTTATTTTGCGTATCCCGTTATAGTTAATTCGTAAAGTTTTTTGACGTCATTACAAATTTTTTCCCATCGGCCTTTCTTAGAGAAAAAGTTAAGCGCAAGTTGTAAATGGTACGTTCTTCAAAAATTGTACATTGCCTTATTCTACTACATTTGAATAATTGCCGACGTTTCGTGAGACAGAGCCCCCTAAATTTATCTCTAAGCTTGTGACACGGATTAAAATAGTTGATAAAATTTCTAAACAGATTCATCTTCAGATGAAAGTCTTAAAAGACGGGAATAAGATATGATGTTGATATGATAGACACCTTAATGCATGCTTAATGACAATGCTTAAAACAAGATTTTTTGTCTGCAATATTGCAATAAGCAAGAATAAAAGCAACCATTTCTTACAGTTAAGAGACGTAGCTTAGAATAATTTATAATTTTTTCTTCCGGCACGCCTCAGAGAATGCAATTATGATAAAAATATAGAAAATTGAATGGTTTTCTTTAGTGCAGCAGATTTTCGTTGTTATTGGTTGTCCACCTTTGCACTTCTACTTCTCTCTTGCATTGCAAATTGAGATTTTAGAAGCGAGATTTTGTTCAAACTGATTAATGCCGTTTGCTACTTTTTGCGATTAACGATAAAGCTGCGGTTTTCTCGAAACAGTTAATTCCTTTTCGTCTCATAGCTTTGGGTGAGTGGGGATGTGTGCTCTAGCTGGATCGGCTTTCAGTAAAACTGTTATTTGGAACCAACTGGGTGAAACAAATTGATGTAAGAAGTAAGTGAGTTTTCGTCTGATATATTTGATCTGATTTTTAGAAATTTTCCGTTTTTGTGTAACGCGTATTTTTCTAAATGGTGTCGTTGTTTGTTCATTGTTGAAGTCAAATTTGGTTTATAAAAATATAACATTTTTGGATCGTCTCAGACAACGTTGGAGGGAATGACACCCCCAAAAACCTCTAATGTGCGTTCCTACGATAAACATCGAAAATCCTGAGCCATTGCCCCGCTTTCAAAATAATTTCAATAAGCAATGCTCATAAAAGCAGTGGTGAGTAAGAGGCATTTTATTGAGAAGGGTAGTGTCATTCTCTACGTCAGATCATGCTTGATTCCTGTGTGTTTCCAGTTAGAAAAATTTAAGAACCTCGCAGATTTGTGTATCTCATTATTGCCCCCCCCCCCCAACTCCCCAAACTTGTTCCTCTGGCTATGCTACTGCAGGAAAGGTAATGATTGCATTAGTACAAAATGGAAAGGTCATTGTACAAGAAAAAATGAGAAGTGCGTATTCTAAATGATGGGATAGATAAATTGGAGAAATTAATTAATAATTAATGGTCGCTTTAAGTGTTTTGTTTTTCAAGTTAATGTATTTGGTAGACCCCCGTGCATTGAGTGCAATTCTTTGAGCTGAGAAGGACCCCCCATATGCTAATGACTCATTTCCATCTGTTGGACAATTCTGCATGCTCAAGTGAAATTTTTAACAAACATCTTATTCTCGTTGAAGAACTTCCCATGAGTCTTTTATTCATGATTTCTTTTACAGATTTTGAGTAAGCCCATTGAGTCAAATTCACATGGAACGTCGTTCAACCTCGGAGTTTTATACAAATTCAAATTTTTACTCTTTGATCGAAAAAAGGAGAGGATAAACATATAGATTTAGATTTTGCCGTTAGAAGAAGAAGTGAAACCGATGCAAAGGTAAGAGCTGCTTGAATTTGCTTATAAATGGTTTATATTTGTAGTGTAGAATGAGGTACTTTATTTGGGGGGGGGGAGTGTAAGGGAGCGTTTCAGTTCCCCAGCATTGTTGATGTTGTGATAGCTATATTTATGGACACAACAGCTAGGAAGCTATCAAGGTGTCTCTCCATGTTATTCAAAAAAAGAGAACATTCTTTCGTTAGATTAATGGTAAAACAAGTGTCTCGTGCTTTTTGGCCAAGCTCGTTAACAACATAACCACAGTAGCTTCTATAAAGAGTTCAATGGAGTCTGCACACAGGCAATCTTTTGACCAATAATTTGATCACAATAAAACGTACTTTTATGTATTTGTACTTCTTCACCTGCCTCTGTGTTATCTCCACTACGAAATGCAATCTTAATTAATATAGCACGTTTCCAGTCTTATTGTTTTGGTGAGTTTTAACCAATTATGATTAGTACTTCGCTTTACCTTATAATAATTCATTTAAGATTCCATTGCTGAAGTGACCTCTTGGCAATTATCGGTAGTGTCGGGTTGCCTGGAGAGTCTAGCATCAGTTGTCAGAAGTTTATTCACAGCAAAACTTCTTCTTAATGTCCCTTCCTTTTTAACAGTTTAACAGTCCCCTCTGGTTTACAGGGGTGCAAATGAGGTGAGCTGTAGGGTTGAGAAACCCTTTCAATAATTCCAACGTTTGGTCCCAGCTGCTATGTGATTACGATCAAATCGGTGCCAATCAAGTCCATCCCGACCAAATCGGTGCCAATCAAATCAGTGCCGACCAAATCGGTGCCAATCAAATCCGTCCCGACCAAATCGGTGCCAATCAAATCAGTGCCGACCAAATCGGTGCCGACCAAATCGGTGCCAATTAAATCGGTGCCAATTAAATCGGTGCCGACCAAATCGGTGCCGATCTGGCCTTGTGCTTGAAATATTTCTGTTTTTTGCAATCCTAAACAGAGTTGCAACGTCGTGCTTCATGTGGGCAGAGTCGATCCTGCTCCTCACCAACTGCAAAAACGTCAGTTTTTGTTTATTAGCAAAAACTGCTATTTTGCAAAATTCTGTCCCTTTTTGTAAAATTTCGTTTCACGAAAAGCTCTCCCTTTAAATAGATGCGCCTTTGCGCCCTTGCCTGGTTTTCTTCCTTTTTTCTCCATACTAAACAGGTATTTTGCCTATCGCTGTATCACATATGCATGATCTGTGCTAGGTAGATGATGATGACGCATTTTTTGTGTAAATATTACTGATAAAATTTGAAAACCCGGCATACTGGTTTTAGCGACGCAATATTGAAAAAATATACTTACATAAAGAGCCTTTCAAATCTCACTTTTGTCGAAAATTTCATTTGTCAAAGGACTGCAAAATGCAAAACCATATTGAAGATGGGAGCGGAAAATAGCTAATTTTCCCTAGGAGAATTCTAAAGAGGCTTAAATATCAGAATCAAATGCAAATGCTTCTGTATGGCACTTCCAAACATTCTAATATAAAAAGCGTGCAAGAAATAGTTGCAATACTGCAAAGGGTATTTTGTAGACTTTTAACGAAATTCCTGTTACTTTAATCAACTGATGATGCATCTCAAGGTATATTATCGTGTTTTAATCAATTGAATCTACCTTAGATGAACTTGGTGCATCTGATGAGGCTGTAGTTACAGTGAGGGTGAGGGGGCATATGACACCCTCCCAGCTAAAAAATGGGTTTTAAAAACAAGGCGTTTTTGGACATGAAGTAGTATTTTGTCGGAAAATTTTGCCAACTTGTCAGCAAAGAAAGGATAAGACGCCCATTTTTTCTTCAAATTTATCGTAAACACCCCCTAACACAGGACAACTAGTGGCGCTCCTGCACTTTTTGATAACAAACGGTTGATAAATAATTCATTTATTGACAACATTGTCTTCAAGTTAGCTTCGAATTAAAGTGGTTAAATTTCAGAAATTAAGAATGCCATTCTAACACTAAAGTTCAGCCTTTATGACAACCAAGAAATGCTTATCTTGTTTACCACTTCCTTTTGATCTCATAGAAAACAAGTTCTATACATAGATTTGGTCTTCATTTTAGTGAATAATTATTTATACTTTGAATTAGCTTTTAACATGTTTAATATTTTTTTGAGGTTCTCTAATAAGCCTGCTACGTTTGAAATTTGCTCCCGTAAAGTGATGCAATACAAGAGAGCTCTGTTAGTTGAAAGAAGGACGAAGGGTAGTGGCCCCCAAGTATTAAAAATAGGGATACAGGGCCTCCGACGACCGAGAGGCCGGGAGGGGGGCGTGCCCCCCCCCACTTTTTGCAAATTATGCCTTTAAAAGACAGCTCGTGATCTTTTGCCGTGGTAATTTTTTGGCATCGAAGCTTGCCCCCCCCGTACTTTTTTGTTCTCTTCGGAGGCCCTGGAATAGTTGTCTCCCCTGTAGCAGCAGTATGAGAAATCAAGAAATTTCGTTTGAAACCTTGACATAGCTTTATTGTATTGTATTGTATTGTATTGTATTCTATTGTATTGTATTGTATTGTATTGTATTGTATTGTATTGTATTGTATTTTATTATATTGTATTGTATTGTATTGTATTGTATTGTATTGTATTGTATTGTATTGTATTGTATTGTATTGTTTTGTATTGTATTGTATTGTATTGTATTGTATTGTATTGTATTGTATTGTATTGTATTGTATTGTATTGTATTGTATTGTATTGTATTGTATTGTATTGTGCTGAATTGATTTCTACTGCACTATGTAGCATTCTACGGTATTTTCTAATACAAAACAAAAATTGCCACCCTAGAAAATTACCCCCTTCGTACAACTAAGGTAAGGTCACAGTAAGGCCCGCAAAAAATGGGTTGAGGGGTTTAGTCCAATAAAAACACAATAATTAATTAGATGCATAGTTCTCAAGTGTGTTGTGAATTGGGGGTCTGGGAAAACTTTTTTTTGGCCACGCCAATCGGAACGTTTTAAAACGCTTTTTTTTGGAAGACAACCCTGAAATGAGGAATGTAAAAGTCCTTGGGTTTAACTCTTTAGTGAGAAAATTATGACAAGTACCATACATAATTTACGTTACATCTTAGAGAAGCTGTAAGTGGCGACGTTTAGAGGGATTCAATCTTTTAATTTAGTGCTGCATAGCATTTAAAAAACAATCATGTCGCCTTCGTCATTTGATCAAATTTGAAAAAAGGTGCTTCCAGAAAGTGTCTATTCATAATTCTCTGTCCATAAGATTTCCGATAGCCCACACGATAAAAAATTGAAATAGGCGCTTTTTCGGAGCGCTGTCGTTTGTTTTAACATATTTGCTTTCTGTGGGCTATTGGCGCCCCGTAGGAGGGTTGGGCTAAATGCAATAAAGGCTGAAGATATATCAAAATTTTTTAATTCTAATTTCTTTCCTGCTCAAAGTTCGTATTTCTAAGAATAGCGAGGCTAAGCATAATTTTAATATTCTTGTAAAAAGTGTATTCGGCGCTGATTGACCTTATTCCAGGTCGAGAGGCAAGTGCAGTTTTCAGTTTGAAAATCGATCTGCCTACGCATTTTACAATGAAATTTTTCGCTAAATTCTCTGTGATAAAATGAACGCTATATGACGAGAGCAGCTGCATCTTTGGTATTAAGATGAACTGCCTAAAGCAAAGAGAATTTTTAATAAAGAATCTTTATAAAGCTGGTTTTAAGCACAAAAGGAATAATCAATACAATAGAAATGATATGACAATTGCAAATTATCAGACAATAGTCCCAATTTCTCATCAATCCGTCATTTGACCATAAACCAGACCATTCGGCTAAATACACCTCTTTATATTCGATAATTTTAGGCGAATTGTCTGGGTGAACTTTTGCGAAGTCAAATGGACTTGGAAGAGCTTCACAAGGGTGGATTGGCCTAAAGTGAAGTGGAATAGTCAAAGAATAGAACTCTGATATTAGCTCCCGTTAAAGCTCTATTAAGGCCCCCTAGCTATTGCGCCTCCCCTATATATTGTCCTCCCACTTTCTAGAAGTTATTTTGATAAATGCACGCACTTGATCAAGTCCACAAATGAAATATTGTTGATGCTAGGACCCTAGTGAAAATGAAGATGTGTATATCCTCTTGCAATAAAGAGTTGTAGAACTCTTCATTAAAACATGATGTTAATAGCTAGTTTATGGGCTTAAACAGCTACTAATATTATCTTTTTCTTCATAGATCTCATAGCAGAATAAACGCCTAAAGTTTCAAAAATATTTGTTCCTAATTATTCTCTTTTAGGCCAAATCTTTTTCAACTACATTTTTTGATCATATCCAAATATGATAAGCATGTCGCATTCTGTTGCATTCACACAAATCTTTGAAAAGATGCGACCTCACCATGCTATACGTGTTATGATCAAAATACGGGGACAGTGTGCAGCTTGAGACTGCGTAGAGAAGCATAGTTACTGCGAAGATGCACACAATTTACAACCCTATTTCTTATTGATATGATTTTCTAGCACTTAATTTGCTAATGAAAATCAACTCCACGATTTATAAAACGTATGGTATCGATTCACCCATTACAATTCTTCAGTCGGAATGGGTGAATTATTTTGGAATCACGCTCTGTCTCTTTACAACGACTCTAGTAGGATCACAGCAATTATTGGTCTATAAACAGCAATTACTAATCACCTCGGCTACGTATATATATGTTATTCGCCCTGCTTTACCACCAACACTGTTTTCAACGTAAGCTTCTTATGTAGCTTATAATAAAGAACTTATCGTTGTTTTGGTTTCATGTCGCTTTACTCAGCATCAGTTCAGGAGAATCGTTCAAAAATCTGTTACAGATTACTCTTAATAATCTCCATCAAACTTATGTTATGATTAACTTATTCGAGTCAGAATGTCATGTGCCCTTTTCCAAAACATTTGTAATCCTTTGCCAGCCGGGTGACAAAAGTCATGGTATCAATGGTCTTAAGTTCACGCTATGTTACAGAAGAAAGGCTCATTTGTTTCTGATCAATCTTGCATAATTTATGTTGCAACCAGGGGCGGAGCTACCAAAAATTTTGGGGTAACAATTTGAATATAGGGCGTGGCTCTAGGTCATGGTTGGCAAAGGGCGTGGCTTGATTTATAGCCCCACCAAGTATTTCTGGTAAACGTTAGGCCTCATACTTATAACTATGAACAAAAATAACTAGCAATTTGCGTCTCTTTCATTATAGGTTACAATTCTCATAGCATTAGAATGTTTTGTTGCTATTGTCTTCCATGCGTCTTATTGGAAATACAATAAAAAGAAAACAGGATAAGACAAACGTAAAATTTTTTCATGTGGCGCCAAAACCTCGCTAAATCGACATTACAAGATTTAGGGGTCCAGCAGCCCTCTTTTTTCCACTTTTCTTCTCTTCTCTAAATGACGCCTCTGGTTGCAACGTTGGGTTTTTCAAGCAAGCAAGCATGCAATTTTATTTTTCAAGCTAAGCTCGGGCTTTTGCGGTTACCAACCCTGTGTGGGTCTTAAGCGCTAAGGCCTGTGCCCTCAAGATTTCCCCTGACTACCCATCAACTGACCTCGCAAGGATGGATAGCTGGGTTGAGGAGCAGCTTGAGAAGAGAGCTTGCCTGGTTTGGAGAATTTGTTGCAAGAGTGAAGGATATTTCCGTCTTCGTTCAATTTTGTCATCAATATAGAAATTGATGATCCATCTTTTAGGAAAGAGGCAGGTAACTTTTAATCTAAGAAAACGAATCTTTGCAAGCTGCCAGTAGCTAATATGGCACAGGGTTATTTCGAAGAAAGGAAAAGGTTAGACTAGCAAATCCAAGCTGAAAAATATGCTCATAATTCTTTTTTAGAAAGTATATTTTTCACTGTAGATTATTGATATGAATTAGTATGCTCTTCATTATCATTGTAAAGTACCAATTTTAAAAAGAAAATAGATTTATCATATCTTTATTTTGTTCAGGTTTTATTATAACCTCTTATCATCAACAAATTATTTTATAACAAGTAAAGTAGTGCATGAAAAATTAGCAGGCTTCCTACCAATAGAGATAAGGAACAACGCAAGGCGGCAGGCATATGAAGAAAATTTGACTGGATAATTATTATATACGTATATACAGTGGCGGACTTGGGGATCCAATGGCCGGTGGGCCCCCTTGAAAATTCTCCTAAAAAAGCCCATCTTGACGAGAATGGGGCCCCTGGAAATCGCTTTCCACATTCGAAGAAAATGAATAAAACATTCTTGCAAGGAATGGAAATTGGAAAGGTTATCAAAGGACAGGTTTGGACAAAATAGTTACATCTAAAATGCGAAATGAAAGATTAGTTTGTCATTATATTCCTACTATTGTATATTGGAAATATATCAGGGAGCTTAGTGATTTTTGCGACCACGCCCTAACTTTAAGTCACAACCGAAAGAGCCCAACTAATTTATCCATGGCCGGTGAGAAATTCTAAGCCAGTCCGCCACTGCGTATATACCATGTTACTAGTATTTCGCTGCGGTATAACAATGTTTCTAAGAGTATGACATAATGATTATTTTATGTATGTGCTGTCGGAAAAACTAAAGCTAGGCCTATAATGACGTAGCTGAGTAGCGCAATGCAGTATACCTTGGCGATTGGTCCTGTTTTTCGGCGACACAGCATGACTGAGACGGCTGCAGAAGCGAAACGTTTTAAGGATACGTAAAACTCTACAAGTTTTTTTTTTATAAGAACACTTGGTTCCAGTTTCAGTTGCCGTTTCTTATTTTTCCGTATATTTTCAGCCTAAGGTTTTTTTTTATTCTGTTTCTTTTTTCGTTTTCGAATTTCCTGAGCATAGAAGTGTCAAGTACTTGATAAAGTAATTAAGCCCCTGTTCACGTTTGATATTGGACGTTGCACGACGTAAAACTGTTACTTTTGCTTGTTACTGATATTTTATTTCTTGAGTTTTTTTAATCTAAGCCTACCTTGTTGCTTAAGTTGTTCTTATTTTTTGGCCTAATCTCAGCCTGGTGTTTCTTATAAAGGTTGTTCTTATAAAAAAAACGTGTATTATACTGTTTATCTGGACTTCTTATATATAATTATCATTATACAGCTGGAGGCTTAGCACCAATTCTGAAATATCGAATAAGGAATTGTTTAATCTTCTTATCGTCTATATTAGAATTATTAATTTCAGGGAATTTAAAAAGTGTAAATGAGACATTTTTGTTTAATCAGATTCCTTAAAATTGGCCGTATTCTTGGACTCTCACATTTTGACACTGATGCAGATAACTGGCTGCTTGATGGCATTTCTATGTATCCCTTTTTCATTTAGACAGTCATCATACGCCAGTAATTATTTTTTCTTACAATCCAAACACATGATAAAATTTTTCAAAATCGGTTAAGTCAAAGCAGTAATTTCCCGTATCTGGATAGCTGATGGTTTTCTGCATCTAGCATTTGCCTGTAAGCAAAATAATGTCATTGGTCAAAGGTGCAATAGCGATAATGCTAAATCTTATTTGGATGGGGGCTTTGCGCGATCATCCACCAGTCAACTCAAAATTATTCCATTGACACTGGCTTTGATTTCATACCTTCATTGTCTATGACCCAGGCTGCAGGAATCTAGCTTCCACCTTTGAATCCATCCTCAAATATAATCAACTGTTACACCCTAAGTGCTGTTAAAAATGTCCTACAAGACAATGATTTTATTTTGTTAGGTTTGTTTAATTTTGACGTTGAGCCATTAGTTTTTTCAATGTCAGAGTGCGTCTTATCCTCTCGTCTAATTCTGTGATCGTCATAGAGACTGATCCTATAATATTTACTAATTCCATTACTAAAGCAATTTCATCATCTTCAACGGCTTAGTTGTCGTTTTACTATCATACGAGACAGTTTAATACTAATTATTTGGAGATCCACAAAATTCGATTTTCAAAGTCAAGGAAAGTACAGTGTACTTGCCTCTGGTCAACTGATGAAAGACATTTTGTCGAAACGAGGCAAAGTCACGGCAAATCTTTGGGGTCTCCAAATTATTGTGTATTGAAAACAAACGCCTATGGGGATGTTGCTTCTTCTGCGGCACTCTGACACTCAAATGCAATTCTGCCTAGGGCTCTATAAATACTATTTATGATAAAAATACAATATTTAGTCTATATATGTATATATATATGCTAGCCATAAGGGTGCTACTCAATTGTAATCTTTTAATCTCGACCGTGGGATCGAACGCGCGCTCACTACATTCGGAGGCACACAACCAATCCACTACGCCACTCAGGCAATGGCTGACATGCAACTAAAAACTGCCCATAAGGGTGCTACCCAATTGTAAATTTGTAGTCTCGACCATGAAGATCGTACCCGCGCTCACCAATTTCGGAGTCACACTACCCATCAACTGAAAATAGATATATGTACCAACCATAAGGGTGCTACCCAATTGCAAATTTGTAGTCTCGACCATGAAGATCGTACCCGCGCTCACCAATTTCGGAGTCACACTACCCATCAACTGAAAATAGATATATGTACCAACCATAAGGGTGCTACCCAATTGTAAATTTGTAGTCTCGACCATTGGGATCGTACCCGCGCTCACCACTTTCGGAGTCACACGACCCATCAACTTAAAATATATATGTATATATATACCAACCATAAGGGTGCTACCCAATTGTAAATTATTACTAGACTATAACAAAATTGAAGACTGTCTAACATCAGATGCCAGATCGTAGACCAAAAGACAATGGTTCAATGAGATGCCAGAATGTGAATATATGTGTCAGCAATAGCAAATATGTATGATTGGGTCCTATATGCCTGGGACACATGATGTAAACATCAAACATGTTTCATTTTGTAAAACATCACAAAAAGTCTCCGCTATGCTTGAGCCTTCAATTATTCCTAAACAATTCTTAGTTTTTGGTTATTGAACCTCAATATTCCTATGGAAGACATTCTTACAAAAATGGGGCCGAAGGAACCTAATTGAGGGGGTAGATGAAACATAAAAAATTGAGGGGTAGATGAAACATAAAAAATTGAGGGGTAGATGAAACATAAAAAATTGAGGGGTAGATGAAAGCCGGGGTAGATGAAAGCCTTAAAAGTCACCCCTCTCTAAAGCTGCTCAGTTCGCAAAGGAGCACTATTGAAACCTTTGCAGTTATTTTTATTGCCGTTGTATGATTATCACTAACTTTCATTATAGTTTAGTTTAGTTTAGTTTAGTTTAGTTTAGTTTAGTTTAGTTTAGTTTAGTTTAGTTTAGTTTAGTTTAGTTTAGTTTAGTTTAGTTTAGTTTAGTTTAGTTTAGTTTAGTTTAGTTTAGTTTAGTTTAGTTTAGTTTAGTTTAGTTTAGTTTAGTTTAGTTTAGTTTAGTTTAGTTTAGTTTAGTTTAGTTTAGTTTAGTTTAGTTTAGTTTAGTTTCGTTTAGTTTAGTTTAGTTTAGTTTAGTTTAGTTTAGTTTGGTTTGGTTTGTTTTGGTTTGGTTTAGTTTGGTTTGGTTTGGTTTGGTTTAGGTTAGTTTAGTTTAGTTTAGTTTAGTTTAGTTTAGTTTAGTTTAGTTTAGTTTAGTTTAGATTAGTTTAGTTTAGTTTAGTTTAGTTTAGTTTAGTTTAGTTTAGTTTAGTTTAGTTTAGTTTAGTTTAGTTTAGTTTAGTTTTGGCATTAAAACCAGGGGACAGGGAAGGGGAAAGAGGGGAGGGTAGTGGCCCTGCACTTGTTTTTAATTGGGTTTCAATTGATATGAATTTAAAACATAATTATTAGACGACTTTTTGGTATAATTTGCGTTTCTTTTAAAAAGCTTTATGTTTGAATTGAAACAGGTATCGATATACTCGTATTTTTCCACATATTTTTCGAGGATAAGGCTCTATAAAAGACCATTTCTTTTTCTTTTCACATTGAAAATCTTTTACAATGATGCTTATAGCCAGCGCAGATAAGTAGAATTCTGGGCTTATCCCCGGCCCCGCCAAACCCGTTGTAGCGAAGTCCCTAAACTCACAGAATCTTCAACTAATGTAGAATATGCTTAGGTTGTTATAAAATTGACTTGAAATCCTCTGGTGTATGAATGATCGGTCTATTTCCACGCAAAGCACTTGTACACCTTGTCGCGAGCGATGAATTCCTACAGAGGCCCCCCGTTTCATTTGCTATGTAGATATGGTATAGGTGCGCAGTTCAGTTGAAGGAAGATATGCGGCAAGATTTAATGGCTCGAATCAAGAAAGTTTATCTCATGAACTGTATCTTGGCAGATTGCCTTTTGAATTGACTACAACGAGATGCCTGCCTGTTGTATCATAAACGCTGTTATCTGCGGTATTGCTGAAGTTGTTTAGTACAATAATATTGTGGTATGCATTTTTCTTTAACTACCTAATGCTTCACAACGAAATATGCTTAGTTTTTGCTTATATATGGAAATTTTAGGTTCAGTTATGAACCGTTAAATAATTATTAACAAATAAATATCACATTGCTTCTAACTTAACAGTTTTCGATCTGTAAATCGGTCTTTACTGTCGACGAAAATTCTTAATTTCCTGCTTTCACTGCTGTAAAGGCAAGTTTTTTATGTTTTTTAAACCGAGTAATCTACTTAGAAATCGCACCAAAAAATTCTCAGATTTACACCAAAACCCAGCGTCTTATTTTCTCAATATTATGGCGCCCGTTTTTTTTAAACAACCTCTCAAACTTTATCATTGTATTTTCTCAAATATGGCCGTAATCCCTTTTGTTATGGCGATTTGAAAATTGGAGAAATCTAAACTTTCGAATCACTTTTACAGGTAATGCAAAAAGCTCTCCCAACAGGAGCCTCTGTAATAGGTTTTTAAAATACAGTCGTCAAGGTCATAAAAGATTCAAAAGGGAAACCTGCAAGCTGTAAGCTTGAAATATTGACAACAGCTCGCTCCGTAATGATTGTTTTACGGATCTCGTTGTTTGTAAACATCTTGTTAGCGGTTCTCCTATTTTGTTTTTAATAATATTAATTTACAAGTACTTCGAGTTCAGAAGTGAAATGTTTCTAGTCCAAGCCAAGACGGATTATATTTCTAATGTCGTCTTCAAAGTGCGAGTCTACATTATCTACGATTCTCCAAATTTCTATAAAATTTTGAGAATTGCAATAAAAGGGGGCTAGGGCTCCAAACACTCAAAAAATTCAATATCAGTA
The DNA here is from genome assembly GCA_964019065.1 of Catostylus mosaicus. Taxonomy (NCBI): domain Eukaryota; kingdom Metazoa; phylum Cnidaria; class Scyphozoa; order Rhizostomeae; family Catostylidae; genus Catostylus; species Catostylus mosaicus. Next base: position 3,010,680 of record OZ025188.1, on the reverse strand, counting down.
CTTGCCGTCAATTTGCGCAAGAAAGTGTGTCCATTATAGGGGTCCGATATTCGCATATGTAACCGCGCCATTTTTGCTCCGCTATTCGTTACCGTGCAATTTTTACGGCAATAGCCATAACCGCAGCGATTCAGCTTTCATTAACTGCAGTTTAAAGTGAAAAATAACTGCTTACTGCACTCAAATTTAGGGAAAATTTGCATTACCGCGAAACTATAATGAAGCATCATGAAGCATGTCATGTAACTATGTATCCAGATAACATAGTAATGGACAAACGATTGCTAGAATTCATCTTTGATATGGATTATTGACTCGTTTAAAAATTTCCCCTTTCAATAGCGAATTTTACTGACAATTTTGCAATAATGCAAAACCAAGCTTGATCAAGAATGGGATATTCGGCTTATTTGTGTTCTTTTGGAAAAAACAAATGTGAGATTCGCTCTATGTATAGACGGAGCAATTTGGTATATTTAATATGATGATGAAATTAGACCAAGATGAAACAGGACTCGCTTTCTCTACAGTTCGTATTTTTTCCTCAAAACTACTGGCGACATTGCACTTTTTGTCGCTTAAATATGATGTCAGAATAATTTAAAGCTCAAAACAAAAAGATTGTAACATGGAGGCATAGAGAATCAATTAGGTGGTCTTATTAAAAAGGAAGCGTGCGCTAGCATATCCTTATAACAAGATGAATTAAGAACGAAATGAAAAGGTTTATACTAACAATGATTATAATAGAAACTTTTCATTTATATTCAATCTAAAATACAATTACAAATTTCACTATTACAAGGTAATTTGTAACTGGCAAGCTTGGGTTTACAATGAAATAGGTAAATAACAAGTGTCAACAGATCAAACTGAGAAAAAAGGAAAAAAAGAAAAATGATAATTCAAAATGGGAGTAGTTCTGGGTTTGTCCATGCCTTATTCCTAGAACAGAAGATGAAGTAAGTGGTACGAATACAGATTGTTGAGAATTTAGAGATGAGATGTGTTTGAGCAATAATGACATAATGATATGAGCTGCCTATTATTGTTATAAAAACATTGATGAGCCTAATGTTATTTAGTTTAAATCAATAAATCTCAAAAGGCTCTGATTCACAAAAATAGTTCGTGCATTTTTCCAGTTAAAAAAAACTGTTTTTACGCTTGGTTGTTGATTGCAACTAAACGAAAATTTACCTTTAGGATCAGTAAGGGAAATTATAAGGGCCTTGGGGGTCTCCAGCCCCCAAATCACGATCTTTTTAGGGGATTCAGGTACCATTAATCAGTTTCTTCGATTTCTAATTAACTTTCTTCTAACTCCAAAGCCTAAGACATTCATTAGATATTCAGCCTTATCTGCTATTTCTGAAGGCAGGGCTCCACAAACAGGGAGCGGAGAAAGAGTCAATCTATGTTCTTCGTTTCTTATGTGGATTCTTGCCGGATATTTGAAGGATCAGTCCCTTCTATATATGTCATGAGGTTTTGCCATTGATAAGGAAGCCTGGTCTCCGTAACAGTATAAAAATATAGACTTTCACTAGCTTGCGTCACAGACCAAAACAATATGTGATTGTAAAGAGTTATGGTCTGTGACGCAGACCAGACTTTTACCTGCTATGACGCAGGCTTCAAGGTTTAACTTAAATGGCGTGTTTGTTTCGTCATTAAAGCGCTCAAAAATCACAAAAATCCTGGTTTGGATTCTTCATCCACAGTTTAGTCATCTAATAAATGATAATGATAATATTTTATTTCAACCGGGTCATTCCATTAGCTAGGAGAGAGCTGCTATCGAAAGAAGCCTTGAATTCTATTTGTCTGCTTGGAGTGGAAGCAAAATATACGTGTTTCCATAAAAATAACTCAAAACTTTATTAGCAATCTTAAGACTTTAGTACTGACTGTGAAATTATGGAAAATCGTATCATTTGATTGTTCAACTATGCTGATCGATTATGTCATCGGCGTTCATTTCCTCGGTCTCGCTTTGGTGAGAGCCTCGATCTCTCCTGTTGTTTTACGTTGGGCAGATTTTTCCAAGAACAGAAATTTACAACTTTTACCCTTACGAAGATAAGCGTTTTGGAGAATCTCAAGAACATTCTGAAGATCTATGTACTAATGTTTTATAATCAACTTCCTTGTGAAAAAGTTTATCACCTGGTTCTTTGGTTATTTGACATGCAATTGGTTTAGTAAATAGGCAAAGCCTGTGTGAAACGGGCCTAATATTCCAGTTTCTCTAGCTGTAGAGTTCGAATCACTTCTGTACGTATGATATGCAAATCCTACAAACAGGGCCGTCGAGTGCAAGTGTGGGCCCCGGGGTATTTTATTGCACCAGGCCCCAGTGAGCAATCAATTTTTTCATTGGATAAAACTTTTGCGGGCCCCAGACCTCTGCCCCCGCCTACTCCCTCCTCTCGACGGTCAAGCCTACTAAAGTCCTTAGAACACGGTTGATGAAGCAAGTGACAATTATCATTCTAGATTTCATGTTATCTTTTTTTTTTATCGACATTCAATGTGAGCATTTTTATTAACAAGTCCAGGAGACAAAAACTAATAATATCATTGACCTATACGTGCTGGTTACTCGTTTTGAACCATACACGGGTCAACTTCAGCAAATACAATAAATGATATCTGGCAATATATACCATTGAACAACAAGATGAAACACCTATAAAAAGTAATGCTGTACTGATTGCTTTAATGTTACTGGGCTTATAACACTGGCGTCACCCCCTGCCCATATAAAACATTAACCTTACTTCAAGTTTACAGTTCATCTCTATTAAAAGGTAGACATAGAATGTAGCTTAAAAAACGTTATTTTGATTTGTAATCAGCAGATATTAGACGAAATCTCGGTTAAGACTGGAATTGTAGGCTTTTTTGCTATCTTGTGATAGAAGAATATAGTTGTTAATGCTTTGTTCTATAATGATAATAATAATAATAATAATAATAATAATAATAATAATAAAAATAATAATAATAATAATAATAATAATAATAATAATAATAATAATAATAATAAATTGATAAACTTTCATATTTTTAAAAATAAACTTAGTCAGTAAATAAAACTACTGTTATCATCAAGGACCTGTATCCTACAAAGTAAGCTTAATATAGACGATAAAAAAGAAATAGATACTAAAAATAGCTGAAAATTCAAGTTTGATTTCATGCTGGATGCTTTGAATTTTTAAAGTGATGTTTCTGTTAGTAAGTGTTCCATTAAGTTATTAAAAACCCTCGCTCCTGGGAAGTTATTTTGATTCGCTGTTACCAATTTAAAGATTTCAGTCAATAGATAGCCACGTGGCATAAGCGACAACATTTTAAAGGGGAGGGAGAAGTTGCAGATATAGGACAAAATTGGGTTAGCGTTCCAAGACTTTCGGCAGATATTGTAGGATGTGAATAGATAAAATGCATGAAAACAAACCAAAACCCAATGAGCATTTTATTCGTTGTTTAATTTTCGCATGTATGCAGGAATTCTATGAGGCATGGCTTGAGCAACAATGCTTTAAGGGGAAGTGGGGATGCTGCAAATAGAAATCACAAATCACAAATCGTTTTCTTTCGCCGCATTTTGTTGCTCAAATTTTATTTGTTTGTTTGTTTGTTTGTTCATTATTATTGTTTTTTCTTTTGATCGCAAAAAGAAATAAATCCGCCCAAAGGACCTTCATTTGTCATGATACTCAATACTTTATCCTGGAAATCCCTTTTTTCGTGCGGCACTCATCAGAGAATTGGACATTGCATAAGCATAAGCAGTTGAATGTCATGAGAGTAGATGAGTTCGATGTGTGATTGGCTGCTTGTTTTTGACCGATCGAAGCCTGTTTCTTCCATTCCTGGTTGGAGAACCCAACTGAAAAACGGAGTTCAGCTGTCTTCGATTTCGTTCGATACGAAGGTAACTCGTAGCTTATCCTGAGAAGCTTTTGACTAAGGTGCATGCTGAATTGCCTGAACTTTTTTGTGCGAAATTTTGAAATTTTTGGCTTAAGAAACAGTTATTGCGTGCAAAGCTCTTAAAAATTGGGATTTTTCTGCATAAATCGTTCTTAAAACCTTCGTCTTTTCATTAAAAGGCTCGTAGCTTTGCCAAACAGCAAGTGCGTCTATAAATAATGTATAGAAAACAGCAAGTTGCACATGTTTGTACCAGTAGCAAATCTCACATCAAGGGTATTTAACATGCTGTTGGGTCCATTATTGTTGGTAGGTCGAATAGTCAGTGATGGAGGTACAAGGCGAATTAATGATTTCAAATAGGTAGGAATTGTAATTTTTTATTGTGTTTTTTAATAAGCAAAAGCCAGGCTTGATCGAAAAATTGGAGAAGGGATAGTTAAAGTAGTTAACCCTTTTGTGTTAACTACTACTGCTATGCTGATTTTATAGTTAGATTTGCTTTTTATTTCATTTGTTATATTGCATAGCTGTAATCAACAGAATTTTACTACCGGGATTATGGTCTGGTTATGCATATGTTATTTATTATTCACATTTTGTTCAGCAATTTTCGGCTCTGTTCCCCCCCCCCCCCCCTCCCAATCTAATTTCTGTCAATACAGCAAAGGTTTTGTCAGCAAATGATCAAATTTTGCGATTTTCTTGTTTTATTATGCTTTCAGCCACTTCTAAATGAAAGACGTTAAAGATTATAGCATAGAAACTTGTTATGAAAACAAAAAAGGTTCTAAAGCTAAGTAAATTCATTACTTATAATGGCGACGCATATGCCACGCCCTTACGCCCACCACGCCCTAACGCCATGCCCCACTGTCTGCAGCTCTCAACTTTGTACTCCTCAAAAAATTTTTTGTAGCTCCGTCCCAGCACATTTGAACAATGGTCTCAATTTGTAAATTCAGTTCCATATTATTTTTCGTCTGCTGAGTAAATACTGTAATTGTAGCAATCTCAACGAATTACTTTGTAACCATAATACAGGGCTATAATGATATGGATATCAATACAATATTTAAACAGCGTAATTCAACCAGCTAAAGTAGAGATGCAATCAAAGGAAGCCTTGTAGAAATTTTGCATGATTTATCACGTCTCGTAATAAGCAACTATTTAGCTAATTAGTGAGAAAGGCTGGAGTCACTAAGACGTAAGGCACATTGTAGATTTTTTCAAGGCCGATTTGCAACTTTGGAATTCTATAAACTTTGAGAGTTGAGATCTTTAAACACTCGAGTAACTTTGAGAACTATGATCTTAGGAATTTTAAGCAAATTTCAAAAACTGAGATCTCAGACATTGTAAGCTACCATGAAAACTGAGAACATAGGGATTTTGAGCAATTTTGAGAACTGGGATCTGAGGGATTGTAAGACGGATATTTGAAGCAACTTTTAAAGCTGAGATGAGAAATGACAGCTCTGGGGAAAGGGTATTTCCAGTTTAAAAATTTGCTCAATAGCCGCAGAATTGCCAAAGTATGATTTGATCCTCACAAAATGCATGTAAATTTTATGGAGTTAGACTTACTTAATCTCTTGTTTTTTGCCTAGATCTCTTGGCTTCTCGCTGCACTACTTTAATAATCTACTGATTAGTTGAATTCGCTGTTTCCTTACATGTGCAAACCATATTATTATTCAACCACCATACTCACTCTTAAAACAATAGGCAGATAGAGAGAGACAGATTACTTTGATTGTGCGAAAGGAGTAATCTTAAGTTTGATGGCTTAGTCATAGCTTTTAAAACATTCATAGACCTCTTACAGTATAGTATCTTTTTACGGAGATGTCATTAAGAATGAAACAGAGAGTCTTGGAAGGGATTTTTAATTTTGTCACCCCTTGCCATGTTCATTGCAATAAGAGTATGGAACATGACAGCCCTAGGAAAGTTGCTTGTCGGCAAATTTCTAAACTACGTGCAGCCCGCTATCAGGTTCGGCGCTACGAGGGGTATAAGGGGTGTTACTTTTCACCCCCCCCCCTCCAGTAGCAACGAAACTGCGTTTCAGAAGAATCAGTATTTTTGTATATATAATTTTTTTCTCCTTCCCCCTCCAAAGAAATTCCTATAGCTGCCCTTCCCCTATAGCAACAAGTTAGCAAATCAAACCAAAAATGAGAGTTCAACAATGCCAATATCGAAGAGATCTTTTGAGAAAATAAATCCGTTTTAAAAGCTTAAGTCGTCTTAAACCTCGATGAAAAAAGTAAACATCTTATTTTGTTGTCCAAATGCGTTGAAACACTTTGACATGGGCTTATCTGAACATTTTCAGGGGGCTGCACCCGTGACATAATACTTGCCCCCTAATCAGAGGGTGCTCAATAGGTCTGTTGGGATGGTGGGATCGGCCTTTTTAACAAACGGGTTATGTGATTCCTAGTAAGCGGGATCGGGATTGCTAAGAGGATCTAGAAGATGAGGATCGGGATTTTAAGTAATAAAGTGGCCGGATAGGGTATGTTCCGTAAAACATGTGCAGGATGACGGTGTAAAAGTACCCTTTTGTGCACCCTCCTAATTAGAGTTTTTTGAGAATGTGACTGAAATGCAGAAATTACCTGGCTTCTAAAAAGTTTAGAAAGGTCAATGCTGAGTTACTCCAACCTAAGAAGCAGCTGTCAAATTTTATTATTTACCTATTGAAACAAGGCATTATTCAAGGTTATAAATTTTCTTGAAAAATTACTCCGTCGAAGAACTGTGTAATATAGCTTCTCTTGAATGCTTAAAGTAGTAAGGGTTGCTATAGTTGATTTTTGGTGAGAGAGTTCCAAACAAATTTCAAAAGTGAAATCCTGCGAATACTAAGAAAATATGGGTCCTTATAATTTTCTTATAAGGAAAAACTTATAACCTTATCAGAAAATTCGAGCGTTAGAAATCGCTTTTATTTCTCTGATTTCTAATTTACATCCTTTCAACTCACAAATCTCAGACATTTAATCCTTAAAAAGTCTATCTTCAAAGACAGGATTGTACGAACAGGGAACGGAGAAAAAATATAAGAATTCCGCTTCTTAGTTGTTTTGCATTTTTTGGGATCGAGACATTAGTTGGGAAACGAAGTCCTACAATAAATCTCAGAGCAAGGACGTCGACAAAACAGATCATCATTTATGTTTGTTTTTTTGAATTTCTTAATTTTCCAATAACGCAGCAATAAATAACAAAGACAAGTCCAAATGTGACAAAGCCGGAGAAAAATTACTTAAGACATAGTCAGTGATGAAATTAAGACATTATCGGTATTAAAATCTTAAATTGTATTTTTGTTGGAAATTTCAGGGATCGTGCTCCTTCAAATATAACGCTAAATGTCAGCTCTATGAACTTTGTAGGAGCAATGATAAATGTCCAATAATTCAAATGTACTGTAAGGAAAGAAAACGGAGTTGAATTGTCTTAGTATTACATTTTTGCAGTGCCAGAGGTTTCTTAGTTTTTCGTTAATTCCTATATCAAACGATTCTTAGCAGTTCCGTCAGAGTAATTATTTATGCCTGCTAAATCAACTTCTTATGATTTTTACGATATAATGAACTTAACTTACAAAACTCTGTACAAAATTACTTACGGACGTTTACTATTATGATTCTGTTGTCTGTAGAAAATACCATCAGACTTATAATAGTCACAGGGTTTTTTTTGAATGAGTTTCTTATTAGAAAAGTGTGTTTTGGGTTACAAAAAAATTCGTGTATTGCCCCCGTCCCAAAGTCGATCGTCATCAACATACCCAAATAACATTGATGGGTTTTAAATCTCTGTGTGATTGAACCATCCATCGCGAGTTTGATTTTTTGTTGTGCTACAAATTTACGTCACTGTAATGTAATAATATATAAGAGTGTAAATGGTTTGAAATGTTTATCATCGGCCCGACACGACGCAAAACGCTTGCAGCTTATCGCAATTAAAATTCACCTCCAATAGCCAATAAGTCGTTTTGCGTGCGAAATTAAAATAAAAACCACCAATTTGCAAACTTATAACAAATTTTTTGTGAGCAGCTGCAACACTACTGTTATTTTCGAACCTGAACTCAATTTGAAAACAGTGAAATATAATTTTGTATTTCGCTGTTATCAATTAAATTGATAAATTATAGATATGATATGATACGACTTGATATGATGAAACGTAACATAACATAACATAACATAACATAACATAACATAACATAACATAACATAACATAACATAACATAACATAACATAACATAACATAACATAACATAACATAACATAACAAAACATAACATAACATAACATAACATAACATAACATAACATAACATAACATAACATAACATAACATAACATAACATAACATAACATAACATAACGTAACATAACAAAACATGACATAACATAACATAACATAACATAACATAACAAAACATAACATAACATAACATAACATAACATAACATAACATAACATAACATAACATAACATAACATAACATAACATAACATAACGTAACATAACAAAACATGACATAACATAACATAACATAACATAACATAACAAAACATAACATAACATAACATAACATAACATAACATAACATAACATAACATAACATAACATAACATAACATAACATAACATAACATAACATAACATAACATAACATAACATAACATAACATAACATAACATAACATAACATAACATAACATAACATAACATAACATAACAAAACATAACATAACATAACATAACATAACATAACATAACATAACATAACATAACATAACATAACATGACATGACATGACATAACATAACATAACATAACGTAACATAGCATAACATAACAGAACATAACATAACGTAAGGTTGCGTAACGAAACGTAGCGTAACGTAACATAACATACGTAACGTAACATAAAATAACATAATATTTAAGATATATTCAAGTGCTATGCTAAATTTTTGAATTTTATAAACAGCTTCACTTGTGAAACGACTAATGCTTTTTATGAACGTATTGTTTGCACGTACTTCAGTTTAAGTTCTGAATTACTCAACTAGTGAGAGCAATTTTTAGTTGTTTACAAAAATCCAAAATCAATTAGGTCAAAGGAGAAATATTTTTAATGCTTTTTAAATTGGTGCAGGTGAGCAGAAAATTAAAACAATTATCAAGCTGAGAAACTTCTTCTGCAGTATTCTTCATTGAAAATATGAATGAAATTTAATGCATTAGTTCAATAAAACATCCTCGCTTCTGCATGTTTGATCTGCAAGATCAAAGGATTATTTAATTAATTGTTTTTAGGTATTAAAAATGCAGGGCAAAATGATGAAGATTTCAGTTTGCAAGCTAAATGCAGCATTTGATTAATCGGCAATCGCTTCTGCAAGCATTTTCATGAAATTTATTCCTTTCCAAGACATTCAGTACTGGGAAGACAAACCTGATTTTTAAGTCTTGTAGTTACATGTATCGTAGTTACCTTCCATCTTTTTCTTTTTCATCCTAACCCCGATCCAACATTTTTCGCTCCAACCTAACCCCATCCAGCATCTAATGCGAGACAGAATCTAGTAGTGTATCCTGTAGTTTTAGTTTAATGTTGTTTGTCTTCATGGTTTTGGCCTTGGGGTAGTCGTTGTTTTTTTCGCTCCCCTTGGTATCGTTCCTGTGGTGTTGTCCAGTAGTTTGGGATAGGTATAGTAGATTGTAATTATCGTTGTAAATTATTTTGTATGAATATATAAATAAAAAAAACATGCAAGCGTTAATTTGCATTTGAGCTTTATGAGCTAAAATACTAGGCTTCTGTGTAAATGGAGCAAGAAAACTTGTGTACGCTTGGACGATTGGTTTTTGGAAAAAGTGCATGGCAGGGATAAAACCTATCCTGGGCTAACATCACGAGCGAGCTCTCTTCAGCACGCTAAGTACGCCTGTTAAAATTTTCAGTAAAAACCAATCTCTTGATTCGAGTTTCGAAATCCTGTTTAAAAGATAATGTGATACATGTGCATCATGGCTAAACTACGCTTAATACTACGCAGATCTACTGATCTCAACTGAACTTAAGTACGCTAAACTTAAGTCAACTGAACTCAACGCAACGCACCTCAGCTGAGCTCAGCTTAACTCAACTTAATTGAATTGCATTCAATGGGACTCAATTAAGCTCAACTGAACTAAGCTGAACTCAGTTTGACTTAAATAAACTAAACTTAAGTCAACTTAGCTCAACTAACTTTAACAGAACTCAGTTGGGCTCAACTAAACGCAAAGTAACTCAAATGAGCTCAACTAAACTCAACTTAACTCAATTAAGCTCAATTGAACTAAGTTGAACTCAGCTGTACTCAACTGAACTCAATAAAACACAACACACTTCTTAATATAGCGCAGCTCCACTAAAAATCAACTCAACTCCACACAGCTAACTTAGCTCAACTTCATTCCACACAACTCAACTACACTCCACTCATTGCACCTCAAATCAACGACCTCAAAAGAACTTGCTTCCATCCCACTCTAATCCACTCCACTCGACTACTATACACCCCTTCTTCGTTAACTTACTAAGTTCAACCGTACACAGCGCAGTGCAACTCAACTCAACACATCTTAATTAATGGAACCAAATAGAGCTCTATCGTACAAGACTAAATGTATGGAGCATCTACAGGAGACGTGAAGATGAAAATAAAATAATAAGGGGGAATTGAAAGGACTTTTTTTCCTAAAGTGTTGTCATCAACATAAAAAACAACAAAACTTTAGTTAAAAGAGGTATTGTTCTGAGATAGTTCGTGATTTGTTTATGCAGCAGACATGCAGCAGGTAGTCTGAATCAATTTTGTAGTCATCAATATGAGAAATAAGTCGATAATAAATATACTAATAACAACAACGTTGACTTGTTAATCAATACTTCAGAGTTGAAAATAGTAAATTGAAGTTTGTCGAACAGCTGGTTGAAGCAATTATTAATCAATCTAAAGATCACATTCATATCAGTCGCCCCCAAAATGTCCTGAAATGTTGCTAGCTACAGCTTTTATCTAAACCTAGAAAGTATTGTTTCTTCATAAAACTGCCGCTTGCTTTAAAAGTTTAAAGGTTGTAGACGTATTATTGTTAAGAAAGTTCTATAAAAAAATTTCTGAAATGAAATCTTGCGTTTTCTACGAAAGCCCAATGTCACATCAAAGCTTATAACTAAAAGCATGCAAAATGAAGAAAAATGATTAGGTTTGAACGTTGTTTTTCCTTTTTCATCCAAACTCTAGCTATCTTAAGCTTAATATTCCCCTATAAACTACATGCTTATAGCTTGTACGAGACAAATTCAAAGTTTTCCTCCCACTATTCTTCTTTGATTTATTCGATTGCTCTTGAGTCAATCGTTAAGTGATAAAAAAGCGAGCTTAATGAAAAGGTTTTGTCAAGAATGAAAACTGCATGAGATTAACAAACAAATCACTGAAATACTCTTGAAACATAGGTGGGGATTTTTCTTATCGGCCATAGACGATGTGATGGAATTTTGAATCGAGTGGATTGATATAGAGGATTGGTAATATGTTGCCATAATCTTGCTTCTAAGCACTTTAAATCTCTACAAATTGTTACAGATAGCAGCGTGATGTATACACCAGGGATGAAGTGTTTTGTTCTGAGAATAATCATAGCGTCTTCTTTTCAATGATTTATTTGAATCAAAGCGTTGGGCATCAAAGGAGAAATATTCCCTTCATTTTCAATTAGGATTTGAGCCTCTTGTAGATGTTGATTCGTAAAGGCAAACATAAGATTTTCAACAGCAATAGAAAAGTGAAAAAAGATAGTAAAAGGATCATTGCAAATGTCAATGTTGTCTGCTCATATAGAATTCGGGTGGCGAATTTCAATTAAAAAATAGACATAGGAAATTAACAATGAAAAAGTTCTTCGACTACAAGAAATTGAGATGAATTTATTGTTTGTGATTCCTTTGGGATCGTGTCAACGCGTAGACAAACCTCATGAGGAAACTCCTTTGAAATTTCATAACCCGCCTTGACGGCAATTTTTAACATCAATCATGTAGGATTTCTACTTTAACAAGTTGAATTTAAGACATAAGTTTGGATTTTTGTCGTTATTTTGTTTCGTTTTCTGATTAAAGCTCAAAAATGACTCATCATTGAAGGTAATTCGGATAAAATTTGAAATTTTCGTTCTATTCTTGTAAAAACGCTGGATTGAATGAAGATCCGTTATTTTTTTTTTACTTTTAATGTAACTAATCTTTGGGATGCTTTCAATCCTTCTTTCATAATAAAAAAATTTTCTTTATGCAGTCACCTCTCCTCTAAAACCTGCTCCTAGACCTAACTACAGAGCCTCCGACGACGGGGGGGGGGGGGGGTATAGTCGGAGGCCCTGAACTAGATAGCTAACATATAGGCTTGTAGAGAAATCAAATGTAGTTTTTTCTTCTTTTTGAATTTATATCGCGCTCTTCTAGCACACGTATTGGGAACTGTACAACTAACAGACCTAAGGACAGACTGTAACTTTACATATTTATTCAATTCATATATTTATCTAGATATTCAGAAAACAACTTTTAAACGTTTCGACTTTCGTTAAACATTTCTATGTGGTAGAGCTTCTGAAGTTTTTGTGTTTTATGAATTAGTGTTTTATATATTTATTTTTATATATATTTTATTTGAGTTTTCTATATATTTATTTATATATTTATATACATTCAGAACTTTTTATTCTATGACACAATGTCATTAGAACAAACGTTCTTACCAAAAGCTCATTATCTGCCAATTCAAGCAAATTTAGATACAGATCTTTTTTTCTTTTCAATCCTATTCCTTACATTTGAAATATGCCAAAAACCACGTTCTTAAAAACCACTTTCTTAAAAACCTGTCTCTTAAAAACCAGTTTCTTATGAAGAAAAGCCTGTAGTGAAATCTAGGGATGAGGAAACTGGCTTTCTACCCTCTTTTGCTCCTTCGCAGTAGATACTCATAGATGCATCTTAGAAGAGAAAGTTGCATTATGAAAACTTGTAGCAAATTAATTACCTCACTGAAAAGTTGGTTTACATAAGTTCACATATAATAGTTCTTTGGGCTTCTTTTTCTTTATAGCGTAACATTATAATATCATTATTATCAAAGGCCTTAATCTAAAGATTGCATTCGAAAGGTCGCAATGCATAGACATGTAGTAAATCAACTACTTCGCTAAAACTTTCTGTTGTTAGCTTGTCTAGGACACAAAACTCTAAAGTTTACATAAGATAAATCTTTGGGCTTCTTTTTCCTGATAACGTGACATTATATAATTATTACTATCAAAGGCCTTAATCTAAAGATGGCATTCGAAAGGTCGCCATGCATAGACGTGTAGTAAATCAACTACTTCGCTAAAACTTTCTGTTCTTAGCTCGTCTAGGACACAAAGCTCTAAAGTTTACATAAGATAAGTCTTTGGGCTTCTTTTTCCTGATAACGTGACATTATATAATTATTACTATCAAAGGTCTTAATCTAAAGATGGCATTCGAAAGGTCGCAATGCATAGACATGTAGCAAACCAACGACTTCGCTAAAACTTTCTGTGCTAGCTCGTCTAGGACACAAAGCTGTAAAGTTTACATAAGATAAGTCTTTGGGCTCCTTTTTCCTTATAACGTGACATTATATAATTATTACTATCAAAGGCCTTATTCTATAGATGGCATTCGAAAGGTCGCCTTGCATAGACATGTAGTAAATCAACTACTTCGCTAAAACATTCTGTTGTTAGCTTGTCTAGGACACAAAGCTGTAAAGTTTACATAAGATAAGTCTATGGGCTCCTTTTTCCTTATAACGTGACATTATATAATTATTACTATCAAAGGCCTTATTCTATAGATGGCATTCGAAAGGTCGCCATGCATAGACGTGTAGTAAATCAACTACTTCGCTAAAACATTCTGTTGTTAGCTTGTCTAGGACACAAAAATCTAAAGTTTACATAAGATAAGTCTTGGGGCTTCTTTTTTTCTATAACGTGACATTATCATAAATTTACTATCTAAGACCTCAGAGGTCTAAATGTCAATATCATTCTTCAGAAATTGCCATCTTTCTTGATTTTTTCGGCTCCATCTCGAATTCCTTCTATTTTACAACGAGGTCTATTCTGTTTATCTCAGCAGCCATTAGATTCAATTGGTTTGTCTAATCATAAAGCATTTAGTGAAATGATTATGAAAAAGTGCTTTTTGGCCACCTAGTTTGAATCTCCTTTTAAGTTGTCTTGCGAACAATAAATTTTGTCTGCTGAAGAGTAAAAAAGAAATAAACATTTTTCAATATATTGTGCTTGGAGAACTCGTACTTAGGAGCAGTACCAAGCTGTACACAAATACACAAATTCTTTGCACCGTGCACCCGGGGCCGAATCCAGCCATATCCTAACAGGGGGGGGGGCAAGAAAGACAAAATTTTCGACAATTGACTGCAACACAATAGATCCATTGTTTAAAGAACAATATCTTATTGTTAAATCTATTCTTAAATCAGGCCAAATTTCTGACGAAATGGTAATTTGTTGTCCCTGGGGGGAGGTACTCTCCCAACCCCCCTCCCGCCCCCCCCCTTGGCTTCGGCACAGCTTACACCCTTTTTAGGGACCATCGACATCTAGATTTCGCCTTTCATCACGACTTTTGGCTGCGATTGTTTGAATTGGCTCGAAATTGATCGGGAGTTGAGAACAAATTAAGAACAAGCTGAGGCTGGAGCACTGTGGTAAAATGAAATATTTGGACAAAGATGCATGCAAAACTCAATAACATATTGACATCAATTGCCATATCCTTGTTAGCTCGAAAAAAACTGACATATTTGTCACATCTCCACTGTTGATTCTCGTAAAGGAAACCAGCTACATCTCAATAATTTAAGAGCAAATGAGAACAATTTAGTCTCAATTCGCTTTGGATGAAAAATTAAGAATAGCTATGATGAACCTCAACTGTACCTGGTTCCATGAAAAGGTGTATTGTTATGTTCGGTAGATCTGTGTCACTGCCGTAACGTGTCCTGTTGCAACCAATATTGTATAAACCGATATTTCAACTAGTTTGGAAATGTAAACCACGTTTTGCCCCCCTCAAGTAACGTCCCTGCAGCCTTTTGGTGAACTATAATTTGTGCAGTCCCAAATATATCCCTTAACCATCATACAATTTAATCCATGAGAAAAATGAAAAGCGGTTTAATGCCGTTTGAGAATATGCATTGACAAATGGGTAGAAATTGGTGTATTTTAATCACCTTACATTTTGGTCCTCAAAAAATTTGGCTTTTACGCAAGGGCATCTATCAACAATAGGCCAGTTTTAAAAAAACATAGATAATTCGCAATTTTAAGATCGTTATTTGTTTTGCGTTAATGCAAATTGTTGAAAATTCTGTCTCATTTATTTATAAACAGAACGGCGTATATTTAAATCTTCAGTAAGTTGTTTTTATCCCCTTATAAACCATTTTCGCCTTCTTAAGCTATCCGAAATAAAAGATGCATGTATTATTTGATCGATAAAATATTTATGTATTTATGTGTACTTGCAAGAGAATATGTCTGAAATTAAATGTTTTGCTTTCTCTTCTGTGTTAATATCAAAGTGGTAAAATACCTCAATAATAACATAAAGATGCTTCTTTGGGTGCCGACAGACAAATTTTTAGGATGGATTTCTAAGCTAAAGAAAACATCTGTTTGTTTTACAGCAGGATGCTGGAATATGGAGACTAGAATTCGATTATTCCCTGCCTTGAGCACCTTTGATTTCGTTCTTCGTTAAAGCGGATAACCATTCGTGTAAAGGTATTAAGCTTTCAATTCTATTACACTCTTGTTTTTTGAATAGGAACAGTTCGCTAAGAACACGAATTTCAAAGTTGTCAAGAAATTAAGAAATCAAGAACAAATTGATAACAAGTTAAGCTGGGGGCACTGTCGATTTGTATTGATGTCTGTCGTGAAAATTTCATCATTTTTCTATTGAAGATCTTGGCAATGTTGAATAACAATTAATTTAAACTGATACTTCGTATTATCAACGTCTGTAAGAAAATTGCTATTAAGGATGCGAATAGATGCGTATATTTTTTATCTTGTGATAATGTTATTCGCCCTAGTGCACCCATGTTCCACTCTGTCCCCACACCTCTAAAACTTTTTATTGATCCCGTTGCCCGTTGACCTTAGTTTGTCAAAGTGATGTTCATCAGGAACCAAAAAACGTAGGAATTAGGGCTGGATTGTCAAAAATTTATCCGGGTACAACCTTGACCACGCCAATTCTTGCATTTCTGCATTTGACAGTACTTCCAAGGTTTTGATTCCAAGATAAGGGAACTGCCATTTTTAATGCTGCGGATAAGGAAACCGAAAATTTCTCACCCCAATTTAAAAGTTTAATAGGATTTGACATCCCATTTCAAGATAGTCAAAAATTTCATACCCCAACATTTATTTATATCGCTTTGAATTAATATAACAACTTTGATACTAAGAAAAGCAATCTGGGCAAAAGATAAATCAAATAGGAGCGATTGAAAGGGTCATATAGAATCATCACCAACAATTGCAAGTGACTTCTTCTTTGCTTGATGAATAAAGCAGTAACAGATGTAACTTTCGTTATAAGATAAGTGATTTTCATTAGAGTCTGAAATACATTCCAAAAATTAAACAGTCCATTAGCTATTGTGCAATTTTGCGAGAATATTTGATACCCAAAAAGAAGGAGACCAAAAAGTTTGGTACCCCTCCAAATATTTTTCCACCTCTGTACCCAGCTTTCATCTGGTAATATTTGGCTCGAACATTTAGTATTCTTATGTCATTCGTCCTCAAATAGGGCACATCAATCCTCTATTCAGCATTGAATGGTTGTCTTAACCCGTTCCGTGATAATATGTATTGAAAATTTACACAAATCGATAGTTTAGAAATGTCACATTTTCAAGTAAAGAATTCATTCAATGTTACCTATGCTCGCTGAAGAGACACCCTCAACAAATCGCTGAATCGTAACAACTGTGACTAACTGCATTGCATTTTATGATGGAGATCATCTTTTATCAAATTTTGAGTACATATATAATATTACGCCGTAGCATATTTTTGAGTGAAGGGGCTATTGAAGATTGGGTGTGGCCATATCTGGGCGTAGGTCTAATTGGGCGTGGTCACTCAAGTTCACGAGCTTTTTATTAGGATAATGGCCAGTAGAACAAAAGTGCAATAAGCATGGTCGAATAGCCCTTTGTGTATTTCTACTGGAAACGTATGCCTTCAACACTGCATGTTAGCAAATAGTGCGAGGATTACAGCACCCTGCCCTTCTTCTCCCGGCTCCGGTGTGCATGTATTTACTTTGAGAGACATTTTCAAAAGAAAACTTTTTTACCCTATGCAGTCTACGCGTTAAGCAGCTCTTCAGCAATCTTAGAGGCTTAGATCTTTGCAATTGAAGCAACTTTATAGGTTGGTTATGAGCCAAGATGCGCATGAAAACGCGAATTTCATTTCATCCAAAGAGCAATCTCATTACAAACATTAAAGGTTTTTGAAAATATGAGAAAATGCCGCTTTATTTCATATATTAATTCGATTTAAGATCGTAGACAATCTTCCAGATTAAGAAGTAGCATTACAGTGGTCGTGCTGCTCCGAACATAATATTTCATTAACAAAATTAAGAGGAGAGTTGACTCACATATTTAACACTTTTGATCTGCAAAGTAATCTTGTAAAAGATTTGCATTCGCTCTTTCGTGCACAATAACACTAAAATAGAAAATTTCCATAGAGGATTTTGACTACAATACTCGGCATTGTAAGCGATATTTTTAAATTTTTTCTGCTTGGCTGTTATTTTTTAGTGAAAATATTATTATACAAGGACTTGTCCTCTACAAAATAGCTACAAATTAAAATTGAAAGCTTTAAAAGTAAATAATCGAAAACGAATTTCTATGCAGGATTTTCACTTCAATGTCTCTTCGCTGCTTTCATCAACGCATGTCCAGATTGATGTAAAGAGAAATAAAAGCTGCTGAAATCATACAAAGGTATTCAAAAGTTATAAATATTCTTTCACATACATTTTATTACATTATTTTCCATACGAAAACATTTTTATAAAAGCACCAGCCTCAAAATTGATGGGAAATTCGGGAAAAATGGAGAACAAGCTGAGATTGAAGCACTTTCGGAAAATGCAGCGTTTGTCACATATGCATACGCTTTCCAGTAATATTGACATGAGCATTAATTTCCTTGTTAGCCTGAGGAGAATTGTCACCTTATTAACTTCTTCCCTGTACTCTTCGTTAATAATTCAAATGTTAACATGTTTATTGTTTTTATTATTGTTTGTAAATATGTATATGAAAAAGCATTGATCGAGCTGTACTCTAATAATTTAAGAATCCAGCCAAGAAGAAGTCGGCCTGGTGCTTAATTTTACTAGCTCTTATAAAAAGAGAGTTATTTAAGTTATTTATATTCAGAGGCCTAAATCATACAGTTAAGTACATGTGCAGAATAAGATGCTTAAATAAATGCTCAATGATCTTAAATAGTTTAGGTTTTTGTAGATTACCGGGTAATTCATTGTAAGATGAAATAACTTGCTTACATTATCAGTTTTAATCGGTGGAATTTTCACAAGACTTTGATTATATCTCGCCACCAATTTATGGTCATTGATATCAAAAGTTATTTGTTACACGATTTATATCTAAATTAAAAATAACGCTTTATGGTCTGAATAAAAATTAGAAAGAAAAAGGTTGAAATCATTATTTGTCATTTCATTATTGAAATCCCAACCACTTCACCTCAAATTTGCTGCCTCCCTGATTTCCAGCTTAAAATAACAGTTTCAAATATTCCTTTAACTCATTGCCTCCTGATGCCATTTGAAACTCACAGACAGATAACTGTGGAAGCAAATGTTGCAGGGGGGTACATAGATACAGGAAATATCAATTTTTCGATAAACCTGCCGTGGATGTTGTCTGATCAACTTTGCAAATCTTGACAACATTACCCCCAGGTTTTTCTTTGATTTGCAGTAACTTATACTGCGCCATATGGCATCTGCAGGGGGCTATGAGTTAAGATCATCATCTCTCTAAACAATGTCACATTGATTAAAATTTGAACTGTCTGGCCTTTTCTGTTAAATCGTGAGTCATCAGCAAATAGAATTTCTGCTAATCTCTATGTTAAGTATTTGTAAAAGATTAGGATATTTGCCGATTTAAATACTTTTTTATTCAAATATCTATTAAATCGTATTCTAAGCATTCTAGGTATGATCATCAACGTTCTTCTCCTTTTTCTTATATTGGATCTCTCCTTTACAAAATAACCTTTTCTGATTTGTTGCAAAGGCCATTTCAATACATTTGCAGCTTGATTGAAGAAGTTGTTTAAAAATCATTTAAAAAACTTAACTAAATTATGCTAAAGAAAATAACTTTAAAATAAAGTATTTTATTGTATGGTATTGCATCAAACTTTATGCCATGTGTTGTGTGTTTCCAATTACATTGTTTTATATTGGATCGTATCGTACTGTGTCATTTGGAATGTATTATATTATTGTACTGTATTTTACTGTATTGTATTGTATTGTATTGTATTGTATTGTATTGTATTGTATTGTATTGTATTGTATTGTATTGTATTGTATTGTATTGTATTGTATTGTATTGTATTGTATTGTATTGTATTGTATTGTATTGTATTGTATTGTATTGTATTGTATTGTATTGTATTGTATTGTATTGTATTGTATTGTATTGTATTGTATTGTATTGTATTGTATTGTATTGTATTGTATTGTATTGTATTGTATTGTAAGGCCTAAGGAAAGCTAATGAAGAAAACTCAGTATCTAGAAAAGCTTATACGGCCTTGTGAAAAAAAGCCTACATTTTTGCCAAAGCTTGGCCCTCTAATTCGAAAGAACAGGACCAAGCCTGAACAACTCAATAATTACATGACAAAGATGAAAGAAAATGCCATGATATCTTTCCTTAAAATGTTCGATCCACCTTTTTGTGACCCCCTTTAAAGTGAACTAGTCGATCCCTGATTGGTAAATCTGATTAGTTATCTTGACATCATTGCCTAGGCCGATAATTCATATATCCACCTCTCACTGTTTATGACGTAGGCCTTGTCAACTTTGGGAATTTCCAATCTCATATTTTGAAAGGCTGTTACTTGGTTCAATCGAAACTCAAAAGTTCTAATAATCAACTTCTATGTTCAAATAGATTTATATTGAATTGATTTCATTTAATTCTCAAATCCAATTTGAAGATCCAGCAAGTTTAGTATTGATTTGTTCACAGAGATTATCAATATAATTATAAGAAAGTTCAGGTTTTGTGTTTGGCAAACCTTTGTTATTCTCCACCTATTGTTATTTCTTTCTATTAAAAATCAATTTTTAGCTTTCAGTGTATAGACAAGAATTAATGCCTTTACGTCATACTATGGACTGCGTATGTATCGTTATACTTAGAAATTCTACCCAGAGATATCATTTTAGGGGAATTTGGGGAATATTTTACCCTCTCTTTTGAACCCTACATTAAAATATTCAGGACTGGCGTGGCGGGGATCTTAGAAACTGCCAAAAAGTTCGTTGACATTTCATCCACTTTTTAACTTTTTAACCAAGGCAATCCACTCAGTATTTGGTCGTACTGCTTTACAAGGTCCCAAACAAAATAGAGGCTTGATTAAAAACAAAACATATAAAATAGACCTATTTACCATGATTATAGATATATAAAAGTAAGAAATTTGAGATGAGTCCAAGTTGGTTTTTTCTCGAAATGCGCAAAGGGATGACGATAATTTGACAACACTATCCAAAACATTCAAGAACTTGTCAGGGGCTATACTATGGTCATAAACAGCCACTATACTAGCATTATAGAGCCCCATTATCGATACTGCTGTTTTGGAAGGGGGCGTGCAGCTACAACTGAAATCAATTGTTTGCAAAAGCTTCAAAACAGGGCTGCTAGGCTTGTTACTGACAGTAGATTCTATACACCCAGCCAACCACTGATTAAGATACTAGGATGGAAGAGTACAAATAAACTAATCGAAACTGACACAATAAGATTACAAAGGTGGATGAAGCTATGAAGACGAGAAATATTAAGAATAATTGATAAATGATGTGTAAGAACAATATAGGATAAAAAAAATCAATATCTCTAACTATGGATAGTTTCAAAAAGTTTTAAAGTTATAGTAACAAATATTACATTCAGAGGTCAAATTTTTTTGGTGGTCATCAATCAAAAGCTAGAAATTCCTCACGTTTTAGCCTCTATCATGGCTGCATTCCTACAAAAGGAATTTGTTTTATCAAAGAACAATAAGACACTGTATTCGCAACGTAGCCACCCCATACAACTACACAGCGCCAGGGGTTTGGAGGGAGTACCGCAC
Source organism: Catostylus mosaicus (assembly GCA_964019065.1). Lineage (NCBI taxonomy): Eukaryota > Metazoa > Cnidaria > Scyphozoa > Rhizostomeae > Catostylidae > Catostylus > Catostylus mosaicus. The sequence continues at coordinate 2,989,131 of OZ025188.1, read as the reverse complement.
CACACCCCCAAGCCAGTCCGGTCTGAGGTCCTGGCAGCTGTCAAGTTAATGTGATCCTTGGGTGCCCAGGCTTGCGCGATTAGGATTTCTCCTGGGCAACTTTTACCGACATCGGAAGAATGGACAGCTTTGTTGGCTGAACAGGTTAAGCGACCATCAAAAATTTGTTGCGTTACCATCCTAATCTCTGTCTCGATACGAGTCGTCGGTCGGCTGGTAATACATTTTGTCGGGTTTTCGAAATTAGGAAAAACCGACTAATCTAGTCGGTTATTTTTGGAGTTCCCTCCACCACATCTCCTCGACACACTTTTCCATAGAATTCGGGAGTGTTGTTGGTGTTGATCGACAAACCATCTACCGTACCTATTTATTTTATCCTACTTAGAAACGGAATATTGCAGGGTGATTTTGGTGTGTGACTTTTCTAAATACCATCCAAGATATTTCCTTGCCGCCCCTTAAAAACCCGACAATTTTACTGCCTCTCCGAATCGGGTTTTTACTGGAAAGAAGGGTCGGTTGGGCGACGCAAAGGCAACATATTTTTTATGGTCGCCTTATCGAGCAATGTTCCGCTGGTTTCGAACCACGAGCCTCTCGGTTCTTAGGTTAGCAAGCCTGCTCTTCAACAACTCGTCCACTGTACCGTCTAGATCATAGTTTTCCCGGGGCAATCGCCTAAAGATTTTGACAAACTTTAAAGTTTTGTGTACTATTAGTAAACTTATTCTATATCGATCAAATGCTGATATGATAGGTCTTGTACTGTATTGGCAATAATGGCAAGAGTGTTTGAGCCATTTAGGGACGATCATGGGACAAGGGCACAAACATGAATAGCACTCAAAACCAAAGATGCTTGTAGCTGAGAGTAATGGCCACTTGTGCTTTTCACTTGTGCTTTGCTCTTAGAAAAAGCTACATTTTTTAGTTTGCTGTTGTCTCCCTTTTCATTTCAATGGTCCTGCTCCTTTTACCCTGGATTGCAGCTGGTGTCCCTACTCGAGACTCAGGGATGGTTCTGTTCTATGAGGTAAAAAGTCTCAACTCTCTAAAACTTTTCAAAAACCGTTGAAATTTTCTCTCAGATACTGTAGTGGCTTTGTCCCAAAAAAGGTGTTCCACTCAACCCGCTTGTACCTACTTAGCAAAAGTATTGGCAAAAATCTCAGTCTTGACTGCTCCTCAATACTGAATTGGGAGAAAATATGAGAACTTTGCATGAATTCTGTGGCAAGGACGTTTATGGAAATAATATTAAAAACACATTATATATGAATAAAATGTAAGATTCAATGGCTTATTGACTTTCGAGGGAGGTCATGATTTGCTTAAAGCAGTAGTCATTATTCATAAAGGGGCATTCCTATCCTCTTTGACCCTTGCGAAAAGACAGGGGGGTCTCTTGCCTCCTGAGCCCCTACTCTCTCGTCCCTATGAACTAGATGGATGGCGTCACTCAGGAGAAAGGTGGGAGGAAGGTGGGGAATCTGAGGTATCAGTTTCTAAAAGGGTAATTCAGGCAGATCAAAAAAGGGATTTTTACAGTGTATCGTTGTTATCTATGATGGTGGGAATTGAGCTATAGGCGATTACGCATAGGGACTGTACTGTTTTCTTTTTTCCCATCACCCTTGCACATTAAAGGCTTACTGAAGGCGATAGGGTGTAGCCCCTTTGCAATCCTGCTTTTCCCAAGCGATAATCGAAGTTGAACGTCACAAGTGATATAAGTAGACGTTTAAAAAGGGCTGATGGTTTTAGGGCTTGGTTAAGTAATTGGCTTTATGCTTATAGGATATCGATTGAGTGTGTAGATGGAGATTAAATGATGTTGGTATGTTATTAAACGACGAAATTTCTCGTATTATTACACAGATTGGTGACAGTTTGGTGAAGATGTTATGCGTAACACTTGAAGTTAACGTTTTGGAATGACTATGATCCTGGTGTCTCCATTGCGATCATGAACCCAGCAAAGATCAATGTCAAGGGCGCTCCAAAGTTCTTTAGTGAGAAGGACGTTTATACAGCATCTTGTCGCACGTGTAATGACAGGCTTACAAGCATGCGAAAAACCGCAGTTAGGTGGTTGTATATGGAATGGTACAAGCGAGCTGTGCACGGACAGAATTTGCCATCGGTAAGTCTTTTGTTTTGCCCTTTGAAAATGCGCTGATTATGATATTATAAAGGCCACAGTGAAATAAACGATCAAGGCGAAAAGATACCATCATCAACGGATTCTAAGACAAATTAGGCCATATTAGTGATTTTTAAACGCAACCCTGATGTGTTACTTTGCACCAAGCGCTCCATCCAAGCCAAGTAGATATAAGTTATGTAAATGTGACACTGAACAACATCGCGTGAATCAATTTCACGATGTGCTTGGGTAAATGTATTCAGAATAAACCTGGCTAGCCTGCTGTACTCCAGGTGTTCCTGATTGGGCCTGGCCTGAACAGGGCATGGGGGAAGGGAGGCCAAAAATAGAAAAATTATAGAAATACGCATATTCTCTGAGGTCATGGGTGACACTTGCAGCCGCTAGCGACCGCTTTAGGTGGCCCTGAACTTTATCGTGGCTGAATGTGAGTTACCTTATTGAATAACAAACGAAATGTTTAAATTAGCAAGAAAAAATTATAGATGATGATAAGCACTTGGACATTTAATTTATAAGATAACAACCATACAACCAGACCGCACCGGGGGGTTGGATGGTACTTCGCACGCACCCCCCCCCCCTAACAAGCAAGCAATGCAAATGATGAAAATTATGATATTGAGCTTGATGCCACAAAAAGTTTTGGAAAATAATCTGTGAGCATAATAATAGTGTTATGTTTAAGGTCCTGTCATATAATAAAGTAAAAAAAACTCGTAGCACCCCTATCGGAATCAAATTGATATTGAGGGGCTGCAAGCAAAGCAAGGTGAAATTGGGATCTGAAAATTCTTCGAGATCACGCACTTTAGATCGCCGGAAAACGCCCCTGCTTCAGAAATTGCACTGGTAGAATGATGAAAAAATGATGATAGTTAAATGTCTAATTGACGAGGAATGCTTTCTAATGTCTTTATGAGATTAAAGGTTGCTCTTCACAGCATTTTCGAAAACTAGTAACAAACATTAGCATGTTTTTAGGGGGGGGGGGGCTGAAGCAATGTACAAAGTTTCGCCAGATGGAATTTTCTAGCTTGGGATCAGGCAAAAAAGGCATATTAACAGGCAAGAAATATTTCATTAAGAAGGAAGTGAAAGCAACTCTAAATTTGGTTTGCAAATAGATTCAATAACATGATTTAGTCTAGCCCTCAAATTTACTTTAAATTCCTGAAATTTTAGCCCTCGTTATGACTTAATCGTTGCTCAATTCATTGGATATTTTACACGCCTATCTAATACAAATTATTGTATAAGAAAATACTTAACTATAATATTGAGGTTTAAAACTATGGCTACGCCTATGATGGCGATGCTGAGTTGGGCAGCGCAGCGTCCCTTAGTGAGAAGTCATGTTGATGGACGAGTCAGCGTAGCTGAGATGGCCGAAGGAGCGAAGCGTTGTTAAAAGCTGTCCGAATCTAAAAATTAGAACTTCTATATAGCGCAAGAACTACCATCCAGTGTGTTTTGCTTCTGTGCAATTTGACCTTTCTGTAGCACATTGCAGTTATCCAATTAAGAATAATTGAAGACTTGAAATATAAGTGTAGCTTAATAAGTATTTAAGTTTTCACAGAAATTTTGATCGTGAATCATGCTTTAATTCAATGATGATGTTTGTTTTCGCCAAGCTGAAATGTCACATTCAGGACAATTTTACCTTTGAACATCATTAATATTACTGATTACTGTACCTGTAGTCCTATACACTACTTTAAAATACTGCGAAGGCGATACCACGCGGGGTAATAGACTCCGACTACCCATGCATTACAAAAAGAAAATCTAAATATATTTCATTTCTACATAAATTCTAAAATAAAAAAAATCTTAGTCTTTTCGTTGTCTATAAGCGAAGAGGTAACTATGCCAAATAATGTGAACATACAGACTAACTGAGCTGTGACTTGTGAAATATGACTGTAATGTGATATACTTGAGGGTCTAAGCTAAATAATAACTGAGAAGAGTCCAAGAGAGAAACATGCATGGCCATTTTTAGAACAGAACGCACACGTTTTTATTTACTATCCCACAATCCTCTAAATCACTAACAACAACAACAACAATTACTGTCCTCCGCAGCGTCCATACATAACTATAACAGAATGAATATAAATTCTTCTTTATTACAATGACATTGAGTGACACTGCGGGCCTTCGGCTTCATATTGAAGTTGTGCCTCTAAATAACCCTAAGGCCTGATCTGTGCGATAGGAAACTACTTCAAATACGTACGATAAGAATTGGCAATCAAACGTTCTGTTCATCTTCGATATTTACTGCAAAGACTGTAGATACAGTAGTGTGGTAGCCCATGACGTAAAAGCATGTTGTTTAGAGGCCTAGTTTGATGAGAGGGAAGATACGGATAGATAAATGTGTGATGTAATGATAATGATTCAGTCGTCTTTTGGAGTGTTATTCTACATGACTCGACTTAAAGGTGCAGGACACTGATTTTTTATTTACGGTTTTCCTTTCAAGCTCTCTGATTTTAACCCTACCTAACTTGGAGGGACCATTACACCCTATGGTTCTTAGCGAGAATTAGCTATTCTTTAGGAGGAGGATAATTCTTTAAATAACTTTATTATAGTTTGTAGTTCAACATTTGTAAGTATTCTTTGCTCCAACATCTCGTCCACTTCCAATCTGACCAAACTCATCAGTTGCTGCTGTACAACTGAATTATCAGCGGGGATAAAATGTCTAAAGTGCTCTAGCTTCTTTGTGATTGCTAGCACCTGCGTAGACAATACCATCAGCCTCAGGCTCGCTATTGACCTCTTTTGCAGGATACAATTCAATTCAATAGCAAAGGTTATGGCATGAGTCTAGCGTCTGAGCGAGACCTTAACCAGTATTTCTTCATAAAAGCTACACTCTGGACTCAACCATGGGAATTTTTCTCTTGTGTAAGGCCTGCATTCGTTCATTTCATTGCCATCTGCATTTACGACCCTTGAATCATCATCAAACAGTTTTAGCAACTGCTTCAAAAGGGTCATAAAAGTGTCAAACTTTTATAATGATGTCTTTGTATCAAACGTTATTTTTACACCGCGAATCGAAGTGCTTTCAAGTACTTGCTTCTGTGAATGAGACAGCTGCTATAAGAAGGTATACAGGTCATTAAATCTAGATGAGAGGTCCAAATTCTGATCATCATCGAAAGGCCACGCCCAGTTACCAGGCTATCATGCAATTCCTATCTCAGAGAATTCCCTTCTTTATGCCCATAACATGTGGTAGCTGAGAAAGAGAAGCTCATCTTTCACATCAATAGGAAGGAATGGAACTCCCAGTATATTCTCCTAAGGCTCGATGCTCGTTTAATTTTGATTATGATAGGCTTCATTATTTTTTATGTTGGTCTTACATCCACATTATTTGCCACAACTGCACAAAATTACATGTTTCTTAAACCAATCAACAGTGGATTTGCATATTTATTTAGTAGCAAGTTCGATCCAGTAAATACAAAAAAAGGAGTACCATTTAGCGGAGTATTGTAGAATACCCATTTTCCCAATAGATAAATTGATGCAATAGTCATAGCATTGTCCATGAGAGTCTTAAACGTAAGGAGGAAAAGTCCTAACCATGCCAGAATCAACTTCACTGCACTGAAATCCTCTCAATGTTTATGCTTTAAAATAAACTAGATAATATCAAGATGGAGCATGAACCAAAGTCAAAGTTGGCGTCTCTATTTGCTTCTCAAAAGTCAATCAAATCAATCAATTTTGTAGAGGACCTTAAGCAGTTTGCGGTTTTCTAATTCAAAAGTTCAAAATTTCCAATTTGCTGCTTCTAATCTTCAAAAACACGCATCATTCTTAAAAGCCAATCATTTTAAGTTAATTTCCGATCAACAATATCTTGAGCATTCTGTCCACAATTCTCAACACATTTGTGGTTATGAGCCTTCTTGATGCGAGTTTAAAGCATGCTCAAGCATTATCGATGCTGAGTTAATGCACTTATTTACAATCTATAGAAATGTTACTTACATATTGCAAAGTGCAGCTTTAAAAATTCACCATAATGTAGGTTGAGACCTTCCATTTGGACCAGAGTGTTGTTTCGAAGGTAGTAGAATATTTATATAACATAATACACTTTTTTCCCCATAAAAATATTTCGATGATAATAAGGGTCTCAAAATTGATCGAAAATTTAAAAGAAATCAAGAACAAGCTGAGGCATTGCGTAAAATTCAATTTTGATCTAAAATGCATATTTTTTCCAATAACATGTTGACATGAAATGTCATTTCTAATCAGCCTGAGAAGAACTGACACCTTTTTCATTCTCGCTAATAAAACTAGTTATTTGTAAACTTCTTTCATGAAACTTCTGTCGTTGAAAGCTTATAGCTTATTGAAAGATTATCAAAGCAGTTATCTATCACGTTCCTTTAAATGGCTATTTATTAATTTCACTTCTTGCAAAGTCATGCACATTCCTCCGGACAAAAACATATCGGAGGGGAAACCGTCCTCACAAGATAATAGAAATAGGCAGACATGGGTGTGTCATAGCAGTTTCTATTGTTTTTTGTGGACCTTCCACCGGCTAGTGACCGCGTGACCGTAATGTTTTCCATGCCCTGAATGCTTGCATAAAAAGCCTTTAGCATCCAAGGGGTGAAATGGATACTGTTCTTTATGATACACAAACAACCCTATCGTTTATTTCCTTTCAAAAAGTGTTAGAAGATCTTTCAAGTAAATATAGATGGTTGTTGTTCACTATCAAGAGAGGAATTTTGCATAATTTTAATAGGGTGATAAATAGTTTAAATAATCGCTGTAAAAGTAGGTGATATAAATCAACACCCTTTCATCTCTACTGAGACCATGTGGTCATTAATAGCTGGGTATATCTGTGGTGCAACATTTGCAAGGCTTCTTCGCTCCAACGCCATCAATTATGGCACCTCTTGCAATCTGACCAGACACATAAGTTTGCTACTGTCCAAATGTATCATCACCGATGGGTTAACCAATAACTTCATCCACCAACCAATCAGCTCTTAAGGAGATCAAGCCAACGAGTGAAGCGATGGATTAATCAGACCACCAAATAGACTATCATTCACACAGCCGTTTGTAGCAGAAGTATTTGTATATTTCAATACGACTTGTGACAATTGACTAGTACTAGTCACAAGAATGTGTCAACTAATGCACGATGAGAAAGACTTCCAGTATGCTTAATCTTGAGCTAATACTTTCTCCCATTAGTACATTGCAAATTGCTCTTCAACAGAACTCAAATAGGAGTCTTTGAAGCGTCGTCCACTTTTTCATTGGAGTTGATTGAAAGCACCAGTTGTACATGCTAAAATTATCATTTTATTTGCTTGGAACTTAAGTCATAAACATTTTCATAAAGTGGAGATCTTTGTATTAATTGTTAAAGGCAGTTCATAATGCCGTGATGTGGGAATTTTCTTGCATCGACGTTTTGACCCCTCCACTTTGCAAGTCTCCTCGGATGCCCTGCTATGATTATGATGAATTTTCATGTTTTGTCCAACTTATATTAAGCAATCGATAAAAAACATTTATAACCATCATTTAAGCTTGTTTAGACTTGGGCGTTCCCGCCTCAGAAAGGCCACCATTGGATGATTCTTATTATCCAGATATATGGAGACGAATTAGTATGGAATGATAACTCCACAAAGAAAATCAGGGCGTATTTATTGAATCTTAAAAAATGCTTTCCGGATCGATATGCAAAGCAAACATCTAGAGGATGGTTAGTTACGGAATGTTGTGTTTGGGTTAACCTCATTAGATTTGAACTTTTTGTATATGATTTTGATATTGAATCGTTATATGCCCCGAACTTTTAATCCGGAAGCTAAATCGATAAGCAAAAGCTGTTTTATAAGATCTGTGAAAACAGTCTTTCCGTGTTTAGTGTTTTAGTCGACTGTATGCGAAATACAACAGAAAATAATCATGTTTTCATACTGCTAGTTAACTAGATAAATACATGGATTATACTCAGTATTAGTTATTCATTAATCCTCTTATGTAGCAAAATGGTAAGGATGATAGTTTACAAAACAACTCTTTCACCTCCAAACTATTTACGAGTATTTTTAGGAGTATTTCTGTTTTAAGGTCTTTGCAGTATGCCCGTGGCAATGCTCCGATTAGATGGGGTTCGTTGTCGGGCCTATTGAAACAGGAAGTAATGCGGAAATATTTTTCACGTGATCTTAATCAGCCTGCAGCTATGTAGTAATTCTGCCAAAAATAACCTGTATGTCAGTTGCAATTTTCATAGTTTGTTATTAACTTGACTTCTACGGACGAGAAACACAATAAGAAGCTTAGTTGAACTTTTTTATATTTTAATAGAAGAACTGCCTCGTTCAATGACGCATATTTCGTGATTGACAATTTGATTTTTGGATTTATTTATCACCGATTAATTGATTGAGCCGTTGGGAATGATTGATTGATTGATCGATCGATCGATTGATTCATTCATTGATTTATTGATTTACTGATTAATTTGTTCAGTGATTGGTTGATTCCTTGCTCTACCGATTGTTGGATTGATCGATTGATTGATTGATTGATTCATTGATTGATTCATTGATTCATTGATTGATTCGTTGATTCGTTGATTGATTCGTTGAATGATTCATTGATTGATGAATTGTTAATTAATTCTTCATTGGTTGATTCATTGATTTGAATATTGATTGGTTGATTGATAGGGTGCCTGATTGATTCAAGCTCCCCGTGATAAGAATGGATATTCTGAGCTTCTTTTTGGATTTGATTACCTGCTTAACTTTCTAAAGTGTTCAATAGTTGATACCGAGATAATAATAAATAGATAATAGCTTTTTGTCAATAGTTAATCGCTAATACTAAATTTTATAGATATGTCAATACGATGATTTTTGTCGTTCTGCGTTCGAGGTTTTTTCTTTTTGTTTTCGATCTTCTTCCACCAAACTAGCATTTTGGTATTTTGTTTTGTTTTGCAGTATTATAGCCATGCCAATAAACAGACATGGTTTTAGTTTTTAGTCCGTTGCAACTTTTAGCAACTTTTTCATACAATTTTCCTGTGATAAGAAATTGAATGTCATCAATTTTAATATTTTTATCAGGAAAATAATGGCTGATCTCATTCAGTTGCTTCATATTGAAAAATAACCGATCGATCTCTTTTTGCCTTGCAATCTGCATTAAGACATGAAGTTGTCTTCGCTATCTACTGTATTGCAAAGTTTGAGAAGTTTTAATCAACTTCTTTATGCTAATCTTGTTTAGTCAGTGCCACTCAGATTTATATGTGGTAGGATTATTAAAAGTGGTGGCTATCCTTTCATATCATAGTACATTGTTTGTTTTATAGGATTCCTTTTTCTCTTAGCCTACCTTCTAGGATAAGATCTAATCCGATTGCGTTCTTTACAATGGAACCATGAAGGAATTCTTTTTCAAAACAGTTTTACACTAGTTAGAATAGATCGTTAATGGTAAACAATTATTTGTAAGAGGTGCTTGCTAATAAAACTTTTAACTGTTTCAACCATGGACAAGCGTTTGGCGTTTGCAAAGACTGCGTAAAAGGTCAGTGACTTTTTCATCTGGCTTTGCTTATAATACGAATTTTATTAGAACACCAGTCTAGTTTTTGTGACTGAATCTGGATATAGACCAAAATGAGGCCACCCTTTACAAGCTTTTTAATATGTCCTGCTATTTGATGTTGAGTAAGGTGTGATTCAGTATTTGCGTATTTTCAAGTTGCTTTTACTGCTTGCAATATTGGTGGCGATCTGAAAATCCTTATTGTTGCAAAATTCACACAACTTAATGCAAAAAACACGCTGGCAAAGAATTATATAATTTAAAGCAATAGGGGAATTTTTAAGTTTGCAAATGAACTATTTTAAAGTGTCCAATCCGAGTCCAATCAAATTCACCAACGCTGCTTTATAAACGTGTAATTAGTTTAATTATGTTTTTAAGCAGGCCACTTTGCGAACATGTCAGAACTCTAATGAATCTATTTATTCAGCAAAAATAGCATTGGTGTTTTTCTACACTTTGAAAGACAAAAGAGGAGATGTCCGCAGGGCATTTCACTGGAAGAGATGTTGTACACTTTGGGAATTAATCATGAAAAATCATTAAAAATCGCAGGGAAATTATAGAATTTTTAGAAATTGGCAGAAAATTTAGATGAAAATGACAGTGCCAACTTTTCAACTATGTAAAGGGGTTTGGGCTTGGGTTTCAATTGACTAGTGCATCTTATTTTCTTGTCCGCCTTCCTGTTTGTGAACAACGGTCTCAAAATGTGGAGATTTAGAATTCCAGGAACAAGTGAAACCACAGGAGGACATGCTGAAATGCACTTTTTTCTCCAGACACTTTCAGGGTTTGTTACATCCAATGACAAAGAAGCAGATTAAAGTGCTAATTGCTCTTTTAAAACCATGTAGAAAGAGGTTGATAATCTATGCAATAGCTCAAAATAAGGTTGCTCTAGAAATCACTGGTCACTTCATAAGAGTTTTGTGATAAAAACAATCGTATCATACGCCGCACTTATGGCGGATGAGGACTGAGGCTGTTGATTGTCTATCGATCGATCATTAATATTTGTATGATCAATCAACTGTTCCTAAGAGTTGATATATTTGCATTGATCATCAACCGTAGAAAGAGGACAAGCGCGCGTGATTGGCAGGGCGGTTAAGTCCATTGACTCTTGCTGAACGCCAGAGCAAGGGGAGAGCAGCATACAATTGGGGCAAGACAATTTCATATTTAGAGAAGTCTGCTGTTTTTTGTAAGGCAAAAGCCCCCCTTGCCGCTGAGCAAGCGCCTTTAATGTTAATGAACAGTTGTATAATCACAGGGGTGAAAAGGGAAGGGCTTTTATTGAGGGAAAAATTTTGAATTTAGGCCGATTAACCTTCAACGATTTCTTAGGATTTCGTCAGTGTGCCTTCGATTCTCTACCAAAATAAAGACTGGTGTGTTTTTTTCGAATTATAAAAGCAGGTTATGTCTTCAGGGCTAATGCAAAGCTTTCGTAACAACAAAAATATTATTATTGAAAGATTACAGTGGCAAGACATGAAGGGAAAACGACAGAAAATTGAATTGATAATGTTTTGATCAATAGACATGCCTTAATTACATTTATCACCTATCTAATGTGTACTCAATTGAAGTAGTTCTTTGATCGTTATTGCCCCTCTGCCTCCAAAAGGGAGGAGATTAAATATTTTGCGACTTTCTTCCTTTTATTCTTATCGAGTCGCCCGAGTGAAGCAGGCGTTCCTGGTCCAGAGGAAAACAATGCGCTTTTCAACCTCAGAAATGCATTATCATTCATGTGACTCCTCCCAGACCTTTAAACTTAGAATTAATTTTAGCAACGAGATAAATGTTACCATTTGATTAGAAATTATTTTTACGTTGTATCATGGTGTAACTGAATCTTTAAAATTCGGCTAGCTTTGAGTTGGTTGAGCTGACAGCCTAGCCTAAAGGAACAGTTCTGTGAAATAGGCCGAAATCAAAACCCTGCCCAAATTATTTTGAAAATAGCGAAACATAGAGACCCTGGAATGAAAAAATTGTTATAGAATTATTGAATTTTTACAAAGCGTTACGAATAATTGTTCTGTATAGCTAGAAGGTAGCTTATGTGTTTATGAAAAGAGGCAAAGATGGCATGATAGAGTGTGCCTTTTGGAGGTTCAATAGTCAGTGCATTTCACACGAAAGTGCCTTTTGATTTGCTGACGATCCAATTGCAAACTAGACAGATGCTCGGCTGCCTCATGCTGCAATATCTAGATTAAGCAACGCATTTAAAAAGAGAAAGAAAAAGGGTGGGTGTCGTTTTTCATCAATGTTCCTCGTTGTGTTTGCGCTCCTACTCGCTTTGCGGCCTAACCCAATTCTTTGGAGACAATTTTAACTAATCACTTGACAAGGGAGATGCTACGTGCTACGTCAATTTCAAAAATTGCAACCAGCCTTTCACCCCCAGCTTGCAAACAGTGGCAAACTGGCCAACCGGTCCACCGGCCAATGGCCTTGAAAATTCTTCCAAAAGGGCCCCTTTTTGATAAAAACGGGTCCCTTGAAAATCGCTTTCCACATTCACACCAGAGGAAATGAATAAAACTTTCTTGCAATGAAATTGAAAAGGTTATCAAGGAACAGGTTTGGACAGATTAGTTACATCTTATACGCGAAGTAAATGTGAGATTAGTTTGTAAATATGTTAACTGATATGGTATTTTGGAAAGAAGTCAAGTGACTCTTACGACCACGCCCTAACTTCAAGCCACACCCAAAAAACCCCAACTAAGTTCTCCATGCCCAGTTAGCTATTCTAAGCCAGTCCGCCACAGCTTGCAAATGCCGAGTTTTACCCACTAATGGAACCAGTAAATTAGAGAACAAAATAGCAGGCTCGCTGCTTAGCGGTTTATCAAGGAATACTTGCGCAATGTATATGCTTCACGGAGATAAGAAACAACACAAAAGGCAAGAATACAGAGCAAATATGAGCTGACGATAATTGTATATTTATATGCTATATTTAACTCTGAATATTAGTAATACTCCCCCCGGCATACTTAGCCTCTTCAGAGTATGGTATATAAAAAAATGTCTGCAAAAAGCGTTGGATAAATGACTGCTTTGCATTGCTCTTTATCTTTATTATCTATGCACTCGCCAAGGCTGCAACTCTGCAAAATCTCACTATAAAAATTTAGATTGAAACTGTCTCGTAGAAATAAAAAGAAATTAAGAATAACATCCTTAATGAAATTGAATAATCTGCCCTTTTCCATTCACATGCACCTGTGATGTATAATGTGCTACCATTAAAGCTGCGCCTATGATCGGATGCTAAGAGATGCATAACAGCGTCCCTTGGCAAAAAGTCTTGTTGATCAACGACACTGCATAGCTGAGATGGCTGCAGGAGCGACTCGTTGCTCTGTGCCAAAACCGTGTTGACTTGACAGAACCAAAATTGAGCATAGGTAGTTTAGATGAGATTCACCTGATAGAAAGAAAATGCACTTCTAGAACTCAAACATTGTTCACAATTACAGGATTTCAGTATTGAAACATCCTTAGAACTTCCTTAACAAGTATTTAGTATTTCTTTTCCTACTTCCTTTAACATTTTAAAGCACCATTCATTACTGCCACAAGTATGAAATGCCTCGTTTCGCCAATCTCGTGATGACATCTTTAAATTTAGCTGTTTTCCAACAACCCTTGCCAAAGGAGTGGACAATAATTTCTTGAACAACATAGAATTGCATACCTTCACAGGCCGGGAAGTACTGGATTTTCTCAAAGTTTTTGGAGCCAATCGCTCTTTTTAATGAATTACTGAAGTCCTTAAAAATACGGTTAAGCATTTCATACCAATCCAATCGGGTGTCATAGACGCATTAAAATGGGACGAGATAAATTAACTTATTGTTAAAAACGCCAAATCTTGTTTCTACTGCTTGAGCAAGAAATTCTCAGCCTAACGGCAAGTTATAAACATGTCTCAATTGATTTTCCATCTGCATCATGAATTTTCTGGCGACTAGGCCTTAACAAGATGTGCAAAGATGCTTTTTGAAAGTTCTTTCTTTTCCAAATTCCCCTCTAGAGTACAAATTTAATCAATTCTAAGAAATTTTAACTTCTTTGCTTTTGTCGCCTGACAAAATAGGTCTAACAGCATTATAATTGAGGTGTATTCATTACTTGAATTAAGCGAGAATCAAACTAAGTCGGGAATCATATTTCTTATCGAAGGCTCATTACATTCAAGGCACTTATGTAGAAGGGCTCATCGGAAGAATGCAATCATCGTGGTTTGAATTTATTGGTGTCTGCCCGTCCCATTTTAAAGTCTCGGTCAAATCGAGAAAATTCTGTATGCTTTGATTAAGTCCAATGTCATTACTTTTCTATTCAAATACAATGTCTGTAATGATTGGATGAAATTTTTAAAAGAATTGGACTTCAGCCACCCAACTACTTGGTCGATGCATGATACGATACGCCAAGAAAATGGTAAAATCAACAGGCTGATTAACAACCCTTGGTGAAAGTCGTTGGAACGCCTTTGAAAAAAGCATGCTTTACCAGTTGCTATGTGGTTACGGTCTAAAAACGCCGATATCAACCCCTCCCTCCATCGAAACAATGTTAATTGCACGCAGCAATACCTTACCTTTAGCTTGACATTAATTCCGGTCAAAAGTTAGCCATTAAAGGTGATTTAAGCAGATGTATGAATTTTGGTGTTCCAAGACGTTTGGCAGGAAATAAAGGTTGAAAATTTGAGATCTGTCCCAGCTTTATTGACAAGAGGTATATTTTTCTCTTGGACTCTTTAATCAAGAGGGAATGAGCACTGATTGGTGAAATTAGCAGCCAATCACGCACGCAGGTTCCTCATCTCGAGTGATTCTCGATTCTGAACTAGCTATGATCTTCGTTTATTTCGGCCATTTTCAAAAGTTTTCGAGAACACAGTTGTTTTTAATTGGCTAATTAATGCCATTGGATACCAACTAGTATGAGCATCGATGCATATCGGCCACGTGATTAGGTTTAAAGTAAGTCACGAGTACCGCTATGATTGCATTTTTGTGGCTTACAATTGACGGAAAAGAGCTTTTCCAAGTACAAGCTTTGGTTGTGTTTTTTAACCTTAACTTTGACAGACATTTCAAGAAAACGTCATCTTTGCTCGATCAGCATAATCATCCTATAATCATGCCCTTCTGATCATGGATCATTATTACCAATCAAGTGAGTGATTAAATATTTCTTATAATAGTTCTGTCTTGGATCGTGAAGGGAAAACGTCAAGTCTGCCTTGCTTCCAGCCAGAACCAATTTAGCCCCATGTCACAGCAATCGTGATTTAAAAACCAACAAAATTAGTTTTATTTTAATCTGACTTGGAATCTTATCTTATTCCATGTTTTATTTATTTATCGGATAATATGACACTTTGACTGGAAACTGTTGACCGAAATGATTTTATTTCAGGCTTTCGCTTGAAATTCTTATCAAAACTGAAACATCGCGTCTAGACCCTAAAGCAGTACTTCAACATCTCAGGGAGATAAAGTCTCATTGTTAATATAAAAATAAACATTAAACTTTGCTCATTTAATTGTTATATTTTTGAATTACATTTTTTAAGAGCTCTAGCATGACACTCGTTCCGTAGGGCTGTTGCAAGCGAATTTCACTGGCAAAGCGAATTACAAGTACAGAAGTACAGAAGTAGGATTTCATTGCAAAAATGGCTTAAAATCAGACTTTTGTTAACAAACTGGGTGTGTTTTTGTAGGTTCAGGGTGATAACTATCAACATTTGTTTCCTTTTCGCCAAATAAATTAACAACAAAAATGGCAATATCATCGATTTGTCGACGAACTCTCATTCAATCTAAGCCCCACGTCTCCTCCCCTCCACCTCAGTTCTGACGGAATGTGCAGAGCACAAACCTTGCATACTTGTTTTTTGGATTATGCAATGTTGACAATCTGAAATGTAATGTTAGATATTTCATCTAAAAGATAGACTTTCTGTCGCCTTAACTTTGCATCTGCGATTTATCGAGCCCTCCATGTCCTGATTTTGTTCCTGATTATTCCACGATTCTAGTGTAAACGGTTTGATGAAAGTTGGAGTTTTGAATACAGTTATAGAAGGGTTGACAATGGTTGTTATTTGAGTGATTTTGGGTGTCAACGAAGGGTTTATATGCATCTCAAAATAGTAGGGTATAGCAAAGACAAAGACAGCATTCATCAGAAAATAACCTTAGTTTTACAGGAAATTTGAATTTGATAAACATATTTCAACCATGTAGATGTGGTATTTACAAGCAACGATAATGTTTTTGTATATAAATTAATCGCACTATGGACTTTAAGTACGTGTGGAGCATTTACGCGTAAAGAAACCAGCTGCTATATAGCTGTTGTGGGGTTGGGGTGCTAAGCTGCGCCTTCAAGATTTCTTTTGAGTACCTTTTATTGACCTCGAGGGGATGTTGGGTTGGATGTTGGGTTTAGGGATTGACGAGAGCGGTTCCGAATGGGGCTAGGAAACGTGCACCTTCAGGTTTGTTGGTCTACGCCTTCGCCACTGATCTACGCCACTGTTCTTTTTGGAGGTCAATTTGAGATGTCATATTCCTTAAATTTATCATTTGCTGCATGAGCAAACCAAGAATAAACAAAGGCTAAGTAACAACATTCAGAAAAGCGTTGCTCATTTTACAGCTCTCAGCCATTGCAGAAGAGGCGAAATTATTACGGTCATTGCATGACATTTTAGTCCTGACCTTTGACATGCCCTTTGGTATGATAAGCAAGGATATGAATGCAAAGTTCTTGGATATTAGCCCTTAAGATGAAGTTATCCAGGTGTTACTGTCAGATCAGGCCAATTCATATACTGAAAAACCAAGCATTGAAGTACAACTTTGAAAGGCATCAAACGATGTTAAACGACTGCCCTTAGCTGGAGACAATCTGTTTTTAGAGCAAAGCTCAGCTTAGCTTGGAATTGCACCAAGCCTCACTCTTGGTTTTCCTTGGTCAATAAAGAAATACGAGGAGAGACAAAAAGACGAAAGCCCTTCTCTTTCCATTACTTTTTTCTCTTCTCCTTCCTATTTCCCTATCTCTTTTCCTTCCCCTCCGTTTTTTCCCTCTCTCACTTGTTTTCTGATCATGATTAATGAAACTTAGGGCATGCCCAAACCACAGCTTTCATAATGTCAAAAAGTAAAAATTTCTTAAAAAAGACCTGTTAAAATTTGTAGTGGTTTTGCAAAATCATAATATTCAGAGATAATATTCATGTTCAAGTAGATAATGGCTGACTTTGTTTTGGTTCACCCTCCCCTTTAATAATGGCTTTCAACGCCAGTCAGAGATGGAGAATAAAAATACTTCGATATTAATCGGCTAAGGTGAACCAAAATTACTTGCTGCAGAATAAATGAAGGATAAACGATCGTGAAATGCTCTGATAAGCGTCCATTTTTACACTCAGGGTCTTTCCCTTTGGTCACGCTTTTGTCATAGACTCCTTTTGTATTCAATTGATAGTTATCGATAAAACCATAATTCTTATTTGATTCGTTTTTATTTGAAACTGATTTATTAATGAAGAATGATGGAAAAAAATTTTAAATTTGTAATTGCTAATTAAGTCTGTCTTTAGATGCTACACTGGCTGGGCGCCGGCATTACCCGATTGCTTCAGCCTGCCCTAACATGCCCAACAAAAACAATCCAAAGAGTTCTTCTTTTAGCTTTCTGATCAATCACTTCTAATTGATCAATAGTGATTAGTATAAATACGATTAAAGCTGTGATTAAAGCATTGCTTTACCAGAAACATTAGCCACCGTATTCCTGCTTATTAAAAGGGATGGAGCTGTGGGGTTTCTTACCCATCCTTTTCCTCCATGAAAAAAGGCACAATTACTCTCAGAGGGGCATTGTATCTGTTTTATAAGAATGCAAATATATAAAACTTAAAGAGACTCTGCAATTCTAATGCAAAAGAATTGATTTAGATTTGTTAGCAGGGTTGTAGTTTTGACGATTGTTTCCAGTCGTAAGTTTACTTACCTTCCTCCTCCGCATGCCTTAACCTCATTTCAATAATTACATTGTTTTTAACAATAGGCACATAGTTCTTCATTGCTTTGGGGGTTTCGCAAGTTAGGATCTAATAATGATGGCCCAATAAAGATCAGCTCAAGCTAAAGGGATACAGTCATTGAAAAATTGAAACATTTTAGCTAAATTATTATTGAGAAAATGCAAAGCTTTCTGTTCGTATTACAGTTCAAGGGCATGCGTTCTAGCCCAAGGCATCTCGTCTCTTCTCCTTAAAAAAAGGCCGAGCCACACTGTTTTGTTTGGTCTGCGTGGTAAATGCGGGGAATGTGCAACACAACTTTGCTCATGCTCCTTCTGTGCAAACCTGTGATTTGTATCAATTTCCGCGCAGGTTTCGCTCCATTTTTACTTCTATATCTTAGTGGGAGGTACTTGCAACTTTTCCGTCTATGATGACAGATTCAGGTAAAATGGCTTAGATTCTTGTAGATTTAATGGATGCAAGATTGTAGCGCTGCACAAAACAGCAAATACTCTCTCGTCTAAGCTGTAAGTAGGCCATGCATCATTGTATGTGCTGTATTCAAGTCATGATAATTTGCCTTTACTTTCTGTTGTGGTGGTGCTATTATCTACATAGTCTCTTACCACTAACGTAAATCTGTCCGCCTTTACAAATATAGGCACAAGGTGGAGACGAAATCGACCTTAATCTCGTAAAGGAAGACATTTGCCATCCGGGGAAGCGTATGTGAATACCTTTGACAAAACGTTTTACATCATTGCTATCCGAAATCTCGTTATGAGTTAATACATCTTATAGGCTATACGTCACTTGTACCTCGATTCGAAATATCATTCTATTGTGAAACGAGGCGAAAAGATTAGATGGAATTTCCGATCTGTTTTGAGACTGATTGGTTTAGTGATTGCATTCAAGGATTATTTTGTTTATTTTAAGACTTTGTGTAAACAAACCAACACTGGGAGGTATACATGTGTAGTAGGCTCACATGCTTTTTCTAAACGTTTGCATAATGCGTAAGCTATTGGTTTTTCATGCTGCACAGTGCTTTATTGTGGCGTTTTTGCGTAGTGGAGACTCATTGTACTGCGTATTTTTAGCCTGTTGTGCTTTTCTGGGATGGACTCGCACTCCCTTATGCTTTTCTACGCAATGCACATGCTTGAGATTCATAAGCTATGAATAACACAGCAAGCATATTCTTCAGCAGTTGCCATTCAAACGGAGAAAGAGTTTCTAGAAGGATCTTTAGTTTCGTTTACGCATAACCAATGACGTTGATGTTGGTGCCTATTTCTCTTCCTAGTTTAAACGTGCCTAGATCAACGAAAAAATTTAGAAAACCTTTACTCGTCTGATGATCAATTAAATTTGGGTTGACTATTTATGAATTTTCTTCATTTTAAGCCTGAAATGCTCTTCTGAATTATTTATAGATCGATAGTAGCTCTTTTTTACTGTCATTTGTTTGCTCGAAATGTGTAAATGCCGGTTTGGGAAATACAACATGACATGATTTATAAATTGCAAAACGTTTAAAGACATAAATAGGCCTACGTTAATTCTGTTACCAATTTACTCCAGTTGATAGTTGTACGGTAGCGATTGATTCCTGTAGATATATTTTGAAAGAGGGTACATGATGGATGCTGTTGGAACAAACCAGCTTTGCAAATGTTGCACTACAAATGTATCAGGTTATTAAAGCATTATCCCCTCCTTCTAAGAGAAAATCATATCAAGGCTGCCTCATGGTAAATACTCTCCTGATTAACTCAAGACTAAGAATATGCATTTAACAAATAAGCCCCAATAAGAAGTGGACCAGTTCATGGCAGATACGTCTGGGGCTTTTCAATGCAAGGGGACAAAACCATGGAAGTAATCAGAACAGAGTAATGAGAAAACAAAGAAATGTAGGCGTCCGTGGCTTTCAGATTTACAACAGTAGGAAAGAGCGATGAAAACACTTGCAGATTCTGCAATCTTTCAGAGTTCCTACAACCTCCTTGTATTGACATTCAAGTAAAAACTGATGCAGTTGCTTGTTAAAGATCAAAATTGTTACTGGCTATTTCCTACTGTTCACCTTAGCCTGTTGGATTAAAATTTATCTGATTTTTTCGCTATTTTCATAATTTGTAAGCTTATCTCAGACAGTTTCTCATCCTTCCTTCCTACTGAATCAATATTAAAAATTTATCATATATCATATATGATAGTAAACAAATCATCGCCTTTCTTTGGCTTTTGAGTTATTACATGCATCTCACTTCCTTCTGTTTATCTCCTTCACACATCGTCTGCTGATGCTATATTTCTTCCTTTATCGTGATTGTTATTCCCTTAGTTCTGTATCTATGTATTTTAAGCAAAAATTGACACTGAGAAAGTTTTAGTGAATCGAAATCTAACACAAATTGATAGCAAAAATTTGTATTAAAAAACTCTTGTTTCTTCTTCTTAGAATTAATCTTCTTAAAATGAAACACGTGCCACAGAAGACGTAAGTCTGAATACCAGAGCAGATGGTTATCAGTGTGACTGTGCATTTTAAGCGTATAATCAAATGTGCTTCATAACGAAAATATGAGTTTGTTTATCAGAATGTCTCCAGGAGGTCAAGCATGTTAATATTCAAATTTTATTCTCTGCTCCGTTCATTTGTTTATTTCTTTGATTCATAATCCTCATCATTATGAGTTAAAGTTTCTAGCTGTTTTGAAAAAGAGTTTCCGCTGTGTTTGGGAAATTTCTCGAGAAGGAAACTATGTTGATGATATTTTTTTGTTTGTCCAAATTGGCAGCGCACGACGAAAGGTGTAAAACTTGTTTTTTAAAATGCCTCATTGGACATTCAGGTAGATAGTACATCAGTCAGAAAGCTGATCAATCAACCAAGAGATCATTAATAAACTGATTGAGTTAATCGTGAATCAATCTTTTAACCAAGCATTCAATCGTTGAATCGATCTATCAATCTTTACGATCAATGCATAAACAGTTGATCATTCATTCAAGGCATTCAGCTAATCATTCAACCAATCAATTAAATCACTGACAAATCATTTTATCGAACACTTGATCGACGATTCGATCAAATGATTTATCAATCAACCAATCAACACATTAATCAATCAAAAAATCAGTCAATCAATTAATAAGTCAATCAAATAATCAATCAACTAATCATTCAATCAAATACGAAGATTACATTTCATTGAATCGAGCCAGTACCCCTGCATTATTAATTAGGACCATCTATATAATCTGCGTGACCTAAATGAAAATCCATTGATCAAAACCATTTATTTTTTATCATATTAAGGTCCCTTCATGGTAAATTCTCCACTGATTAACTCCAGAGAATGAATTGCATTTAACCAATAAGCACTAAGCGGACCAATTCAAGGCAGATACATTTGGGGCATTTCAATGCAAGGGGACAAAACCATGGAAGTGATAAGAGCAGAGTAATATGAAAACAAAGAAATGTAGGCGTCCGTGGCTTTCGGATTGACAACAGTAGGAAAGAACGGTGAAAACACTTCTAGATTCTGAGATACCTCAGAGGTCCTTCAAACTCCTTGTATTAACGTGAAAGAGCTATATGTACTATCCAATCTTTAAACAGTGTACCCATCTTCAAACAGTGTATTTATTGATGTAGCAAAAGAGAACCGAGGGTGCCCCGCTTGCATTTGGAGGGCTCCTGGACAATCTAAGGACCCTTCGAAAATTTAGAGGAAAATTTTGAACCAAGGCTACCTACTTAACATTAACTTTATTTGGTTGGCTTTTGATCTCAGTTTTTGATACTGTAGATGTCATGTGTAAATGCCGTAGGATGACCATTTGATATTAAATTTCAATTAAGTTTATGTATCAGTGTAAAGCCAGGCAGTCAATCCACTGTTTAGTTTTTAAAGTTCTTGTTTCATTTGTTCAATCAAATGGACATCCTGTTCGAATACTGCTATAATCCATTGCTTTTTTTCAATGCTCTACTAATTCAGTCATCAAATGTTCGCTACCACCTTCAATTGTTTTGTAGAAAATTCAGCCTCTCATTTAAGAATTAACCCACGAATTAACCCTATATCTTCTTTTAGACTTAGTGTCTGCGTATCATCATGTTAGGTAAACTGTTGCATTAGAGGAAGACAAAAACATGTTACCAAAGACTTTAGGCTAATCTGCCACGCGAATAGATCGCATTGACACAAGACAGATTGATTGTGTACATAAGATCAACTACCAGTTTCATTAGTTTTCCAATTGACGAAACCTCAATAAGATTTTGAGCTAAGATGCTTACCCTGAGATTTGAGAGCTAGAATAGGCAATGGGGAAGTTCCTTCCTCTAGCTCTAATTCAATTCCGAAGACAAACAGTCATACGCTCTCATCAAAGCTGTGCGTTTCTTAGTTAATGTAACCAAAGGAGTCCCATTACATGATGATTGTGCTGCCCTTGAAAACTGTGTTTCCTTTAAAATTTCAGAACTCATGTTTAGAGAGCCCCTTGAAAATAAGCATTTGCTGAGGGTCAACCCTTACTACGTCCTCTCCCCTTGGAGGACAACCCTTCTCTGTTGAATTATCAAAGCATTATACGTCTGAATTGGTACGATTACCTGACTTTGTTCGTGATGCTAAAATCTAACTGCTGCGATGAACAAAAGGCAAGTTATACTAACTCTAAAATTTAATCATCGGCGGCGACCTAACGAAAGGTGTATGGTTCTTAATAATATAATTGACCTTAAGGAAGACAGTGGACAGTCCGCAAGATATCATTGTTGAATATCACGATATCTTCTCTCGTATTCTTCTGTAATAATCCATTTTTATAGATATAAAACAGAATGTTGAGTATTGAGCATCCGGCATGGAGAATACACTTTATTGATATGCTAGACATTTTAGCGAATTACCAGACACATTTTAACGAAGAGTACATTGTGAGGTGCAATTGTAGTTTCAAGAAAGCTTGATGGTTAAACGTTATTGAAAAGAAACTTGATTGAACATCGATAGTTTAAAAGTTGAAATAGGCTAAACTAAAGCTGTTCGAAAGATAAAGGGGGTTTGATTTTGGATTAGATTGAGGGTTATAGCTAGGGTTAAGGATCGAATTTTTCAGGATTTCTTTCTTCCAAGAATTTTGAAGATGCAATAGATTCCAACATTTCTTCCAAGATTTAAGTATCTTAAAATGCCAATGGTGGACAGGGCAAAACCACAAAATGAATATATCTGTCGGAAGGTAGTACAAATTGATTTTGGTAAAAGCTGACTGATAAACCACCCTATCCCCTTTTTATCTATTTAAACATGTACATTATCTTTGTTTTGAGTTATGCAATTACTGTCATGAAATAGAACGTCAATTCAAATCTCTTCTCCAGCATTTCATCAAATTTATTTCGTCTTTCGTCTTGTGTCATTTCCGTATTATTTGCATTGAAGCAGTCCTACTTGTGCGAATCTTCTTAACAATAGAATGACTCACATAATTACGTCGCAATTTATGCTTGTCTAGTCGGCACCCTATCATGATTTCCAAGGAGCCTTTTTTAATTTTCCATAATTTCCTTGCTTATTTTATAGTTTCCTTATTTCTCGGTTATTCTGTACCTTACGTCAACCTGCATCTTAACATACCTAAGGTGAAACAAACAAGAAATGCTTTATACTTACTTGTGTTTTTATCTCAATCTAAGTAATTTGTTTCTGTAAGGTATATTTGTATAATTGTCATTCCCATTGATACGATTTCGATGGTCTAGGCCATTCCTGAAGGATTTTGTACGAAGGGGAAATAATAAAAAACAGATATTTGACGTCGAAATTGGGTGCTGGGACTCAAGATGGCGTTGTTTGTTGGGGATCTCTCATTTTTCCCGATCGTTTGAAATCACAACTGATTTTTGTTGCTTTTGCATGCTTGAGAACTAAAACTTCTGCCAAAGGAGGTAGAGGGGGCACTGTCTCTGTCGATACAATAAAAAATTGGTCGATGAAATTTTGCAACTGTTACGTTTTCTTTTGTTTTTGGAGTTCTATAATATAATGTTTAACTTGGTTGCTAAGGGCGATGCCTTGATTCGATTTTGATTTGATTTGATTTAGCATATTTAAGGAGGGTTGCCCTTCAGCGTTGCTGATTTTCAAGGGGCCCTCCGCTTAAAAACTTACAATACAATATAAATGAATACAATATATTAATAAAGAAAACTTTTATTTACAATTGATTTAGATCAAAGGTGGGGGAAAGTGGAAAAATAGAAGAGAGTAATTGTGGTTAGTGTTCCAAAACTTTTGGCTTGGATTGTTGCTTCTTTGTATAAAATATTTCTACAAATGGATGCATGCATTGCTATGCTATGAGGACTTCCTATGCAGCTAATGCGTAGGTTGACCGAAGAACTGATCCGCAAATTGTCGCAATTCTGTTAAGAAGGCACAAATATAAACTAATGTAAGAGGAAAATGCCGCTAAAACCAGCGCATTGAAAAGGAAATAGGGATAATCTTTGGCCTAGGCAAAGTAAAGCATAGAACCGTTACGACAAAACTGTACTAAAATGAAAAGGTTTAGAAAAGGCTTATTGAAATTATAAGAAAATATTGAGCCTTCTTTACGTAAGTAGTGATCTTCAAGAGGTTTAAAAATATTTTTAGTAAATCATTTAATACGTTAAAATCGGTAAGCTTGCTGTCTATTTTAAGACATCGTTGCCCATCATCATGATTTTGAACACGCATGACCCTTGTCTTGCTGCAAGGAACACAAGTAGGACATCCGGGGCCCTCCATCCCCCACCAATTAGGATAAATGCACATCAGCATTTTCGTTTGTAGTGACCTTCTTTATATGCATATGCATCTATTCACTGTTTGTAAGCCACCCATAGGCCTACTTAGCCCCTAGGTTATATTTCTCCTCTTATAATAGAAATGCCCTAATTAGAATAATGAGATATATTCAATTGGACCCAAATCATAAGCACCATGCTAATTATATGGTTATCTCTGTTTGCTTTGAGATGGTAGTCGGTTTCTTCTCGTTACAAACGTTTTTCTGTCGGCTTCCCTTTTATTGGCAACGTCTCCAAAAAGGCTCTTTGACGGTTAGAAATGTCGTCTAAATTTATACAAATTTCATTCAATTTTGTAAGCGAAAAGAAAAGATTGCAATAATGTTTTTACTTTACGCGGACGCGAAAAAGGCCTAAGATGTCTGACCTTTGATAACAATGCCTGTCAAATGAATCGATCCTACAATAATCAGTTTTCTACCAATCACAATATTGGATATTGTTGAGATAACATATAGCTAAATCCTATGCAATATTCTGTCGTAATCGCTTTGTAACGTGGGAATTTAACGATATTTACCAAAACTTTCCAATTCCATTCAATGTCTGCTACTGATGAAACTCTGCTACTCTCCACCACTTCATAACATAAATTTGAAGCTCTTGCGCCTTCTTTCCCCAGCTGAATTAATGGTACCCAATCGTGATAAAGTAGAGGGTGCACTCATATAGGCCAAGTCATTGTATTCAGAACCGGCGAGAAGGGGGGTAGCTATGGTAGTAACCAGGGGCCCCGTGCTTTGCAGGCCCTCAAAAATGTATGTATTAAAAAGGTTTTAGCTGTCTTCAACGCCGGGGGCCCCATGTAAGGCTGAACCCGGTGGTTGGTCCCTTTCTCGACTGACTTAATTATATTCCTTCTACAATGCTACGTTTTGATACAACATTTGAAAAGTGGATTTTATCTCCTATTGATTTTAAAAACCACCACGAAGCTGGAAAGACCCCAATTTCGAACTGTTTAATTCATGATCATACGAAAGCTCTGTCACTGGGCTGGCCAAAGATAATTTCTAGATAATTCCAGATCAAAGATAATGGCTCAATGCCTTACGAATATGTTCCTGATAGAAACGATGAAATCTGCAGTCAACGCCCCCTCATGACCAAGACGGTTGACGTTTAGCTGTTTTGCCTAAAACTTCATTCTACCCCTAAGAGGATCTCGATCATCCTTTCAGACTATTTTCTCACGCTCGAAAATACGTTGGCTAAGTTTTCCAACACCCCAGCTATCTCGATTTCCTGAATTGAAAGTCATATCTGTAATCTACAATCGTTTCTTGCTCTTTTATTGCTCCTTTGAAGCATAACGTTTGCCCTAAATTCGACACTCCAAATAATCCTTTTTCAACCCTGGAGTTCATAGACCCGAGTTCATTTGCCATCCATTTTAGACAGCATCTTGAAAGTGTAGGTTGCAAGTCAAAGAAGGAGCACATGACCACTCCAATAAACGGTGACACTTTAGGTTTGTAAAGGGCACTTTTGCATAGTTTGCCAACAAGCAGGGACCGTTATATTCTTGATTCTAAAACCTGTCAAGTTTTCAAGCCCAAAAATACCAACAAGAGTTTTCTTCTTCTTTGCTCTAAATTCTTAACCAACACTATGCTCATAAACAGCTTCAAAGAAAGAGTCAGTGTTACCCCCCCCCCTCCCCCCTTGAAACCATACCTAAAGTGCTAAAGAGAGTAGGAAGCATACTGGATATTATTTTTAGTTAAAGCATTTTTCACGGGACATCTATAGTCACGTGACATTATTGTCAAAGCCTTTTAAAGCTTAGTGTTAGTCACGTGATTCTCATTTAGTGGTCAGTTTTTATCCTCATAAAGTATGCAATCTTAAGTTAGATGTTAAAATTCAGCATTACTAGCACATATTTGAATGAATGAATCTTCTTAAGGCGTCCATCTTAAACCAAAGAATTGATGTTAACTTTTGAGATTACAGTGGATGTTCTCTAATGCTTGTCTTGGTTTGCTTAGATTTTCTCATCCTTTCTTCCCATTCACTTATATCTCTGATGACATTTTCTTATGCTACCCATAATCTTATGGCATTAAAATCAACGCCAAAATAAATCTGTTGTCACTATTGCCATGCCTTGCGGAGCATTGTTTCGTAAGATTCAATGTTTCCACCTTTGTTTCCCACCCGATCTTGATCCCAAAGGCTAAAAGCTGCAAGCGGTGCTACTCGGCACTGCACAAAAATAGTCTCGTTGCTAATTTGCCGCTGAAGTGGCTGTGTTCATGATAACATCGTCTTGTTGATTGACTGGTTGAATGATTGCTTGATTGATTTAGTGATTCGCTCACTACTCTTTTGATCAATGAGTGACTGGTTTGTTTGGTTGATAAATTGATTGATTGAATGTTTGATTGATTGTGCTACCTTGTTGATTAACTGATCACCTTAATGATTTATTGATCAATTAACTGATTGATTGATTGATTGATTGATTTATTGATTAAGTGATTGATTGATTAACTGATTGTTAGTAGATTGGTTAACTAATCACCGATCAGTGATTTTTTACCATGGTCCTACTGCATGCCTGCACTTCATAATGAAAATTTAAGGGGATTGCCTAACTAACTGCTTTATAATTGTGCATATTTATTGCTTTTATGATTCTTTTTCCGCATTTTCTTTTATTCCAGTTCCTTATCCACTTTTCAGCAGTGTTTTGATCCCCTTCAAATGTTTGTATGTAACTATACCAACATTAAAGAATCGAAAACAAACAATAGGATTTTTCTACGTGAAAATAGTCTGGTCGATTTAGGAGCCTTGCTGTGAATGGCTAAGCCTCTTTTATGGATATATACCATTTGTCATGCTCTTACTATTCGACATGCATCCCCCGGCGTTCTGCTTAAAACGTATACATATCTCAGGTAGAACAAAAAGCACGACGGGTTGGTCTTAGTGCTCTTTTGTTCCTGAAATGGATTGACTGAAATTAATAAGCTTAAAATACTAAGCTGGCAATGTTTGTTCTCTCAAAAACCAACGGTAAATTCGAAATCTAGAGCGAATGGCTATCGCATTTGTTTGGAGTGTGTTAATGTTGCTCATTTAGGTTATCTGGTGTTTTAATGAAGTCTTCGATCGAGAACTCTCTATTACGACAGGAGGTTATATCTGGATTGCTATCCAATGCTTAGAAGAAACCACACGTTAAAAGCTGCCAGTGGGACGGACTTGAGCACACTTCTGTCTCATTAATACGCTATTCCCAGGTAATGACTTTGCTTGTACTATTATTAACAACATATGCAGTGCGTTGATATGAAGCGTCTTTTTATGGAACGCAACACTAGCGGCGCCAAACGCAATCCACGCAGAGCCATCGGTAGAAGGCATGACTTCACTAACCTCGATAAATGCATTTTCATACCTTGTTCTAAGGAATGCAGAGCTGGCGTAGGCAAGCGCTTAACGAATTAATGCTGCAGCACTGCTTCGTATTGGAGAATCGGCAAATTAGAAGTTGAATTTCGGCATGTTTCATAATAGAATTTGGAAAAGTCAGAACAGCAAGTATAATGTTTTTATCGCTGCCGTCCTAACATCAAAGATAATTTATCAGTTTTGAAATTTTAATGATTTTTATTGATTTTGACGCATCGTTGCAACCTATTTTTGCTCGTCCCAAATTGAGATATTCCTACAGAGACCGAGTGATCAAATTTTCTCCACAGTTCATCTTTCTCAGAATTTCCATTTGTTATCCTTCAATAAATTTCGTAATAAGAGCGTAAATGCAATTCTTATTATAAGAAACAATTCTCAGAATTTTTATAGCTCTCTATATTTTGCCTACTTTCGGTCCTTGTTGCTTAGATAAATTTAAAAAAACATATATAAGGTGCTTGATATCAAAGCAAACAATTAAGCAGGTACGAGATGCAGCATATAAGACAGTTTCGAATGACCAAGTAATTAAAATTTCTCAGCAATCGCAGGATTTGTGTTCAGAAAATTTCGTAGAACTTTCTCACCAAAAATTACATATTTTCTTTCTTAATTTTTTTATAGCTTTTCCAAGTAATGGCAAGTAATTTGTAAATAAATATATTTACACAGTTCTTACCTTGGGCAAACTAAGCACTTAACGTTTCTAACTCTTTGACTAGCAGAGTACTACTTTTTTAGTCGCGTTCTTACGAGAACTATATGTAAAAGATTGTCGTTCTTAAGTTGTCGATACAGTGAAAACAAAGTTCCCGTGGCAAATTAAAGAAATCGAAGCAAATCTAACCAAGAAACAGAAACTAATTTTGAACAGCATATTTATCATGACAATTTAGACAGTATTTTTAGCCTATTAGACTCGGAAATCGAAGTTATAACAGGACTGGCATCTGTCAAGCTAGCAAATTCGACAGATATCTATTCTTTTCCTCGTAATAGAAGCGTTTTAGGGGTATCATTTGGATGCAATAGGAAATATAGTGCCCTCATCTTGTTACTTGTTCTCCGCCCAATATATGTGATTGATTTAATTCTAAAAATAGGGAGCGGCGCTTCGATTGCCTTAGGCCTTAAATGGTTGATGGCAGGCTTGGCTGTAAGAACCTCATCTCAGGTAGCAGAGACGTTGGAATCATCACAAAAGCGAGGGGGGCCAGATCTGAAAACGGGAAAATGACAAATCCCGCAAACGAGATAATTTTGGGTTTAGAAGGAGCAATTTCGGTTAATTAGCCAAAAAGATAAGACACAGCTCTTCTAGCCCCTTCTCCCCCCCCCCCTTTTCCTATGTTCCAATCATGCCGTATGTTTTACTACAAAGACATCTACAAAGTTGCTTCAGATTTTCAACATTTCAACGTCAAGAGTTCCTGAAAATTTCCAAGACCTTAGCACCTAAAGCTGCTTTTTCCTTGATTGATTTCCAACATAATATTTCTTTTGAAGTGACCTAAGATTTGTCATTGCCGGGTGCACAATCCCACATATATCGTTCTCTGTTGCTCGTAAGTCTGAAGCCCAGAATCCATTTCCAAAATGAGAGTGAAAGGAGGGAGGAAGTGGGGGGGGGGCTGGGAGCCCAGACTCAGCTTCAAAAATGAGATTGAATGGGGAGAAGTGGGGGCCCGGAACACAGAATATGAGAGCTCCTATGACTAATTCTCCCTATCTCCAGGGAGGGGTATCAGAACTGCATTCTTTGTGACTAGTCATCTCCTGACTTTTGGCTAAATATATCTCAAACTTTTGGCTAAATATATCTACAATAGTAAGTAATACCTGGTGCATTTAGCAGCGCGGCTTCTGTATACGATATTCAAGGTATCAGTCAAGGATATGGAGGTTCAGACAAAAGTGTGGTTTTTAAGGACAGTAGATTTGTCAATTTTATTTTTAAAGGATTGAATCCTTCGTGATAATCAAATATTTCCCGAATTAAGCTCCCTTAAATCATTGATCTCAAATATCAAGTGTTTTTGTATTGATTTTAATAAACTTTAGCCGTTTGTGTAAGCCCGCCTAGAACCAAAGCCGATCTTACGCCTGGTTTTCATACGGTCACAGTACCGAATATAAACGCAGAGAGTCAGCAAATGCCACATAGTTTTCAGTGAGCACAAGGAAACGTCAAAATAAAGTACTAGCAACGATATATCTCTAGAGCGTTGCAGTTTCGAAGAGCAAATAGTGTTGAGAAATGTTGCAGTGTCGCAGAAAGCTTGTTTCGACGCTATGCGATACTATACAACCATGTGGATTGCTGCAACATTCAGCGACACTCTACGACAATATTGAGCACTGCAACACTTTACGGCAATTTGCAAAACTTTACGGCAATTTGCAACACTTTGAGGCAATTTGCAACATTTTACGGCACTCTGCAATACTTTGCGACGCTCTGCAACTCTTTACAATAGTCTGCGACACTTTGCGATACTTTGCAACACTGTGCGATACTCTTCGACCATATGGAAATTTCGTATCTACCTTGATGGATATCATGCGACATGATACGCATAACGTTGTGATCTATCTTGTATCCAGAATTAGGCCAAGACTATTATCTTTTTCTCTTTATTTGCTCCTTTGTGCATTTCAATTTTGATTTACCCTGATATCTCTTTTAATTCTGTAATTTAGCAGAGTCTTTTGATACTTTATAGAAATCTTGTTTAGGTCATTTTGTCGTTGGTTTTGTTAACCGGCTTAGTTGGCTGTGAGCATTGGCATGGTTTAATTGCCCCCATTCATAACGATGAAAATAATGTATCAATTGGAGCTAACTCAATGATAAGTCTTTTTAAGACTGTTTCAAAGACGGCAGCATGAGCCCTACAGGCTATCTTTATCTAGATTAAAGACCCAGCTTTGCTAAATATATACTATAGTCCTTATCAGCTTCATTTCCGGCTGAGACAGGCGTTTGTGATACAGTGTATATTTTTCATGAGGATCATCGAATAAGAAACATTAGGCTAGCCTTTCTTCAACATGGAGAACAATGTTTCCGGGAACAAGTCCATCCATCGCCATATGAGCATGGGGTGTAAGCTTGTCTACAACGTATGCCTGTCTTGCCCGCCCCAGATCTTTAGCAAGCAACATCTTTCGACAAACTCACCAACGGTGTGAATGCAAGAGCAAGCAAGCTTTCTATCCAAGCAGCAACTAATGGCGAAAATCTGCGACAAGCAAAATCTACAGAATGCATCCTCAGCAAATGGTTACAAAAAGTTAAATTTGGGTTTGATTTTCTCAGCAATACTCAGTTCTTGCCTTAATTTCCGTTTTTAATTTACAAAATACTTTCAGTGTTGAGTGCCTGTTCTTAAGCCCCCTTCTTGTCCAACAGCCCATGTAACTCCTAAAACTTGGACTTTGAACCAGAGACTTTGGACATGTGCTGCTCTTGTCTACTTTCTCTTCATTTGCTCAAAATATCTATCCAATTCTGCAATGACACGTGATTTGCGAATTAGTTACCAGCCCTTCTCACACCGATAAAGCCTGCAATTTGGTTATCTGCTCCTGTTGGGTCTCACGAGAGGGGGGGGGGAGGGTAACATAGCAAGTATATGGTAGCAAGGACGTGCCATTTATTAAGGGTACCTTTTTGAAAAATACGGAATCATGCGTATATAATTTCAATTAAGTAGGACTGTACACGGAATTACGGGTTTACATTTTGAGACAAGACATTCGGAATCATCAAATGTATAAAGTTGAATCAAAGTGATGAATCTAGCATCTTTATAAACTAAAATGCGCCTTTTTATTTTTACAAAATTATCGTTTTTATTTGTCATATTGTAACATGGTGTCATGGCCCCAATTTTCTTTTCAAAATGGTAAATCCCTACCACCTTTACCCCTGAAGATACCCCCCCCCCCCCTTGAGTTGTTTCTTAAATTCATCCGCTCTTTAGCTCGGGTTTCTTATGCAATGTTGTGATGTTTGTTTAATTTAGGTCATAATCATAATCATTGCGCTTGTAAACAACCTGTTTTATAGTTCTGTCAACCCCCTCGCTTTCGTTAATACATTACATCTTATAATGAGTTTCTTTCAAAAATCATGTACTTAATCCTGAGTTTGTTTCTATCGACGAAAATGGCGAAATACTTATAAATTTAAATCGCCCTTTCGTTTATATAAATTGATTGATAATCACCAACACTTGTTTTGGGCGTATGCTTTAAATTTTCTTTCCATTACGGCTATCCCATTAAGTTTGAAGAGGCTCTCCTCATTTAAACCAAATCAGGCAGGCCTTAAATGGTACTTGGGAGGTCTGTCGAATTCCCATCTACAAATAATGACATTTAACAATACTTTGAAGTAGATTAAACAGGTCGTGCCTAGGCCTATCCGATTAAGCGATGAATTCCTTGAACCTTGGAAAATAAACTATCTTGTGGTCACTAATATTAAGCACTCAAAGGCTTCTTAATGTGATGGACGTATTAACGATAGGACACAAATTTCCCATTGCTATTGTCAAGGTAAATATTAGCAGAAACTAGTCAACTTGACGCCCAAAATGTAATGCATTGCTCTCCTATGTGTGCATTTTGAATATTTACGTGAACACTTTGAGCAAATATTTGATCAATTGGAGTTGAATAGCCAGACCTCCATTTACCGTTATCCAGTGAGGATTGTCTGCTTGCTGAATGTCGAGGCTGGAAGTGCCAGTTCTTGGAGTTCTTCATTGAGGTGGTCTTGGTATGAATTTACTACACGTTTCCCTCGTATTATCTTTAGCCATTATTAATACCAACGCCTTTCAAAGGCATTAATTTAGGGAAAAAAGGGCCTATTTGATAACGTTTCGTAACCTTCTCTAGTAGAGGTTCTACTTCTAGAATTTTCGAAATAGGTCTGCAAACCGATCAATCCATTTAAAAATTAAGAAAACTAAGTTTGAGAATTCACGAAACTAAATACGCGCCTGTTTCGACAAAGTTTCGCAACCTTTCGAAATTCTGCTGCTTGGATTTAATAGTTCCTCGATTTATCCATTTAACATTTTAGGGGATTGATAAAGGCTTGACTGAGGACAGATTTAATAATTACCTAATCTTATGAATTAATTCCAATAAACTAATTTATGTGCTGTAAATACTGAGAATAGGCTCTTTTCAATCAAAGATGAAGTTTAGAACAATTAAGCCAAGGAATTTTGACAAACTGTTGCTCAAAGCAGAATCACGTAAATGGAAAACCAGTTTGTGGGACATACGGTCAAAGTGAGCAACCTGCGATAACCTACTTTGTGCCAAAGCTACTTCAGCTACTTCTATGAGAAAAAGCCACGGTTGGAGAAAAGCTAAGGCCTGTTACTCCATACGACAGAATCACCCGCTGTTTACTGAAAACAGAGTTGTTCCGTCAAACGACTGGTGCTTTTGATTTTAACAGATAACGCAACACTTCAAAATTGATCGATCTTCTACAATAACTAAATAGTGAATTAGGGAGGGGGAATTTACGCCGAAATTGCGCCGGTTGCTAATATGGTGTGTGTCGAGCCATAAATTGACGAGAGATCAACATAAAGCAAACTATATCAATGGCAAAAGCACGTTGAGTTTTGCTGTTTGCTAATTATACTTTGTTCACCCGTTGTCAGTAAAACAAACGACACAGGGCGTGGTCTGGGCGTGGCATCGTCATACCTAGCTTTCTTGCTATAGAAAAGGTTCCTGAGTGTGTCAGAAATGAGCTCAACTTTTAAAATTTCGATGCAATTCGCCGCTGCGAGGCGATCTAGAAGTCAATCCAAGCGAAAGAAGACACGAGAGACTCTTCTTCAAAAGAAAAAAAACAATTCCATGATTTCCGTATGCACAAGCAAGGTTTTGATAAGTGCGGAAACGAACTATATTTCTTTATTTTCCGTTTTCTCTTTTAAACACACTTTCTTTTAAAACAACATCCCCTCAATATATTAAACGCAATCCGATTGACCTCATCAGTTTTAATATTTGCCTTGTTTTAGACATTCTTGTGTTCATGAAAAGGGCATCACAAGACTTTTAAAGGACCTAGAATCACTCACACCTATAACGGTTGAGGTAGCCCAGGCTTCATTCTTTTTCGTTCTTGTTCTTTTGCCTTTATTTTTCATGCATTTGCCCCCCCCCTCCCGTCCTGAAGTGAGCCGGACGCCCTTACCAAGAGCACTCTCGTGTTCTGTTTTTGCTGCAGAGCCTATGAATAGCACCATGGCTTCCTGCTCGTAAACAAAACTCTAAATAATACGGCTTTGATATTGTTGATTGCTAAGGCATTTGTTTATTATGCATTGTCGTAGTATTGCTATCCAACCTCTGGTTACTCTAAACATCATTCAGAGAAGATTTCCTCCACTATTGCTCGTCCTCATGAGCCAAGGACTAACAAATGTTCGACCTATCCTCCACTTTTTACACCACAACGGAGATTTCCAAGAGGATTAGCCAGCTCATACCCACTCCCCCATCACTCCCACAAAAAATTCCCTTTGCCTTGTTAGGAATGAAGGAAGGAGGAAACTGTATCGATTAGATTAGCCTTCAAGGACAGGCCGAGACATCGCCGAAATTCTCCTCATAAAGATCATTCATAGATTGAAATGTTTTCCCACTGGAGCATCAATCAATTAAAAATGATTGATCCAAGACAATCTTTGCTTGGATTTACAGATTTTGTTCGAATATCGATCAAACGTATAAACAATGCTAAGATTGTTCTTTTCGATGTTTTATGCGCATCACCTGCCTTCCTGTTAGCTTCTATGATACAGGTTTTTGCTATCCTCGCACGTTTTTTGTACAAACCCGCTTATAAGAAACTAACGCTTCAAACGATTCGGGATAATTCTAAGCCAACTTGACTATTGATGACAAAGTGTTTCTTAGTAGAAGTTCTAAGTTGTTTCATAGCGGTTTCTGGAATAGGGAGAATGTGAATTTTATCCATAAGACAGGGGAACATAACCAACCTTAAGGGACAACAAAGGAACATTCTGTTGTAGTTATTTTATCACATCACTGTGTTTTGAAATGAGTTTTCTAACTTTACCAAGGGGCGATGTTTAATGTTGTAACCTTGCTGTTATGTTGTTTAAGGATTTCTTTGCTTGTTCCTGGGTGTAAAAGACGTTTGGTACTGACTAGAAGAGCTTAAATATTGATAATTATCATGCACTGGCAGTAAATTTTTTAAGAATGTGAAGAGAAAAGAAAAGAGAGTCACTGAAAATATTAGACCCTGAATAAGGATTCACAATGGGGAGAATATGTTATTGGCGCGAAAATCATAACCTTATTGTTTTTGAGAAGCTCCTTCACATCGTCGTTTTATGAATCCTTCAAAGATATTCGGTACTGTTCCAATATCAATCTTAACAATCAGTTTTATGCAAAGGACAAAACAATGCATAACTTAGTTTTGATCATGAATAAGCATGATATTGATGGGTTTAATGCAAAGTAAACAACTATAGTCAGTTGAGGTTGATGTAGTGGACAGTGCGCTTTGAGTTTATGATCAAGTGTGCATGTGCTACGAATGACGACTGTTGGTGCTCAGGATCGCGAATCAAGCTCTGTAAGTCTTAAAAAATATTTTTTTGAATATTTTAGAGGGCCATCGTTGATAGCAACACATGGTGTTTTTCAAAGAAGGCTGCCCTGTATCAGCTATATTGTTATTTATCTTTCTATCTATTTATTTATATTTTTACTTATTTATTTATTTCTTTATTCGTTGATTGGTTTATCTATTTATCTATTCATTTATTATTCATTTATTTATTATTTATTTATTTATTCACCTATTTTACAATTAATTTATTCCTTTATTCATTTGTTCAGTTATTGATTTATTTATTTACTTTTTTTCGATACTAAAGCTGAACACCAAATTTAAAAAGTGCCTTGATCGTATAATCACTTTTTGCAATAGTTCTCGATCTATAGTCGCTAAAGAATCGATAAAGAGCCCCCTTTCAAAAGTTACACATGTAAATTGATGATGAAAAAGGTCTCATGGTAAATTTACGAAGATATTGCCAATTTGAAATAAGAACTTGCACAACTTACAAATTCTTAACCCGACCTAAATATCCGGCTTTTTATACGAATGTCCCAATGCAACTAACGGTACGTTTCCCGGCAGAGCTGATATTTTGTGGAAATTAATGTGAAAAGCAAGATGTTGATATTGCTCAAGAATTGCTGTCAGTATCAACGAATAGCTACCCGGTAATGCTTAGCAACTACCGCCAAAGGGAGAATCCATTATCGAGATTCCTTAGTATCGCGAGATCAATATGCGAATAAGGCATGTTTTTGATGGGTTTGCGGGTCCTATTTCGGACATGATTTTGTGCCTTTGAGAGAAATGGTATGGAACTCCCGCAATTTTTTGAGAAAGGCATGCTGGAAAAAGACATTTCTTTGAGGGGGCAAATAAGCCAATGAAGGAAGAGATGAAATGTGCCTTGTGGATTGTAACTAGGAAAGTTTTCAAGACCTGCGTGCTTAGCTCGGCTACCAAACCTCTTATTATTGAGGGGCCAGACGAACTCCCCTTCTGTCTTTGCCTTTGTTCCCTGGCTTTGCTACTGCTTATAGAGAAGAGTAACCTTTTGATATATATACAAAATAGCAAGTGCCTTAAAAAGGTTAGGCATGATAGCAATTTCCAATTTGTTTTCTTCATCTTCACCTTGATAACAAGCACCGCCTAACCTTTTGTGTATTGTCATTTGCAGCACCCCCTTTTCTCTTATCAGTTCAAACAGGGCGGTCGCAATTCTGATTGGTGTTTAGAAGCAAGGAAAAAACACAAAGCGTGACAAAAAATCTCTATCGCAAGCCAACTTGGTTTGTAAACATAGAAATTAATTTATTGATAAGAGCAAAACAGATTTAAATTCTTTGTATCTCAAAGAAAGGCCTCCATATGTCGTGTGTTTACAGTACAGTATAGTTTTAATTAATAAACATTAGCTAATGCCATATATCGAAGATATCAGGGTAAAAATTGTTTGTCAGTTTGAAAAATAGAAGACTGGTGTACATGGAGTCTGTAAGAACAGAAAAGAGATTTGATCTGTGTTTTGGGCCTCTTAGCAACAAATACAAGGCTAGTACTAGCTGTCTCTTTTTAGCTACTAGTGTTGGCCTTGGGCACGTCAGATCATAGATAGACACAGGTAAATAGAGGCCTAAGTTGTGAGGAACTCAAGAACCCAAGATTAATAGGGGTATTTTATAAGTGCTTAAAAAAGGACAGTTTCAATATGTCACGGATAGATGGCACAGGTTTCGCCCGTAGTTGAATCAAGAGTTCAAAATATACAATGTTGCAAAAGAAGCAGAATATCAACATTGTTATCTTTTTCATCATCAAGATCGCCATCATCATAATCATGATAGTAATTATCATCATCGTAATCATCATCATCAAAACAATGATCATAACAGGGGTGGCGCCAGAGTGGGCAGAGGGGACTGTAGCCCGTTGGGGAGTGTCAGCCCCCGTTGGGGAAAATTTTATGCCTATCGGGTAATTTTTAATGGAAAACTGTGCTTTTATGGTCAGTAAGATATTCTCTGTTTGGTTATATGGCCCCCTATCGAGGAACCAAGCCCCCCTGTCGGAAAAATCCTTTCGCCACCCCTGTATCATAATCGTAATGGATCGAGATCGCCCATTTTAGGCACTGCCAATTCATATACCATACAATGTTATTGCAAGTTCCAAAAATAGCTATCATGTTTTCGCATTATAAAATAGTTTATTGGGCATATAATATCAAAATTGGCTCCTGTCTTGATTAATTAGTATTTTTAGCATTTCAATTACGCTTTTTATTCAGCATTCCCTGTCTCTTTTGTACGATTTATTAACAATTTCCTAAAGGATGCCACCTTTCAAAGTTGAGAAATTGTCCTACGCATTGCCTATAATTTCCTTTGAGAATTTGGCAATATTTTATCAACAGAATTTTCAATCACAATTAATTTGTACCGAATTTCTGCATTTATTTTCCATAATTAAGTCTCATTGAAAAGTTGCCCCCTGTTCTTTGAATCCCGTCCCTTCCTTTTATACCAATAGTTTTCCCTCACGTCAGATGGATACAAGTCGAAAACAAGCACTTTATGTTCGATATTACTAGTGGACTTACTCTTTTTCAGCACCGTAGATTTTCAGTATGCTAAGGGCCGTCATTTCATGCTTTGTGTGGGCAGATGGTACAACTTTTACACAGCAAAAGTGATCTTTTGCTGTTCTTAAACATGAAGTCCTGCCAATTTGGTAGGATAAAATGCCTTGCAGCGGGTTATCATGCCCTTCAGAAGGGAATGTTTTTCTAGCTGATGAGCAACTTCCATATCACCTCTGCCAATACTTACGCAAACATTTCTTAACAAGAAGCTAACTTTTTTCTACCATCAATGATAATAACTATCCTTGGTATTCAAACGTTTTATGAAATTCTTTGAAGTATGGCAATTTTCGAAAATATCAATTTCTTGTTTTATCAGATATGCATTGAAATGTTTCGATCCACCTGATTCTTTCCATGATGGAAGGTTATTTCTGGACCTCAAGGCCATGGCTAGATGTCTTGTTTTACGGTGAATGTCCAGGGCAAATTTACTGATAACAAGGGCGTTCATCTTTTATTTCTTTTATCCTTTATTTGCCGCCAAGTTATCAAGATTTTGCGACAAAAAAGTCTTTCATGGCCAAAAACGCCTTTTTTTGAAGTAACGTTTTTGCCTGAGAAGTGTCATACTGAGAAACGCACTACTGAACTATCTTCTAAAAGAAGCCCTTCAACCTTATGCCCCTCCAATTAATTTGAAAAGGTTCATGACCACCTGGTTGTCATTCTACGGATTGGTTACAACAAATGATCCCTTCGTTTGACTTCATAATATCCAATAATCGCACCTTTGGCCTCACCTTTGACCTCAAAATCAATATACTTTATGCTAATGATCAATTTTGTTATTTTTTTCTCTTTGTTTGAATGGGCGGTCTGAAGAACCAAACAAATTATAAAACAAATTTAAAAAGTAAATATCAAAGTTTTGTTTGTTCCTAATTCAAATTCATTAATCAATCAAACCACTAAATAGGATGGATTACTCCTTGTATTTGTTTGGTTTTTAATTTGTGGTTTGATTTTATGATATATTTCGCTTTATAGTCAAATTATGCCAATACAACCACAATTTTGAAAAGTCGTTATTCTCATATTGATTTTAAAGTATTTCAGCTCTTTATCCTTGTTTATCGATTTTATGAAAGTTTCGAATAAACCCAGTGATAAAACTTTTTAACAATCTCAGTAGGGACTTAGCCAGGGGAAGCCATGGGAGCCATCATTCCCTCTTTTTATAAGAGAAAAAATCTTATTGTAGCTTTACCGACAGTTTTGGACACAAATAACAAACAGCAAGACACGTGCTCTACCGCCACAGAGCCGTTCCCAAAACCACTTCAATCTTTTATTTATCATCTTCACCAGTTATTTGTTCAGTCTGTAGAGACAAAACTATTTAACTTGAAACTGGCAAAATCCCCCCCCCCCCCCTCATTCTAAACTTCTGGCTACGTCCCTGAATCTTAGGATTTCGGTTATGGAAATTTCTGACAACTTTTTAACTAAAATCATTTATTAAACCTTGACTACCTTCGGAAATAACTAATTAATCGAAAACGAAGAGAACAAAGTGAGGATTAAGCCTTGTATTTTTCATATCATTTATGCAATTGGTTATTTAGAACAGCTGTCTTTCCATGGGATTAAACGTAACTTCTTAAACAAAACAAGGTTATACACTTTCTAGATTTTCTTTCATTTTTGAGAAGGTGGGTGCTACTTTCTTTCTTTTTCTTCAGTTTTTTATTCGTATTTGGCCTGAGTGTGTATAAATAGAGACTTATAGAGGTGTATTTTGGAAGGGTTGGTCTTTTGTTGGTCTTTCTATGAATAATGCAAATTTTGCTACTTTTATTTGTTTCCTTGGGATCAGGGGCTAGAAAGTACGTCTATTTTGGTTAATTATGCTTTCAAAGGAGGGTACTTTGCCTCAAGCAGGCCCGCAGGAAGCGGGGGGGGGGGGGGGGCTAGGGGGCACAAGCTCAGTAATTTTCAGAGATAGGAGTTTTGAGTATCACATAGTACATAATTTCACGAAATTAGTTTCCGCCATACCTCTGGACATGTTCTCAACTTGCTTTTAAAGAGTATCAGTGATTTGAATGGCATGGGAGACGGTCAAATGGCGTGGCACCAAAGATTTTCTCCAGAGGCGCTCGATATGCCCCCCCTCCCCCCAATCGGGAAATGCTTCCTACGGGCCTGTCAAGGGACCAAAATTTTGCGAAGTAGCACTTGCCAATAAAGGAAAAATAACGATTTCTCAATTAATTTGAACAGGATTTACACCATACACTTGTAACACGATGCTGCCACTCAGTTACAGACAGAAATAATTCTAAGTTCAGGGCCAGATTGGGACCAATCTTACCCCAGTCAAATTGCAGCTGGAACTGAACTGTGAAACTTTTGGTTCAATACACCCCCGCGTTCTACTTTGTTTGCACCCCTGCATTGAATTAGTATAGCCTGGGGGTGTTAGCCACAAGGTTGAGGCAGTGAAGTGACATTTTGAATATGATTTGGTGAAGAGAAGGTGGGTTGGAAGCTTTAACTCCAATTTGAATTTGATCATCAAATTGGATAAATGATATTGAATATCGATAAGATTGCTCTAGCATTAAGCTGATTGTCTGTTCTTTGGGCCCACGGATGAAACAGTGCCAATAACGCATGAGAAATTTGAAATTGTAACGCATTGACAGTTAGATTATTTCATAGTATCAGATATTCAGTCGTCCTATAGCACCAGTCGCAGATTTAGAAGGAAATTAATCAGAATTTGACAAGTTTACTCGCAGATTTGAGGTGACTAATATTGCAAAACATCTGCCGAGACAATTTTATTGCAAGGCGCTCCTCCTCCATACAGGTAATTACACATGCCTTGTTGTGCATTTGCAGGTAGATTTTTTAAGTTGATATTAATTCAAATCTTAACCATAAACAAGGAGTAAAGGAGCATTGCTAGGCTCGCTTGCTTATTTGAATGAAGTTTTGTGCAGATAACAAGTTCTTATTGAAAAGGCTTTGCAAGACGATTGTGTGAGTTTTAGTATGCTTATACCTTACTATGATTTGCACGCATTTTGGTCATAAAGAAATACTATACGAAGGATATAGTTCTGGAATAGCAAATTCAAATGAGGACGTTGTAGAATAGGTTAACGAGTAGTGATAATGTAGAACTTTGAAACTTTGAATCTGACATTTTTCGCTTTTTATGTTCATATAAATGCCTCAAACTTTAATTTCCATTACATCGATCTTTAAATCAGTATTCTTACAAAAGTTTGCTCCTGATTACCATACTGATCAAATAAATTAAGTTCGACCTAAAACTCAAGGAAGTTAAACTTTTGATTCCCCCAATGATGCAGTCAAGAGGTTTAGAGGGGGGGAGCCGATTTTAGCAGTTCCAAGTAAAAAGCTTTGTATCTGCCGAACTAACAAATGCGTGGTCAAGACTGTAAATAAAAGGATAAATGAGGTGGTTTTGGAAACGATGCAATAGCGGTGGGGTGAACTATTTTGCTGTTGTTAGTGCTCAAAACTGTTGGTTAAGAAACAATAATATTTTCTCCTCTTTCAAAAGGGGGGGCGATGGCTCCGATGGCGCCCCCGGCTACGTCTTTGGATTTCGCTGACCCTATTTTCCCGAACGTTATTCCTACACCAGTTCTGTATTTGTTGCAAACTTTTTCGTAATTAATCTTTTAGTTTTCTTCAACCTCAATAATGTTGATGTTGAGCCTATTTTCAATCTAAACACTACCTGTTTTATAAAAATCAAATTTTGTCCCCTTATATTGCCAAATGTAATAATAATCATAATGATAATAATAATACGAATATTTTAGCAGGATAGCCTATCAACATAATCGTAATGCTGTCATCTTAAGGGTCCTGCCATGAGAAGTAAAACAAACAAAAAGGAAAAAGAGAAGGAATTGTATTTGCATTACATGTTTTAATTAAAAGAAATATGACGATAATTTCTTTAGGAGAAATTTTCATATCTAAAATGCCTACAACTTAATAGTTTAAGAGCACATTCAGAACAACTCAGCCTCAGAATTTTACAGAATAATGAGAAGAGTAAACTTGAACCTCAATTTTGTTGATTCTTACAAAAACAGCACGACATTTTCATGCCGCATCGTTTTGTAGAGATGTCTTTTACGCTGTTATATAGCAGCTAATTAGAAAGAACGTTTGTTATATTATGTAGCGCTTATAGTTCTCCTTAACAAAGAGCCTTTAATCTTTATTAAGGAAAACCAAATCTGGCGATTAATCCATCTATATAGTCGCCCATATCTAAAATGTTCTTTAGTTTCGAGTGAATTGTAACTTTTCTTAGACCATAACTTGTCTATCCGCTTTCCCTATCAGTTCTAAACTG
This sequence comes from Catostylus mosaicus, assembly GCA_964019065.1. Taxonomy (NCBI): domain Eukaryota; kingdom Metazoa; phylum Cnidaria; class Scyphozoa; order Rhizostomeae; family Catostylidae; genus Catostylus; species Catostylus mosaicus. The sequence goes on along the minus strand of OZ025188.1, from coordinate 2,946,285 downwards.
CTTCCTTCAAGGCATGATCTCGTAAGAGCGGAAATCGCTTCAAAGAGACATTTAAACTGGCTCTAAATTGATACGCCATGAACTAAAAAACAAATATGTGTTATTGCCTTTCCTTCATAACGAATCCAATTTGCAAGAATAAGGATTTCCATTTTAACTTAACCAAATTGCAAAGGGGATCGCTTAAAACTATATTTAATAGAAATAACCATTCAACCATGTGCAGTTTTAATGGTAAATTTAAAACCTTGCAGATTGTTTTTCCCAAATTGTTCTCCGTTTAAGAGCGACTCTTCTCTCAGTGCTCCGTTAAGTGATATTCGTCATAGTCAACATAATCTTACGGTCAAACGGTCATTGGCCCGAGGCATATCAATAAAGGTCAATAAAAGACCTTATGTCACACCCCCACATACGCTCATTTTTCATTACAATATAAGCAAAATTTGCTTGTCAAACAAACAGCCTCCATTAAGCTTTCTTTCTTTATTAAGCTTTCTGTCTCTACATATAATCCAGCCGTCTTTACAGTTTAAATTCCGAATTTTGCAAAATCTGTCTTGCTTCTTTTCAGTTCATATTCTTTTGCTGTATTTGCCAGAAACTCCTCCTGAAAAAGGACTCAACGAACGAGATTCCTCATTCATCCTGATCATCAGATATTCTCGAAACGGTTTTGAGAATTTGGATAGCTGTTTATTACCCAAGAGTTTACAATCTCAAAAAATGTTGTTCTCCGTCTCTCTAAAAGCCTTTTCCTTTCTATCTCTATTATCTCTATCTCTATTATCTCTATCTCTATTATCTAAGAAAATGACCAAGACCTTTAGGTGCTACCTTTTTAAATTCTAAGATAGACTTCCCTTTGAAGTAAACTTCAAACTTTCCGTTCCAATCTTTGCTAATTGGTTATCAAACATTTAAATGCATGTTTCAGCATTTTTTAAAAATTGACTTTGAATTGATTTGATATAGGATTAAACTACCCTTAAAGGTAGACTCGTGAATTTCTAACTTTTGCTAATTCCATTTTTTTTATTAAAGTCCCATGAGTTCTCATCCAACTAACAGTTTGAGTAGTTACTCCTTTCGGCACTAACTAGTCCAGCTTACATCATTGTTAGTCGAGAAGACTGGCAGTGAAATTACGGGTTTTTAACGTACAAAAAGTTGGAGTTGTATACTTTTTTGAGAACATATTTTTCACGGAATGATGCGATTCTATTTGTATATACAGCCTGCTGCTTGAGAGCTCAATGGAATACCTCCACATTTTACAGCTGAAATTTCACATCATAAGTCTGCACAGAACTTAAATCAACTGTGTTTTTCCACGTGAAATGCAGTTAATGTAAAATTTAATTACACTGGGGCTTATATTTGTCATGGTTGCAACCCTATTTAGCTCCATAGTGTGTTTTATTATAGCCCATCAATGGTTTTAGCGCCCCATGCTGTGACATTTAAAGAGCGTCTGGACGTACTCTTTCCATACAATGCTTGTTTTATTCGAAGCCTTTTCGGTAGTTTAAGGCTCTAAAAGATGATGAAATTAAAACTCGATTTAGTTGATAACGACCTTTTCTTGTTTGATCTTCGGATATTTCTCCAGATGCAATTTATCATGTATAGAGAACATGCATTCGCAGCCGACTTTGAAATGGCTAATCGCGCAAAGTAACGGTCCTGTTAGAAGTAAAGTCAAACGTGCCATGTGTCAAAGTCAGTTACCCACACGCATGGTGATAAAACCTTTGCTTCTTGTGAAAGACTTTCAAGTGAAATTACCCAATCGCAAGAGGACACAGGTTGGCTAGAACCAATCAAAAAGAAGCTATTAACTAAATGCTCAGATACAAATGTTTCTAAAGCAGTTGCAACATTAAAGTCCAAGAAAGTTTAAGTAAAATGACTATTTAGTGAATCGATGCAAACCTTTTTGACCCTTTGTGAAAAATGTTAAAGAAAAGTTGAGTATCAAATTGTGGTGGATGTTATTAGGCAGAGAATCTATTTTCTTTTCCTCATCATCATATTGAATAAGGAACTAAAAGTACCAAAAACTCCTAAAAGTTGGGGATTTGCTCAACTTTAACATGAAAGGATGCGAGCATGCTGAGCTCTAAAGAAGAAAGTAGCTTATCTGCTGTACTAAATGAGTTGAGACAGACTCCAGTGAAAACGTCAGTGTGTAACGAAGTGAAGATCTGGTGTTTTGGTGTAAGGTAGTTTGTACACACTGCCTATGTAACAGGCATTGGTATAAAGATGATGATGATGATGATGATGATGATGATGATGATGATGATGATGATGATGATGATGATGATGATGATGATGATGATGATGATGATGATGATGATGATGATGATGATGATTCATAAAAATGATTATGTTTAAGCTGATACAACCTCTATATTAATCAGCTTTTTTGGCCTAGGATCATGATTGTGGTGATTGACCTGATTAAGCTGAGTACAACCTCCATCAAGCAGCTGGTCGAGCTCAATCTGTCAGCTGCGTTGAAATTGTCTCTCATGGCAACTTTTCATGCTTACAAAATACTTCTTTTCCTGATTTACATTTTCTGAATCATTTATTTATGAAGCCTTTTTTGCTCTTTGACGTGGTCCGAGACTAAATGGATTCGGAAACTAATTTATTCTAAATAATTTACTGCCCGAGGAGTTTGTCGTAGAATATTTCGAGTGAAACATGTTCCCACGCTGGTTATGGCCCCAAGAGTCTGTACAGATACCAGACCCATACTAGATTAGATATTGGCGTTCCCGTGTAATCGCAAAGTCAATCCGTGCCTGTTGGGGAGCGGACGGGAACAGATCCGTTCTCGTGTGCGCGCCGCGGGTCCTCGTTTCTATGACGTGGTTATCTGAATATTGCGAAGTATACTGGAATGAGAATGTTCATAGATTAGATTAAGTTTACACACTTTTCCTTATTGATTCATGCCCTACTGGCAATTTTCAGAACCAAACATCTCTCGCCTTTATCTTCATTTCATATTTAGTTAACTTTAGGCATCTTACCAATCCCCATATACCTGAATTCGATAAAAACTATTAATCATCTTTTACGAATTGTTAAGTTCACAATTTTCTTCGTTAGCTAAATAATGTTCGGTATTGAGTGTACAGAACGGGGATCGCTTATAAGAAATTAGTGTATACCTTTTCCATTGCAAATTCACCTTGATTAGACATAAGTTTGCATGAATCCAAACGACTTAAATGGGTGGCCAACTTATTTCTCTTTAACAAACAGTCTGATGTTTCTTCAAACCTACTTCTAATACTTATAATCCGTATTTACTGCAAGAAAAGAAAGTTTTTATGACATTTAAGATGGATCATAATTCCCATGGCCTTCCTAGAATCGCCTTCCTATCTTGCCTTTTTTTCTCTTGTGGTTTATCGATGATCTTGAAAATTAAGTAGATTTTCTAAATAATCACTTGGTGTCTCTCGTCGTCTCAGTTCGCTTCCTGAGCTTCAATTCCAATTAATTATCAATTACTGAGTTTAAATTTTGACCAGGAAAGAATACAAAAGCGAATCTAGTTTAATCAGTCGTATAATGAGAAAGAGGCTGGTACCTCTTCAACCAAAATCTCTATAATGACGATTCTGAAGGGATATGAAAAAAAAGCAAAAATTTTCTGTATTACATTTATCTTGTAAGATACTGGGCTTTATCATAGAATTCGGCTACTTAAAAAAGTAAGAATGTTTTATAACCAAACTGATTATAATAAGATTAAAGAAATTGCAGTGCATTCGTTAGAAGAACAACCGAAGCATTAAAACATTTCAAATCTTAACTAATGATGCAAGTCATCGAAGGCTCAATTTTTGTCGAAAATATCTTTCTTCAAATAACTCCATGTATTTTAAAATGCCTGAGATAGTTGAGATGCAGTAGTTATTTTTTCTATCGAATGTATTCATGTGATATGTAAAAGCTTCAAGGATAGCCTTCTCATTGTGGACCGACAGTGCCAGACGTCTAACTTTGCTTTGCTCGCGGAATTTCTTCCGCGCATAGATATCCTGAAGCGCGCAGCACAAGTTTCAAGCGCGCATTTTCTGCGGTGTACTAACTCACATGTGGCAAGAGTTCAAGTCCTGCTCCAACACCGTGCTACGCGTGACTTATCCGAACAGTTTCGGAAGAGCAAGCACGCACGCACTTATCGTTTCCATAAAGTCTTCCGCGCGCACTTTGCTAAGTTAGCTGTTTGGCGACAGTGTAGTGGTTAAGGCTTAGGACTAGCGATCTATACGTCGCTCGTTCGAATCCTAGCCCTCGTCATTTTTGAAGTTAGCGCTCCTGGGCAAGGTGAAAACTCAAAATTGTGCCTCTTTCTTCCCGTAAGTAAATGTGAGTACCTGCTCCGTAGTTTTGTGTATTACCCTGCTAGATGCAATTGTGCATAGCGACCGGAGGAAAACTGTAATGTCGGTTGAGTAGCCTCTGGCTAATAATAGTCTATAAACAAATGCCTTTACCTTTAAATAATCATGATGATTATTTATAAACAAGGAGGTGAACAGTATGTGGCAATCAATGCACAAAATACTTTGAAATGTGGCATTGGATCAAAAATTACTGAAATTCTAATGTTAGCAATAAAACTTATGAAGACCCGTGAATTATTTAAATTTTTCTAAAAGTTCTAATTCGAGCGATTCTTAAAGAGCATTTCTTTTCAAACCAGACTGCGTTCTCAGGTCTAGAAAGAAATAGAAGGGATTTCATCTATGGAGGGACCATTTGACACTATGATTATCAGCGAGAATTGGTTATTTTAAGGCGGCGCTGATGCTGCCAATAGCTTGATTCGCCTTTATTTCAAAAGTTGTAAGGCTTCTTTGCTACACCACCATCAAACATTGCACCCCTTTGCAATCTGACCCAACGCATCTGTTATTACTGTACAACTGTATTGTCCCCGGGAGGGGAAGGGTTGACAAAACACGTGCTCATTGTCTCGCTTTGGTTTCATTCGCTGGTGGATCCTTTTCCTGCGGTTGTTAATCTCGTCGTGGAATCAGAAAACAAGATAATGATGTGATGATCGATTGATTTCGGAATAAGAATGCGATTAATTGCTACCTTACCAACCGTGCCTAAGATAATTCTACTGAGTTGAAACCTCACTTTTTAATTAATTGTCCGTATTTGGAGGGCATATAAGCTCAGCAAAGGAGGTAGTCTGGTGATACGGGAGACTTTTTTGAGTTGTCTATTGCTGTAGACATCTGTTCTTAACTGAGTGTAAACTGTTGCTAGTTTTTTGCTTCTGTGCTGTCCGAAATAGAGTTTTCGATATAGAGATGACGCTGGTTAGCCTAGAGTTTTAATGCACCGCTATTAGCTCTTGCTTTTTAGCTGAGGCTTGTCGGTAAGTGTATGTTGAATGAGGTAGACAATGCAATAATCAGGTTTACCAATAAGGTATGTTCAAGAAATTGGCAAACTATTAGCACGTTTAAATCGGAGAATCATTCATCTATTGAAGGACCAACAACGAACAGGTATATATCTTCTCTTTGTGCCTCATTGCGCATGTATTTTAAGCATGAATTGGTTAATAAGTAGCTGAAATGTGGGTCGCTTTAATATTGAGCAACTTAAGCTGCAAGGAGCTAGACAAATAGCTAAATTACATTCACCTTTGTGGACTTGTAGACTTGATTTTGGTTCAAATATTTAATCGACCGATGTATCGTTGGCCATAGTATTGCTTGATGTGGGCTTAAATTTTTCACGCAATTGTAGCACATTTTGGACACTTCAATTAAAATTTCATATCATATTCTTACTTTCTTGCATATTTCTTCAGTCAAAAAGGATAAGCGACGTTTGAAACATCAAGCGCACTGAATTGACCACAAGGAAATGTGAATTTCCCCGGTTTATTAAATATGGGAATATGGGAGACGTTAAAATCCCACTCTGCGTTCGAGTTGAGCAACTTTGATGTAATTTTGAGGTCTGAAATCTTCAAGATTTTAATTTACAACCTTAGATATGTAAATAACAAGATCCAAATGCCCCGAGACATCGTTTAGTATAATGGCAGACTGGTTATTATGCTTGGACTTATAAAGTACGGTAGAGTTTCATTGCACCAAAAAGATAAACTACTAATGTTCAGTTAGCTTCTTTTGCTTCAGCCAATCGTCAAGTCAAACTTCCGCAACGCGATTCGAGTTTTTGTGCAAACTAGTCGAAGAATTTTTTGTGGCAGCTTATTGGCAAAATAACGATGCTACTAGATTGGAAGCAAAAGATTTTAAGTTTAGTATTACTTTTTCGGTAGAATTTTATTAGTAGAAAATTTTTTTCAGCCAATCCGCACGCAACGAAAATATAATTCGAAATTCTATCAGATAATTCGAACGACTTTTTCGATCGCAGAATAACACAGATTCACGTCAACATGTCTCATACTACATAGTAGTTATTTTGTTCTTTAGAGTTGGTTTTCCTTGTATCTTTTCATGTAGAAGTTAAGCATTTTTTTATACTTATTTATTTGTATCTAAGTCTCTATCTAATTTGCTGATGATGAAGAAAATATTCTATCTGCATATTATTTCCACCACGCTTTTCTTTAACATTTTTCACAAATTGTCAACAAGCTTTGCGCAGATAAACGTACTACATTTTTACTTCATGTTATAGGGCTTTTATAACTAAAACTGCACTAGGAAAAGTTGCATCTGAGCATCCAGTAAATAGCCTCTTATTACGGGTTCTATGCGAACCTTTTTTAAGCATTTTAAGCTCAGTTGCCCAGGTTAGAATCTTAAGTGGTGGTACGTGTTTTTTGTAAGAAACTGGCTTCTAACAACATTGACTCAGTTTTCCAAAAAGTTAAGTACTTTGTTTCTCCAGCCTATAGAAGTATGCAGCTTTGGTCTGTTTTTAAGATTACTTTTCAAAATAGCTATACTGGCAAGATTCATTTACTCAAATGATTAAACAAGAGAGTTAAGACTCAGTTTCCTCAAAAGTGATATTCTTCAAAGATTCGTGTAGTACTAAAAGCAGTTAGGCCTAATGTTGTTGATTTTTGCTAAGAACATTTTAGAGAAAATTCTAGTGCTAGAATCTTGCAATTGCTCAGAAATCCCGATAGCAGGAGTCAGTATAAACTTTCTTGTAAGGTTTACACGTAGTTCTTCAAACTTTGATAGCTCTAATTTCCTAGGTGTTGAGGGAAAGTTAGAATCACATTGGTTTTTTTAGCTAGTGGCTGAACATATTAAACACCATCTGGAAATGATATCTGTTAAGCTAAGCCATTCTTGCAAATGCTCCACCTGTGAAATATTTTCCCACGATTGCGTTTTCTTTTAAATTTTCAATCAGATTCAGACCTGCAGCCCATAAGGGAATTCATTTTATTATAGTTTTAAGCCTCATGGGCTTTCAACCTGCGTTCACCTGTTTGCAAGTGTTTCACCTTCCTATTGTGTTCAATTTGTGACTTTTTGCATCCCACAGTTAACTGTGTCATTTTAAGATTAACTTTTCCCAGATGGTCATAGATGTAAAAAGCTTTTCTTCAACTGCTCTGCTCTTAACGTGTACTAAGATTTGTTGCCCCCTGTTTCAATATTAATGCACTGCAGAAATCTTTGCTTGTGTTAACTGTAACGCAAAATAGAGCAGGGGGTTTACTAGGTCTCTTAGAGAAAAAACTGCTCAATATTCCGAATAAATTGGCATAGATTGTAGGCTTATCATGCTATACAATCAGCAAGTGGCCACAAATCTATTTAGCTTAGTTCTTCACTTATTTTCAAAAGGCATCATAGCGAGCTGCCGCCATTAGCTTATGCATCGTGTGGTTAGCTTTTCCTGTTTAGTAAGACGCATTGAAAAATAGCCAAAAGTCTTCGGTCAACTAGAGGTCAAGTTTTCGCCTTCAGTTTCTTGTTGATGCTAGTGGGTGTGTGTAAGGCAAGACATAGATGCCATTAGATGCATCGTGAATTGATTTGTTGAACCGCCTTTCAAGAAAAAATCTGATGTTGTTTAAGGAGTTGACGGAAAAAACGTTGGCGATGCTTGGTTAGTATAAATTTTTGTCTATATGGATACCTAATTGCTATTAATTTGGAACTTGTTCATCCAATTAGGGATAAGTGATTCAATGCGTGTTTGGTTCAAAATAGAATTTTCATACTTAGCCATTCTTTATGCCTTATTCTAAGATGTCTACAAGCACTTCTATGGGAGAGTTGCAAATTTGTTGATTCCGAGGAGAAAATGGCTTTACCTAGTTGACTTTTTTTCTGACGGTTACCATCACAATTATTTTTGTATTCTATGCGGCATATTCTTTTATTCCTGCTCACGTCAAAAAACTAAATGATCTTTGGAACATATAGCTAATTTATTTGACCGTGTATGAAATCTGACCAGTTTGGTATTTTGATTTGGTGAAAAGTCGAATTCAACCCAACAAATCTATTGAGTAAACTTTAAAACCAATTAAACCTCGAAAGAATTATAGTTCAAAGAATTGCTATAAAATTGAACACTTTTAAAACACTTACACGTCAAAACCAATTGACCTTGGAACTAACACGAGTTGAAAATAGCCAAACAAGTTTGAAGGTCGAGTTTTTGGTTCGAGTATAAAAATACATCTTCGATATTCGAATGTTTAGCTCGAAGTTAGCCAAGTACGTTTAAAATTCGAATGCTTAGTTTTAATTTAGCCGAAAATGTTTAAACTTCGAATGTGTAGTTAGTGACGTATTAATTGGCACCTGAAAGTTGGCAGTTTTCCTCAGCTATTAGACGACTTTGCAGAATATCAAGGAGATGAGGCAGCATTGACTTCCCATTTACCTATTCACTAATCCATCCCAGATTCTCCTGTTATTCTTTTCAAGCTATTTCCCAGAGAACAGATACAAGATTTTCAGGCTTATCCACTATAGTTCAACTTTGAAACGAAAACATCATATGTGATTCATACCGAACATGATTTGATGGAGATTTAAAGATTTCCATGGCTCGTTGCTATTCTTGCTTCACGAAACCACACAAGGAATTAACCTCATCTATGCTAAAACCGTTTCTTAGCTTTTTGGCTGACCTTTCATAATCCTGTCACCTTGTCATAATTATAATCCAGTGCTGCTTGTCTGCGAACCAAAATCTTCAAATATTACAGTCACGTTAGGTTCGCGTCAGTTGTGCAAGTTGCTGGGCCACCGAAGGGACTCGCTGCGGTTTAGATGTTAACTTTTGCAATATGGTAAGTAAGGATGTTTCTCAAAGAACTCTTGTCGGCATGTGATGTTATATTTGCCACAAATATATCCAGTGCTGTATTAATTAGATTCATTCGAAGTAAAGAACACAACTTCGATGTACCAAACACTTGCATCATGAGAACTTTTAATGGTTTACAGGTATTCTAGAAGCACTTTCAATACGATATCAAACATATCGTTATTATTCGAGTCTGCTAATCATACTGACAACTTCGTTTCGCAACATGATTCTGCTTATTCACCGGCACAATTTTACCTTTTGATAATCAGCTGAATGCAATAGTTCTAGTAGTTTACCTTTTAAAGGAGCCGATTGTAACTTTCTTATAAACAATTTTTTATCAAAAAGCGTACAAGAGTTTTTATGAGAGTAAATCATAGATGGAAACCTGAGTTCCAATCTGGTCGCGCTTTTGGTAACCCTGTTATTACTGAACGGTAGCACAAACGAACAATATCAAATACAGTCTTTTTATTATTTATATCATATTTACGCGTTTAGACGTTGAATTTCATACATTTCACAATATTACGAGGGATTTTTCGCTCGATCACCAAAGTTCTTGGAAATGATTTAATTTCAAACCAAAGCATGTGTTCGAATAAATTTCCCTCAAACATGAACCAAAATTGAACCCATTAATTATTGCAAATACTGTATTTTGATGTTGCTATGCTTCGAAGCATTTTGGTTCTAATGCAATAATTCTGTTGTATAAGTTTCGCTGACAATAGAAAGGAGCGTAATTTTAGGGAGTATGAAAATGGTTTTTGACGTGTTAAAACATTGGTTAAAGCGACAATGCTGCTTTTCCACATTTGTGCAAGAGAAATATGCCCTTACCCGGAAATTAATTGAATAAACGCCAATGCCATATAGGGGCGGTGTTAGGGGCAGAGGCGAAATACACTAGCGGATGGGGTCGGCAGAAAATCATTAGATAAAGTAAATGTATCTAAAAGAGTACTTGGGACATATCCCTTTTAGCTATTTGTAGTGGCTACCTAAAAACAGAAAGTCCACTTTAAGCATGCTGAACTTTTTATTTATTTGAAGAAATTTATTTACCTTCCAACGTAATATGGCAATTTGGAATCACCTGCCGACGGAGGACTAAGTGTTTCTAAGAGCCCCTGCTCCCATGGTTTGATAGATAAAAGTTATAAGCTCTTCTATATTGTGGATAGTGCATTGTAGTTGGAAAAACCCCAGCATCTTTGAATCAGAAATCGTGGAAAACAATTATGGCAATTATTTGATCATGACGTATGGATATATTGTATTTCAATTCTGTGGTTAAAATGTATCTCTTCGTGTCATTAATCATTCATATTTGCGTTTAAACTAGATTTAGCCAAGAAATGAATATTCTGATTAATAAAACAGTCACCTTCTGATTCATTTATCTTTATATTAAGACCTCGTTATCGGTTGTCTAACGGTCATCTACTCGAGGCTGCTTTGATCTTAATGTCATCTTTATGGTCATTAGTATCCGTATTTTCTCTATGGTTTTGTTTTTTGAGTTGCACCAATAACCGGAAACATAGTTTCGTTTAAAAGACTATGTTTCTGCATTTTCCTGCAAATGTTTGCAGCAGGCTGGGGTGCCAGTGAAAAGCAAGGAAATGTTAAAAGAAAATTGAAATAATTTGGCGTATTTCCTGAGGGTAAGAGAGGCAATTTCCTCCGCCGACCGTTCCTACAACCATCGCTTTGCAGGACGGAACTATTAAGGTTAGGATATATTTGCAGAAAAAGTCGATCAATATTTTTTCTGTATTTCTCGACCTTTTCAATTTATATACAAAAGGCTTTTTTTGTTTTGTTGACAAAGCTTTAATGTAGATTTTTCTTCCAAAATTTTGACTTAATTTCTCTCTCTAATTCCTCATGATATCCGATTGGCTTGTCTGCGTCTAATCCTGTCTGTGTCCACTGGAGAAAGATGGTGCCAGCAAACATCATGTACTTGACCGTCCCTTACATAGGCACCAAACCTTAGTATTTCTAGATCAGTTTATCTTTTGCAGATCAAACAATCTCGTATCGTATTGCAAGGAAATCCAGTCATGATGTTCCAGTGCGTAATCAAAAATATCGTTCTCGATATTTCCATTTTATTTAATTTTCTTTTCTTTGATTTCAGGTTAAAGAGCTGACTCCCACCATCCTCGCAGTCTTGCAAGTTGTGCACAGGTCTAAAGACAAAGAGAAAGGCCGCTTTGAATGTAGGGATTGTCAAACGAACCTTGATTCGCTACTTGTGCAAGCGGTTGAGCCAATCACAACACGGCAAGATATGCAGACAGCCAGTTTGCCTCGTAATTTCTCTGTAAACAAAGCCACTACCACGCAGACGTATTCCTTTGAATGGCCCAGAATAGGTAGCTCTGAAAAATCGTTTGCAAAAGCGATTACGTCATTGAATTTGAAGGACAATGAAGATAACGTCAAGCCTGATAGTGGTATTGCGGAGGAGGCTCTTTCAGAAGACGCATCGGCTTCGTCTGCTGCATCTTTCTTTATGAGGTATGTTAGCACTTTTTGATAGCATTGTTGATGAACTTCTTGCTCTTGTAGTTGCTTTCTGAACCCTTGACTCCAACGGACAGACTCTAGGCATTGACAATTCATTTTCATTCCTTTTTTCATTTTACAACGTTTTGAACGTACAAGGTTTCGGTATAAACTATTAATATCGTTTTCAAAACTGACCTGTTCATGAAATTCCGGAATCTTGGGCTTACAAAAGCAATGAGTTATAAAGTGAAAAAGTTTCTGCAACTTCCAATGCTAATTTGCAATTTCTTTTTTCTCTTTTTGCCGCCTCTAACGGGATATACTTCAACAGCTAGTACAACATGATAGTCAATATGTCTCTTTGTGGCTAAACAACGAAAATAACATAAGGCTAAAGAAAGCGTTAGGGAAGGTCTAGAATTACCTTGCGATTTAGACGCAATTAACCATTTATTTCTTTATTAGTTATTCTTATATAAGAATCTTCTTTTGCATTCAAGCAGTACTTTTCCTTTCTTCCATCCTTGATCTTTCCTTTGCCTTCTGATATATAATCCCATCCATCCCAACCCTTCTTTATCAGTTTGCTGTTAAGAGATTTAGAGCGCCTCCCATATTCTAACAAAACATTCAACAATTCTTTCACCTCAAGCTGTTTGCAGCTTTGGACTTCTGAAGCTCAAGGCTTTGTTAAAAAAGGATAACAAGAAAATCACTTCGTTTTTCAAGTATATTTTAGGGATCTTGCCACTATACAGTCAGGCATTTCCCCAGATCCTGCGAGCTCTATTGAATTCCTCGGATACCCGCGCTTTCATTGTCCGTTGATTATAATCACGCGGAAACCTCGCGCTTTCTTCACTCTTTAAAGTCTATATTTCGCCATTACTATTGTATCTTTCTTGAGGCATCGCTTATTTCCCTCCTTTTAATAAACAGCACTATCCCCATTCCCGTTTCATTCATTAAAGTTTGTTTACAAGATCCTGCAGTTTATTTTAAAAGACTACTTTTAGTGCATTTTTCTGTCTTAGTACCCGACAGTTTCCTGACCAACGAGTCTCTAATCCTATGTATAACCGCTTTAGGTATCAGCTATCATATCTTTACTCTATGTGTGTTATGACTGCCAATTGATTAGCGATTCCTATTGGATATACCGTTGTGTTATGTTAGCTAGGATTCTCGACCCTTTATTAACCATAATCAAATTCATTGGCGATATGGAATAGCATTAATCCTACCTATGTCTATCATGCATTGCATTTTAACATAATCCTTCTTCCTACAAATTCTTTAATAAGAATGCTTTGCTAAGGCAGTGGTCTGCAGAATTGTCTTTTCGAGCTTTGGTGTTCTAAATGCCTGTTTTCGTATGCTGTAGAACTTTGAAAATGCACTAGAAAGCGGAAGCATAATTTACCATATTGAAAAGCATTTTCTTGTCTGAGGCTACTCAGAATATGATGCCTCAGACAATGATAGAATGAAAAAAGCAAGGGAAGCAAATTTCGATCCACTGCTGACTTATTATTTCCGTTACCTTTTGGGTCATTATCCATTGTTTTGATGCCCTAAGGAGTGTCGGCCGAAATGATTTCTTTGAAGGTTAAGCTAGTTTCTAATAGCTGTTGTTGCCAAACGCTACTCTGCCGACTTTACCATTGCCAAATCGCTATACATAATGGCATAAAGCAGAGTGCAGCAACAGGGAGAGGCATAAGTTAGTGTTGAAACCTTGTCCAAAGGTGATATTGTCATAAATGGCGAGGGGAGGGTTCGAATCAGCAACGTTTAGATAGCTAGCCCCAATGGCTTCTTAATATGCTAAGTTGTGTTTCTGTTTCATCAGCTTCCTTCACTTCAATTTGATTGTCGCAATTCCTACAATTTGATTGTCGCAATTCCTAAAGCATTTGGTGCAATGTTACGTTCTGTTTGTGTGGTATATCTGCATCCCCCCCCCCCTTTTGATATAAGTTGAAAGAGTACAATAAAATTGATATATTCTGATGCAACAGGAGCAGTCTACATGGAACACTTTGTATGCGGGATTGTTAGGGTCACTGTCAAAAGTATCATTACAGCTAGTTCATAAGGTAATTCCTTATGATAAAATATGCACGTCTAACCTTCCATCGTGGTGGTGAAAAACATAAATGAAAATTCCACGTAAAGTCTGGAGATTCGTGACCATCGAATTTAGCTGATTTTATAAGTCTGCCATTTCTAGGCTCACCCAAACTCTTATTAATTCTGACTAAGTTTGTGTAAATACATTCTCAAAGACAATACTTCTAAGATTAATACGAAAATGAGATTGAAAAATTGTGTGAGAATTAAGACAAAATTGAAACCAGTAAGTGAATACTGCATTACTTATTCATGGAAAGTATGGTGACATGGCGGATAGTATTGATCTGTGTCTGGTCAAGCCTTCTCTAGCATCACAAGAGATCAGTGTACCTTAAGACAGCAATCCTCAGCCTGGTCAGTGGCATTTTCCAAAATGACATGCAAAAGAACAGGCTCTGCTTTAAGGGTTGATCAAGTATTGTTATCTCCGAGTTTCCTTTGCTTCAAATCTGTTGCACCAATAGCGCCGCATTCCATGCAGGCTCTAGGGCTCCAATGTGCAGTCGTTTCCTATGTGGTAGTGACAGGAATGATATATATTTGATGATATTTAATATCTATCTATTAATTTTATTATTTTATTAATATTATTTTTAGTATCGTTATGATTTCATTTTTTATTTCATAACATTTTTTGCGTTAGCTATAAACATTTTAGGAAGGATCTTCGTTGTCAGTCCCACTTGAAGCTAGGAAGGTGCCGAACTGTTTTTTTTGGAAAAGCACAGATACCTTTATACCCTACCCAAGTCCTTATCATTTGAATGTGGTCATTAACCTATTCATTAAGGGTCTTTGGGAAACTACCAAATACTAAAGAGGTCCGTTATGCCTGTCTTTTGTCCTTCACTGCAAGATCATTTTGCTATGTAGAGCGTTTTTCCTTCTGCACGCATCTTTCCTCGCTTTCTCTCACAGTTTCGTATCGCGTGTCTTTCCCTCTCTCCGCCCGGGATCAATTTTTGTTTTCAAGGAGATCAAGGTAATTTCTCTGCTATTCCACGCAAATATGAGATTGTTTGCGTCACGTTTTAGCGTGTGCTCGGCAAAAAACACTTGATTACCTGTTAGTCACGAATTAATATTATTCGAGCAAGGACTACCAGCGATAAAATGATACACTTTATAAGAAACTCTCGCATCAAAATCTCAAATAACAAACTCGCAGATCCGATGCGGATCCAATGGTAATCAGGTTGATATCGGAGTTAAGCACAAGTCTGCAAGGCCCTTGAAAGCTTCCCACTAGCAACCCACAGGATCCCTTCTCTCTCTTGCTTTATTTGCCCTTGAACCACTAGAAAGAAAAGCCCTTGAAGACCAACTAAGAAACGTGAAAAGGTAAGACGAACATGAACTGGATGCAAGTAATACGACAAGATCTGAACATCGTCAGTATTATAATAGAAGTTTCCAAACTAACTGAAATTCTGCGGAAGTCATTGGAAACTGACTTACGACAAGACAACTGGTGTAGTCTCGTGAATTGCGTCAAGCAGTACTGATTGGGTGTGACGTCATAGATAGATAGATAGATAGAAACTTGATCTTTCTGAGGATTCAAAACCTCAGTCTTGTTAGGCACGTGTTTTGGAGCATGACCAGTTGTTCTCTGACACTTTTTGCTTGTTTAAATCCTTTTAATTAAATTGATGAGAAGTTTACAAGTCTAAAGAAATCGTTCTTTGTGCACTAACAAGACTAAGTTTTGCATTGAATTGGGTGTAACAAACACCTAACCGAAGCCGCAGCGCAGCCTGTTTCAGGTGTATCGCTAAACAAACATTACGACATGTGCCTTCTTATCAAATTGTTGAAAATGTTTCACAGCGTATCCCGCTCATCTCAGCCCAAAGCAAATCGATTTTGGATAATCTCTCTACCTACATTGCCCGGATATAAACAATTTCCAACCGAACCTCCTCTGAGCAGATGTATGCAAAGCGACGGATGGTGGTAGTATTGTGAGTGTGACAACTAGGGGTGCCGTCAACCATAAAGAAAGGGGGGGTTGTGTTGTAGGGAACCTTCATGAGTCACGTCTATACCACTAGCATATTTGCAACAAATACTAAAATAATTCTAATTAAATACACACAAGGTTACGTAGAAGTTAAGCGAATATTTGGACTTTTCTATAGAAAGGTAGAGACTCAAATTGTGTCTACGAATCATGACCAGTTTGCAGAGTATGGCCGATCTTGACAAGATCTCGGGTGCGCCAACAGCCCTGCACCCCAGATGCGGGTGCGCTAAAACCGTACAAAAATCGTTAAGTGCACCATTGCACCATGGGTACCACTGCACAAATACAAAAACTTCAAAATCTGGGGTGCACCCAGGTGCGCTATCTTCGGCAGTTAAGGATTATCTTGGGTGCACCATTGCCATACTCTGTATTCTGGTATCATGACTCACACTCTCATCTATTTTCCCTTTTATTAATTCTCGTTTGTATAGCAAAGTGCTATGTTTTTGAGCAATTAGATTTTCGACAGAATTGAGCCTGAAATGTTGTAATGCTTTTTTTTTCATCAAAAAGCGTTTAATTTTTCAACGCTTCCATTTCTCAAAGGGATAGAAAATAATTTCTTCAACAGGACATCGTTAAAATGGCATACTATTAATAAAAAAGGTGGTAGGCGGAAAATAGTCAGTTTTATGGTTCTAACAAGCATTGAAATCTTAGGACTGCTCAGCGAGTCTGAGCACTGGGGTCATTTCGAGCCTATAATCTATGTTACCCCCTTAATGAAATCACCATGGCTTTGTGCGAATGCAGTTCTGCCGTGACTTGTGTTTTGAAACGGCTTTGATTGAACCGATCTTTCCAAAGCTTACAACCAGTTGCTTTGTGTGCGAGCCAAAGGCTTGTCTGTGACGTAGCCGCGAATAAATTAAATCAGTTAATGGGCACTGGTCGTTAGATCAGACACTTCAACACTTCAAAACAAGGACAACAGCAATCAGAGTTCCTAGTAATCAACGGGTTTATTTTTGTATGTAGCGAGAACTTGTGGAACACCATCGATGCGCTAACTCGCTCTTACGATTGATAGTAAATTTACTTTGATTATGGTCTGCTTTGAAGACATCACGATGGACATCGATTTCCCGCCGATAAATGGTTTGAAAATGGGACAGATCGTCAAAAATCGACAACAAAGGTCTGGGTTATTATCATTTTAATTTATTATTTAATGGTTACTTCTAAAGATGTTTCAGATCAAATGAACATGTTTGTCTGTACGAGAAACTATTTATATACAAACTAGTGATATTCTAAAATCGCAGTCATTTAAGAAACTCCACATTAAAACTGTACACGTTTTTTTTATGAATGTGGTTCATAAAAGAGACTTTCTTTTAGGTGTTGAGAAAGTTTGGAACTGAGTTTGTCTAAGCTAACATAGTATATAACCGTGTTTTGTTTCAGAAGTTTCAGAAATTACTTGCTATTCCTCAGGGAACAGCTGTGTGAAATTTTTATTACTTAACAGGTGAAATAAGTTTCTAAGGTACAATTTTTTGAAAATTTCAGCCTTTGAGGAAGTTTATCGTACCTATTTGAAAACATTTTAAATAGACATTTGTAATCCTGTTATGCCAAGGTGTTGTACTGGGTTGATTCCGAATTTTGTGAGGAAAAATCTGAGTGTGATATTTTCACTTAGTTTTATAACAATGTACAAATCTTTATACCTCGCATGCTTTTCTCTTTTTGAGAAAAATGTATTCTGTGGTTTAACTACAGCGATTAGGAAATGCTTCAAATGAAGTCCAAATTATTTGGTGATTTTAAGAAACTGTGGTCTAGGAGCCTTTTTCTCGAAAACTGTGGTTTCATACAACTATAAAACGGTACAGAACTATATTGTATTCAAACTTATTTTTTACTCTTTGTTACCTTGTCGTTTTTCCCTTACTTAGTCTGTTAGCTAAACAGCTTCTTTTACATACTTATGAAGATTTTAAGTTGATTGATTAACTTATTGAATTGATAAGAAAATCCAAGACTTTTAATTTTTATATTTTCAAGCCTTTTGATAATAACGATTGATTATTTTTGAATTACCATCCCCAAGGACAGAAACATATTACTATGAAAAATGTATTGCGAAACAGCAGAAGTCTTAACTATGGAATATTGTGGTATAGAAAGCTGATATGTGAAAAATGAACCATAAACTTAGACTATAAAGGCGTTTAGAGACAATTATAAAGTTTCTTAAAAGATCATAGGCCAGCATTATATTGCTAAGTTTTCGTGAGGCAGGTAACAATGCTCCTTTGTAATTAAAAATCAAGGTAATTACTGGTGATGATTTTTAAAAAAATTGCTGGTTCCTGTTGGTTTCATTTTGTTTTAAACTCCATTCATTCATTCATTCAGATACCCAACAAATTTATTTTTGAAGTTCGTTTTCAACCAAGATTTGAACAATTATAACTAAGTTCAAAATGACCTCAGGACTCAACTCGTCCTGAAAGTTTCATTTCTGCGCAAAAATAAATTTGATAAAATTAGTGTTGTAATACTACCATAAAATTCTTCAGCACAGCTGTTTTTTAAGCAATAGAAAATAATTTCAGGGCTTCAGAAACTCAGAAATAAGTTTTTTAAACTTTTTGACGAGCCAAGTACTAAATTCATGTAAACTATTTTCTTATCAATAAATATATTTTTCTGCTCTCAAAGGTGAGGGTTTGGATAATTTTCCCTTCTCAAATTTACTCATAAGTTCAGGAATTGAGAACAGTGAATCTAAGCCCACGCTATTGATGAAGTAAAATGCATCTCAATTGATTTCAGGTGCTCTTCCAAAAGGCGCCACTTTAAGTCGATTTATAAGATGCAGAATAAATTCCTTCGTCATCTAAAATCAAATAATCTTGTCAAGAAATCGCTGATTAGCTTTACCAATTTGTCCACAATCACTATTTGTTTTTTATCACTTTTGTTTTATACTTATTTATTATTCATCTTATTTAGGTTACTGTAATAATGATTTATACTTATGCAGCCGACACTGCACCATCAATCGCCACAGGCTGTTAAATGGATCAAACCTGCATTAGTAAGATGGCTAATGAAATGAATTCGACGTGAACAGGCTTCTGTTTTCAGCTGTACTCGATGTTTTTACATCAATTCGCTTTATAAGAAACTTGGCACAGCCCTAAACCTTATGCAACTTAACAGTGCTTGAATTAGATGTTTTACTAGCCTTTGAAGTGTCTTTGCTTATAAGCAAAGATTTGATTCATTGATTGAATCATTGAAAAATTTGGAAATATTTGAAAAAAGATGAGGGCTGTCATCATCATCATCAGCATTATCATCATTACCACCATAATCATCATCATCATCATCATCATCATCATCATCATCATCATCATCATCATCATCATCATCATCGACATCGTCATCATCGTAATCGGCGTGGCCTGTGTTTTTAATACTTCCCTAAAGGAGCAGTTAGTGGCATTGATTAATATAAACTGTATCCGCATCCTTAGATTTGTAATTATTGTACAAATAGTCCCTGTCATCTCTCTATCCCCTAGATTACCACTATTGACTAGAAACGTGATATTTACTAGTGTAATACATGCAAAACTGCAGCCAGAATTTATTGAGCAGGAACTGGCGAGCGAAACATGCCGTTTGAATTAACCATTTTCTCCTTTCAATGAAAAAAATTTATCCCGCTTTCAAGGGTGAAACATGTTATGAGTTCTTCAGTAGGTCCAATGTAGTTTTCATTAACTTAACACATCAGCCGCAAGACAACTACAAGATGTTTAAATATTGACAAAACTGGGATTATTTGCTTAAGGCCACTTTGATTTCGATTCATTTGAAATTAAGAACCTTCAAAAAAAATAAAAGTTGACATTCCTAGCAAGATTTGTTTGCAAAGGTCTTTTCTGCTTTAATTTATGGTTTCTGGAGATGAATATAAAGCTTAATCGCTTCTTCGTACTTGTAATCTGTCTCTTATATTAACTTATTACTCAGTAACAATATGACGATCGTTTCAATATCACTTAAGTAAATGCTAGTTAGTATGGACAACCAGGAGCAAATCCTGACTCGTCCCAGGCCTTCTGAGTCTCGATCTTCACCCTTCAATGCTTTGATAAGGTTGCTTAGCCCACCAGGAAATGAATGGACGAAATGTGACAAGAATGATTGAGAGAAGTTCTTGGCGAGAACCACATTTGTTTGGCATCAATTCTGAAAGCAAGATTTCCGAGTAGGATTTATCTGGTTTGCACCATGGAGACTATCCCTCATTTGTGTCTAGTTTGCGGGAATTCCTGCTAGACATGTTTGTTAAATATAAAGGAGCAGTTGTTATTAATAGTAAGGAGATGGGTGGAAGCTTTTAGAAAATAACAAAAAATTTCGCACCCCATCTAATTTTCACCAAAATACGTCAGCACAAATTTAAATGGAATTAGTAAAAATACTCCTTAACCTAAACAAATACAAAAGAGCTCTGAAACTTATCACGCAAGCTAAAATCTGCAAGCATTTTCAGGAAAAATGATAGATAATCAAGGTGATATATACCTGTGGAAGACACTTTGGTGATATATACCTGTGGTTGTGAAGAATGCAGCTGCTCCCTGAAATTCAAAACAAAATTGCAAAGTACAAGATTCAAAGACAAATCAAAATTTGACATATTTATTTTCAGACCCCAGCCTAAACTTTTCTAAAAATTTCAGACCTTCATAAAAGTTTTTCAGACCCCTTCTCATTTGTTTCCGATCCGGTCCTTGCGATAACTTATGAGTCCTCCCTGAGTGCGACATACTGAGGTTGTTATATTCATACTTCAGTAGCTGAAAACGGTAGTTACAAAGAGTTACCATCTTACATCCAGCTTCTAAGGGTCTGATTACATGGCGAGGGCTTGCCCTGGTATCCGAGGTGAATTTTTTATTGCGATTGCATGAGGAAAACTCAGCTCGAGATTGGCCTCTTTTTCCTGCGTAGTAAGTTGCACAATAATAATTTGATAAAGCGCAGACCTCTAACAAGCCCTACCCAATCGATTACATTACGAAAACGTCGTTTGTCTATCCTCCTTAACAGGGCCAGCCCTCTAACGGGTAGGGCGGACAGTGGCTACCAGAGCTGGCCCTGTCTGCATGCAATCATATTCTCATATCTTAATATCTCTTATTTATCCCGAGATCTCGGCAAAATCTATCTATCTCGGGTAGGAGGGCCAGCACTTCCCATGTAATCAGGCCCTTAAATAAAGCTAAAAACATATCTGGTATCAATATACGATACCGCATGACACAAGTGGTCCGGTCCCGGACATTCTGTTCCTGATAAGAACGTTAAAAAGAGCTTTTCGGAGATACTCTCTGTTACACTTGGCCCCACATAAAGGCAGAAACAGGGCAAACATTTCATGTGAGAAAATTTTAGGAAACCTCTGTTCAATTGCGCTCTATTTTTCGCCATGTTGATATGCGGTTCCAAAGTCCCGTTTAATCAATTAAGTGTAAGACCAATTTAAACCATGTCTTAGATTATTTCCATGGAAGATTGTCCATATGGTAATTGATGTTATTACATCCTTAAAAGTTAATCTCTTTTCCTCAGAATCAATATGACATGATAGTCTACAAAATTAAAGTGTTTTAAGTTGTTTGTGTTTCAAACTTTACAATGAATCTATTATCCGCTTACAATGTTAGACCTTACGTCCATGTCTATTATCTCTATATTTTGTCTAGATGACAAGTGATATACTTGTTAAAGACTGTATCCCATAGTTATTTGCCCTTCCAATTGCAATTTTTTGGATAACCTTTGCCGGGAATGTGAATAAAGAAGCGATGAGTTTTAAGACTATTCTCTTTTTATTTATACACAATTCTATAATATCGTGGGCCTCAAAATTGATTGCAAATTAAGAACAAACAGATTCTTAACATTGTCCGAAAAATGTAATTTTTGACCCAGATGCATATTGCTTCCAAATAGCATACTGTTATGAACATTAATTAATTTTCTTGTTAGCCTGAGAAAAGTATTGTCGCCGTTCTTTGCTTTTCGTTGATTTACTTTGTTAACATATTTATAATATCTATAATTGTTGATTGTTATTTTGAATAACATTGATTGAGCGAAACACAAATGATATAAGACCAAATTAAGAACAATGCAGCCTCCAATTAACAAAAGCTAGCCTGCACATTGATTATATTGGTTTACCTAAGAAAATAATATAGAAGTGGAATGTAGTATCTAGGTAACAGCACTCCCAATGCAAAATACCCTGCTGTCCTTTCATAACTTCAAAAAGTTTCAATTTGGCCGGAAATGACTGCTCTGTAGCATCGTGTTCTGCATTTTTACATTTGTTTTCTTTTTAAATTTTAGGGCAGCCCAGCGTTTCAGTTTGTCTTCGAAAAGAAGGCATCGCAAATCAAGGCGCAAAGGTAAAGATGCTGATGGCAATTCAACATCAACGCAAGAGCAAGGTTGTTTCTCAACTAATTTCTCAGAACTGATTATGAGAAACCCACCGCAAGCCCCGCCGTCTCTGTTTAAACACACAGTGAAGAAATGCGGAGAATCCAATGGAAAGGTTAGTTGTATTTTGGTAATTCTAACAGTTCTGTTATTCTAATTGTTATTTTTTGATAATAGTAAATTAGCTTATTGCGCGCGGCGAAGGAGCAAGTTTACCATTGTGACTCGCCTATTGTGATACGTCATAGCAGGGCTACACTTGCTTCCAAGCATTTGTTAAGATTTTCACTCCAACGTCACCAATTCTTGTACTCCCTTGCAATCTAAGAGTACGCTTTAATGTCACTGTACAACTGCAAAATAACCGGGGGTTGAAGGGATAACAACTTTCTACGCTATTACGTAAGAACCAAGTAGTTACTGTGGTTCTGTAGATGTGCCTGCATTGAGAACCACATTCCTATGGAGGTCACATGGTTTGCTTGATTACGACATTGATTTCGATGACGTCACCAGCACTTGATTGCTACGTCAAAAGCCCTTACTTTCGCTGTGGAGAAGCATTGGTGGTGCTCTTTTTAACGCGCCTTCTCCTCCGTAGCCCAAATGAAGTCTGTGGGACAGGCTTCATTAACGAGAAACTGGTTTGCCAGATAATGCCTTCGGGTGGATTTGACGTCATCAGCATTTTAATCATGCGGAGGAGTGCTCGTTTTAAGGCAGTATTAAAAGCTTAATATTAGATTGCCGAAATTTCTTCATTAATAGACCTTGAAGTAAAACAAACAAAAGTTGATCAGAAAAGTCAATTTGTATCCAGGTTATAGAAATATAGTAATTGTGCAAAGAAGAAACATGCTTAAATGGATTTAGTTGCGTCATTAATACAAATAATCTTCGTCTGATCGCTTTACAAATCGATAAAAAGCGATTGAATTGCTTCACACCGCGCTTGAAATCTTCACAGAAGCGGATCTGCCCAGATTTCAATGCAAGATTATCGAAGAGAATACTCCTTTATTCCCCCTCCTTTATATTTTGAACTATAACTCATGAATTTATCATTTAATGTTTGAAATAGGATTGCAAGCTCACTCATCTCCCGTCTTCCTGTTTCGGTGCCTCGTGTCAAAGGTAACGGAAATTCTTCGACATGATCTAAAGAAAATGTTGCTATTTCGGGGTATAAGGAGCTGGACCAACCCCAATCGGTAATTATCGTACGATGCATCACCCGGTTTTGAGACTGAAAATACCGCATCTGCTGCTGCGATTTTGCATGTGCGTGGAATGCATGTTCTCAATGACTGTGTAGATTCAACACAGATAACTGAGTGTTACATGGCTCTTTTTGTCACATGAAGCAATTAGCGGTCACTTTCTTTAACTCGTCCCTGCGTTCATAAATCTTTAAATCAGCTCTTTTCTGCGTACATTGGTGGGAATCGGTGAAACATTTTTAAACGTAGGAAAGCGAAGTTTTTACGATGATGATTAATTCAACTGCTTAATTATTCATCACAGCATATCATTACTGTAAGCAGATAAAGCGCAGTTTTGGGTGCCGCATTTTCTTTGTCTGCGTTTTCTGCTAAATCTGGCGACGTGCAAAGTGGATCATAAGATCATTTTTATGATGAATACAGGCAAAACTAGGATCAATTTGCTTCTATGTTGTTTATCGGCTCGGATCAATATAAATCGATTCTATTAGTACATCTGTTGAAGGTTTTCTCTCTCTTTGCTGACGCCACTGCAACAGTCTGCTCGCATTTATCAAATGAAGCAATGCAAAACATTGCACATTCATTTATGAAGCCCTTGCAGATCGATTTGTATCATACAAGTGTAGCCATGTTCTTCCCCGACAACCATAGATAGTGTAGCGTTCTGGGTTCGCAGAGAAGGCTCAGAGAAAACTCAGAAAATATGCGTATTGCTCATAGATCTCAATTCCTAAAATTGGTTTACAATTCGAACATGCTTCACTACAGGAGACACAGGAAGTCTCCTGCAGCTTACAACAATGAGATCATAACAGATAGTCTCAAATGTTTAGTTTGATCTCTAAATGTTCCTTTTTGTAATTTATGATGTTGTTAAATTTTCATTCTTCTTTTCAATCATACCCACATGGAATAGTCTGCCTGATAATGTAGTGAGCCAATGCAACTCAGAATCCTTTTACAGTCTATGTTGACTCCATATCAGCAAAGAGAATGTTTGTAATATGTAAAATGTGCAGAAATTTGTATCGTCCTGTAAGGGCTCTAAAATGTAACTTTGATGATGATGACGACGATGATGATGATGATGATGATCATGAGATCAAAATTGATGGATTTCTAAACAACGATATTTATTATACAAATCGCTAGGCAAGCATTACCAAAACTGTCCCGTCAATTCTGTCGGTCTTTAGCTGTATTCTTTGGGCTTTATAAATCCTAGATGCAGTCAAATCTGTCTAATTCGAACTACTAACTGATTCGATAGAATTTCTCTTGTTTCACCAATTCGAGCCTCCGTAATTTGATCTTTCCATAATTCGAACGTTTACAGGGACTTCGAAATAAACGCAGTTGATGGATTTCTGGTATATTAACAATCATTGTTATCAATGCGTAACTAAACATACTGAACATACTTTTCAAATGGCACGCATTAGAGAATATTATATCACATAATGACCGAATTATTAACCGAAATTAATGTCCAGAATCGAACACCAAATGTCAGCCAAGGCCATTTGATGTGCTTTCTGTGATGTCATCAGTCACCAGTCTCCTACTCAAAAGCATCTTTTGATGCTTGGTGCATCTGTATTTACATGTTAATCTACATGTAAGTTAGCCACTTTTCACCAACGTGTAAAGGTGCTTTGGTTTGCTGTGGACTACTGATTTCCACTGAACGCCTCTATTCATGCGAAGCGAACTTTGTCAAACTTCAAGCTTGAACGAAAGTTCAACAACTTGCAAGAAGTTAGATTTTCACGCAAAAATGTGATTTGCAGCCCTAGGACACAGCAAGCATATGCTAGTGAAGTTGCAAAAACACTTTTAAATAGTCATTTCTTTATATTCATATGAATTTAGTTCAGTAGCATTCGCTTTACGTGGAAAGTCCGCTCATTGATCATTCAGCAATAGCTGTATATTTGAAATTTACTTCATTCCTATTGTAGATCAAAGTCATGCTACGTTTATCTGAATTTGATGACGACAGCAGTTCGTCGTGTTTACGAATTGATCCAAAGAAGAAGCAAGCTTCTTTAATCGATCCAAAATCCTTAGGAATGTCACCTCGTATTGGAAAAGAGGCAAAATTGTATCCGTTCGATGCCATGTTTGATACAAGCACGTCAAAGGTATGATTGCATTCACAGTCCTCTGGATTGTTTCATTTTATCGACCGAAAGAATAAATCAATGTGAAATGACGTCATTGGACTTTTTCTGTAAAATGGCATTTAACTTTTCTGACCAAAAATTCGCCACCCACAAAAGTGTCGAAAATTTTCTAGAGTTCAAAGGCGCTTATTTTTGGGCATGCATGAAGGGGGTTCGCAAAATCGAACCTAAAATGTCTAATTTTTTTCAGTGAAGCAATTAAACAAAGCTGGCTGTATTTCTCTGTAATCTCTCTCATTTCTTAAATTCAGACCCCTCTAGTTTAAACTTTCTATAATTAGAACGCTTACGAGGAATTTGAAATAAACGCATTTGACTGTATTTTTGGTATTTTCCACTGATTAATCCTCTCATTCAAGGCATTTGTTGAAAATGTATTTTGCCCATAGCACAAACAAATTTTGCTCCAATGGTGCTCAAATGTTACTAATATTTTGCTCAAATATTACAAAAATGTTACTCAAATGTTGCTTAGTTTAGTCAATTTATCGGAGCATAAATTTGTTGCCAAAATTATTCTGAATGCTCAAACATTTTTTGAAAAACTCTTCATTAAGTTCCATGCTGCTCAATTCTGCAGCGATGTTTCAGTGACGTAAAAATGAGCAAAATTTCGAGCACATTTATCGGGCAACAATGATGCCTAATTTTGTTTTAGCTTTTACGAAGGTAAATTAGCCCACGGTCGAGAAATCGATGGATTTTGTTTTGCACTTGCTGGTTAATCTTGTAATGCTTTTAAGTATAGTTGTTTTTCCTTGAGATGGTTCATCTTTTAAAGCGGAGAGCAGACTAGATATCAACAAACTCAGCTTACGAATAACACATTAGATGCTGACATTAAAACAGGAAATTACCAAAATCCCCTTTTTGTTGAATTTCAAATTACTTTTGTTCAATAGAACAAAATCTATGTAATCATTGAAGATATAAATTTCTAGAAATGTAAACTGCTTCTTTTAATGTTTTGTATCAAATACCTTAAAGTAAAACAGCATATAAATTGACAGAGGTAAGATAATCTGCTTTTAACACATAAAACCGTGGTTTATATTTGTTTTCGCAAAACTGGCGCTTCATCAATGACTCTGGAATTTTCGACAGTCATACTACAACATTCCGTGCACGTGTTTTTATACAGCCACCCAATTTACTTAAACAAACTTGCTGAATTGAAATTGTACTATAGTTCTATACATGGTTTAAAGGCCTTGAATCATAGTATGCTGAGTCATAAGTCATAAGGAGAGCTTTAGTCAGTCATATTTCTGTTATGCAAACTGCACACATGATTTTTGCAATGGGAACCTCATTTTTGTTTGGATGTTGTCTGATTACGTGACGCCAGGCTTATTGCATGAAGTAGGCAGTTTTCTTGCAGAGAATGACCATTTGCTTTGACTCAATACCATTGAGAATTTTGTATATGAAACTAAAAAGCATACAACATTTGCTCCAAATTTTATCACTGCTGAGGTGGAGGCAAAAAGCATTACATCATAAAGTTGCCTCCACTCCCAACATCACAAATACACCACTAAAACTAAAATTAATATAAACTTTACACAAAAATAAACTAAAAGAAGAACCCATATAATTCTACGCTTTTCAGGGGGTAGCATAGTCGAATAACTTAGGTGCAAGCGTAAACTATTATAGAAAACTGCCATCAGAATATCTGCAATATTTAGTACTTAACCCCCTGAAAAATTATCTTTTCCGGTGTTTGTCATTGGGCCATATGGCCCGTCCAGAGGTGAAAGGGTTAAGTTTTCTATTTCCTGAAAAAATGCTAATAAAAGAAAAAGTAATATCCTTGATATAGCCTCAAATTGTTCTCCTGCAGTTTAGTAGTAGAGTTAGAAACCATTTCGGTCACACTGATACTAGGTAGAGGAAGGTCTACAAAAAACAATAGAAACTCCTTTGCCACACCCAAGCCATGCCTATTTTCTATTATCTTGTGAGGAAGGTTTGCCTTTCGGCATGTTTTTGTCGGGAGGAAGGTTAAAAACTAATATGGACTTTGCTATATAGACTTGAACAAGATACTTTAAAAGGATAATAACTTGATTCTACAACTCAGGAGTAAAATTGGCTTCAGTTTTATGTTCCGGCTCAAACATTTTCAGAATTTCACTCTTCAAATTGTTACAATTATCCAATACCTTGATTACACATGATTTAATCTTTTAAAAGTTAATCTCTTTTTAATCTAATTTAATTTCTCGTAGTTGAAATAGTGATGACTCTCCGAATTATTAAAACAATTGAGCTCACAAAGTTTTTGAAAGTCACTTTATTGTTTCCACACGTGATAATATATTTTTAATTTCCCTATTTAACTGCCTTACTTCTAACGACAATCATTTTCAGGATTGTTATTTGGTTTTAAAAAATATATTATTTTCCGTACTGTACGGCTTAAACTGCACGAGGGTTTACTGAGAAAAGCTAGCATGCATCAGAGAAACTTATATTGGCAAGCATTAGAGAGTATAAAACATCTGACAGTCACTGAGAAGTCATCTGAAATGAAATAACCTGATGCGAAGCGAATATTACGTCAAGAGAGGTGTAACTTGCTTCATTTGCAGCTAGCTTTTATATAATCGGCACCCACCCCAAGTCATGTTTATGCTTTTTAGTGCAACTTTTGAGTGTTGCTGTTCAACACGGTTATTTCGTTTTAAAATGGACAATTTTTAAATTATTTTTTCTTGAAACTTTAGGCCGAGACATGTTGCTCTTCGCTGGTGGATTTGTTACAGACAGTCGTTAATCATGGAGATGATGCTGCTCTCATAGCATACGGACACTCAAGCCTTGGTAAAGATTTATATTTGACTTTAGTCTGTTATCATGGTATCATGTGGCACATGTAAAGCAATGGTTTTACGATGAGAGGTTGCCCCAATCCCACCGGTCAAATATTGTAGGGGACTCTTCAACGTGCTCTCTACCTCTAGCCAATCGGCATCTCCAATACAGAATTGTCATAAATAGACTAAAAAGAAGTTCGTGCCAAAATCTGCAATACTCAGAAAATCCAATACTACTGGCATTCATAAATTAACCATTAAAATCCGTCATTGATTTATGTTTTAGATAACACTAAAACTTTATTGCATTTATTATAAAGTGTTTTTTTGTCTAATGCAAAAGCCAAAATCTGTGACAGGGCTTGGACCAATTTTACATGATAAATCCTGAACACTTGCATTCATAAACTCAAATTTTTGTCTTTACTTTCGAAGGAAAAACTAAGGCCATGGTTGGTTCAGATGATAGCTGTGAAAATATGGGAATTATTCCATGTGCTATTTCATGGCTATATCAATTAATAGAAGATAAGAAGGAGAGGTAGGCCACTTATTTATTTCTTTATCTATTCATTTATTTATCTATTTATTTGTTTATTTGATTGTTTCTTTGTTTACATATTTATATATTGATCTATGTATTTATATGTTTATTTACATATGTATCTAGATATTCATTTATTTATTTATTTCTTTATTTATTTATTTATTTATTTATTTATTTATTTATTTATTTATTTATTTATCTATTCATTTATTTATATATTCATTTATTTAGCGATTCTACCAGGCATTATTACATATAATGTCTTTAGCAGTAATCTTTAAGGATCTGTCTTTCGCTAGATGCGGAAAAGGTCTGTAGGAGGTATTAAGTCATTCACTCATATCAATCAAATCATCTATCAATTCGTATTTATTTCCTCGCTTCCATGGGATTCTTTGGCATCTATCTAGAGGCACCTTTGGTACCTCTTTTTCACCTTCTAATTATTGTGTTTTTTTGATAAGTAATTTTGAATATTTTAGCATTCATAGCCAGAACTCGCTGACCCAGTGTCTTTTTTTGCCATGGATGGTACATTGTTTTGCTGTTTCTGTTAAATATATGGGCGCCTGAGGTAGGTGGGAGATCACAACATAACTTGACAAAAATGCTATGTTCTTTCAGGACTGGTGCTCGATTTTCTGTTAGAGTTTCAGCCATAGAAGTTGTCGGCAAATCCGAAAATCTCAAAGATCTTTTAATAGAACAAGGTATTATTGTTTTTAGATTTTAATACCCGTAATTTGATTTGCTTTTGGAAACGGTTCAGTATAAAACTAAGAAGTAAGACGATGATGAAGATAATATATAATTATTGTTCATTCATTTCAAAAACCTGATACCTGATAAGATTGTCTAAAATTGAGAACATTGAGTTCAGAAAATTTTTTTTACTGCTTCAGAGTTTTTAGAATCATTTTATATATAATTAAATGGTTTGCCTTTATTTTGCAATATTCATTGATTGTAAATTAGATATTATCAAAGTCCTTAATTGATTATTATAATCTTTAATTTTTATATTGATGATTTTATTAGTTTTGATATATAAATAATTGTTATACACTTTAATTTGTGTATTGATCTTTTTTAATTATTATATTTATAGTTTTATTTATTCTAATATTAAGTTGGACTTTTGTTGATAACTACGTTCGTTTTATCATACTGCAAAGAAAGAAATAGATTATATATTATAGTCAAAGTTTAACTTGATTTAGTATAATTCTCCATTTCATTTTGTTTTCATGTAGATACTGGAAGTATGAACAATTGCAGCACATCACCTAGTTTGTATCTACAAAGAGAAAGGTCTGGTCCAGTACAGGTAAAGTCAGACGTGAAGAAAGTTATTATCAACTCCTGGAAAATATATTGATAATGAAATAATTCATTTATTTACATTAAGCCTTGTTGACAGTTATTGCTAAAAATGAAGCTAATTAAAGCCTATTTCTTACAAGAACTTAATACAAATAATCATAAAATAGATAATGATTTAGAGAAATAAATAATTTGTTTGAGATAACAGTTTGAGATAGTATTCACGTAAAAAACCAGAGTTACACTACGAAGGTCCTATACAACCTGCAAATGCGGTTATGGTTCCATTAGGAAGTCAGGCATCAGATTTTCGAATAAGTCATTAGGTTTTTTTATCTTCCTCATCAAAAAAAGGGTTTTTCTAGGGGGTTGATTCGCTAAATATTATTAAAAGGCGATTAAATGATTTAGATATTTACTTTTTATTTTCGAACAAAAAGCATTTGTCGTTAAACCTCAACATAGTTACTAGGTTAATACTTAAGAAACGTAAAAAACTATTTATTATACAAACATCCATGGATAATCAGTGTGAGCCCTTTTATTGCTACCAGTTTGATTAACAAGGTACTTTTCCATCACAGTTTGCCGATTTTACGGAACTTAGAGCACCTTCTGCTGAAAAAGCCTCTTTCTATTTTGATGCGGCAATCAACTCTCGAACAAAACCAGCTCATGAGGAAGAAACCAGTGACCCTGCGGAGGACCCTAGCGAAAAGCAGAATTCAAATATGATTTTCACATTTCATGTGTACCAATACATGATCGATAAAGTTGGAACCGGAGACAGTAAGTATTTCTTGTATATTGATCTATTCATTTGTTGTGTTTTAGGTCTATTTCAAAATATTAATGCTATTTATTAACAATCATCATTATCAAGAAAGTTACGATCGACTGACCTGAAAAATATTTTGCTCTTTGTGGAAACTATGAAATATTACAACGAAAGAAATTAGACAAAAGATATATTTGCTTTATTCGTTGTCTCCATATAAGCCTCAGACTCTCTTCTGGATACATGTTGGTCACCACTTTTGTCAAAGTATAAGAATGAGTGATCAATATTTCATTCTTTTCAGTAATTTATACAGAGATTTTTGCTCACATTGAAAAATTTCTGGAACCTAATTTTTCGAAAGTTCCTTTTCCAGCCTTGATCAAAGGCAATACCATGAAACAACTAATTTATTTGCCAAGACGTAATTGAAAAAGCTTTTCATTGGAGTAGGAGCATTTGCTTGATATAGTCCTTAATTTTGTGTGAAATGTCATCGATGTCAAGCCTAGCTTTTTACATGGTTGCTGCGTGCTGCAGACTGTTATAACGTGCTGTAAAGTGTTATGTTGATGGGAATTGCAGTGTATTTAGTTTCCTTTTTGATGCAGAGTATCAGAAGGCTGAAGAGGGTCGTAGATTGTTGCAAAGAGTTGCAAAACATTGCGAAGCTAGTGTTGCAGAGCGTTGGATGAATTTAGGAAGGTGGCTCTATTTCTTTTAAGGTGTCACAGACTTCCATCCTGTTGTAACATTCTGTGATTTTAATAAGGCCAAGTTTTATTGACAAATACCTCATCTTTTTGCAGTTCATGGTGGACGTTCACGGTTTCACTTGATCGATCTTTCCGGCTGCAAACAAAGCAAAAAACACAGGGAATCTACCGGATCCTGGCTTTCCCTATCCAATCTTGGCAACGTCCTTGTTGCATTAGCTAATGGTGCTAAACATGTTCCACACCGAGACAGCAAGCTGACAGTACTTTTAAAAGAAGCAATTGGCACCCTGTCATCCCGTATTTCATTACTTACGTTCGTTTCTGGTGATCCAAAAAAATATTCTTCAACACTTTCAACTATGGAAATGACAACAAGGATTCACCGATCAAGGCGGAAAAAGAGTCGTGTAAGTTTAGCTTAGAATTTTCTTGTCCTTTTAGAGCAGGGTTACTGCAGCTTTTAGGCAAATTTTTTGAAATTTTGATGCATTGAGATTTGACATAGAAACACGATAGCTTACCCTTGAAACTTGAATTCTTATAACTTCACTTAAACGTCACTGCAGAGCACGTTAACAAATAACCTCAAATCGATTAATTGCGCTTTTAATTTGAACAGAGTTTTACCGATGTAACTTTTTGTTTGTAGTATTCGAGTGGATCATCTGGAGGGGACAGCTCTTGTGAAGAATCTCGTAGAATGAGGAGGCGCACCAAGCCAGTTCAACCACTTCTAGTGACGCAAGCTTGTGAATCTGAATCTTTTAATGATTCGGAGTTTACTACAAGTGCGGCGGAAGAATCATGTGATACTGTTATTTACGTAGGCCCGAAAGGAGAACCGTTGAGCGATCGGGATTTGACAGATTTCGAAGGACCACCTGAGTTCGATGAACCTGCCAACTTCAGCGAGGAGGGGAAGTTCGATTTGCCATCATTGAGGGATTTTGTAGAGCCTTCCTTAGATCTAAGCAGTAAAAGTTCCAAGTCAAAGCTTGAGAATGTGACTTTTACCTCGGAATTGAAGGAGAAAAATTGTTCGTGTAATTTAGAACAGTGCAGTACGAGTAATGCTTGTCTTCATGGTACGAGTATGACGAACGTTGATACTAATTTCCTATCGAATAATTCGTTGCTTTCATCGTTCAGCGAGAATAGAGATAGGACTCTTTCGAGGAACACCTCTGAAGCCACAATCAAAGATGAGTTAGGGTCATATGTCATATCGGACAATGCGAAAGAGGCACTTGAGCATTCATCGTCACCATACTACTATTTAGTACCCGGCTGCCCGAAAACGGAATCTAACAGCTCATTGGATAATTTTGCAACCCGAAGAAATTTTAGAAGATATAACTCGTGTAGAGAAAGGAAATCGAATTTATCATCTTCTCAAGAGAGACTTTGCTCTGCTTCTGATCGTGGACGATCAGGTGCTAGAAATCTCCCAATGAGCACCCCTGCAAGTAGAACTGCTAGTTTAGATAGAATTTACGGCAAAAATGAAAACAGTGCGAAATGTAACAACCCTTCTCTTGAGCTGCGAACTCGATCGGAAGAATCTATAGCCAGCAGTCAACAGACAGTATATAATTTCGAGCGAGACTTAGTTTCGAAAATCGTCGAACGGCTAGACGTTGAAAACGAAATTTCAGAAATGGAACCAGAATTGATATCAAGGTATCTGGAAAATGAACAAGTCGCAACTGCAGAGGAAGAGCGCAACTCGAAACGCCTTGAAGCGAAATTTAAAAGATATAGTATTGGTGATAGCATTGTCGTAACTGTTACGTCGCAAGAGCGGTTAGACCCGATGTATATAGACAGTCTTAATGTTGGTGAACTATTGCGAAAGCAAAGGGAAGCCTCGATTGCAGAATTTCAACATAGCACTTCACCATTAACGGAAGAGAGGTCGGTAGAAGAAATAGATGAACAATTTGATTTGTTGCTTAGTAAAGCATGGGAGCCTAGAGAAGACCTCAGCAAGGATATCACACCAGAGAAGGACAAAGATGGCGCCCAGTCGTAAGTTATTCGAGTTACAATCATTATCTCAATGTATTTTCATTCTTAAATATTTATACAGGTGACGGTTCAGATACAAAACTAAAATCTAACTAAGTTGAAATTTTCTATGCTCAAAACAAGCATTTCGTGAGATGCAGTATTATTTTGAGTTATTTGCGAGTGTTATCTTGTATATAGTGCAAAAAAAAGCAGTACAATACAATACAATACAATACAATGCAATATAATACAATACAATACAATACAATAAAATACAATTCAATACAATACAATACAACACAACACAATACAATACAATACAATACAATACAATACAATACAATAGAACACAACACAATACAATACAATACAATACAATATAATAAAATACAATACAATACAATACAATACAATAGAATACAATACAATACAATACAATACAATACAATACAATGCAATATAATACAATACAATACAATACAATACAATAAAATAAAATACAATTCAATACAATACAATACAATACAGTACAATGAAATTTGATACAATACAATACAATACAATACAGTACAATGCAATTTGATGCAATACAATGCAATGCAATACAATACCGTAGAATAAAATGCAGTATAATACATTCCAATCCGTCAACACAATCGTTCGATAAAATACCATACAATACAAAACAACGCAATGCAAGACAACGCACTGCAATACAATACAATACAATGCAATGCAGTACAATACTATGTAAAACAATACAATACAATCAACAAGACAACTAGATAAAATACCATATAATACAAAACAATACAATATACATTACAATAAAATGCAAGACAATACAATACAATACTATAAAATACTATACAATACAATACTATATGATATGATACAAACAATGAAAGTTGTATAGTTTTGCTTGCATTTTAAATCTGAATTGAAATATTTGCAGCTTCGTTCTGAGCCTTTTTTCACTTCCTTTAGTAGCAGATGTTATTACTATCGAGATTAAAAGTTGATATGATTGAAATGACCTAAAATAATGTAAATAGCATCGGCAGATGGTACGGTTTCATTTGTATTTCGTATCAGTCATTTCAATCATTACAATTTCTAATGTTGACAGTCACACTAGACATATTGTTTGATCCATAAACCGATACAAGAGAGGAGCACTGCAGCAGGCCGGCCACTGGATCCTTAATAGAATGCTTGCGACGAAGTAATGTGAATTAGACTGTTTACGGGGAACGACGCAACACGGCAAGGCAAACACAGAAATTCGAGAACATAAATTCGTAGTTAATATATACAACATATGAGCTTGTCCAGAACTAATGAAGAATGTTTGATTTCTGTTTTCAGGAGTGGCGTAACAAGGCTAGACAGTGGTAGCAGCTGCGGCAGTCTGCTAATGATACCTAAAACAGGTAAGTGTTTTTTATTTGCAGCATGTCTAACTGCCCCTTGTTTTGCCATTCAGGGGTTTTTCTTTGGCAATTATCAATGCTACTAATGTAAAGACAATCTAAGGATTGTTAACTGTTATAGACAGTGCATATTTGGAGCCTCGAAGTCTTCATTTCTATTTTTATTTCTAAGAACCCAAAAGCATGTTTATTTAAAATTTACAAGTAAAGCAAAGGACAATATGGCAGGCTGCTAACTTGATTTTAGAGGAACGCTTACGATGTATATGTAAATAATAGTTAAAAGGAACAACGCAAATACAACCAGGTCATTATTATATTTTTACATATTGTATTGTTTATCTTCGCCCTACCTTACCAAGCCATTTCAGAACAGGGTATTAATATGACAAGAATAAACGTATGCAATAAAGCGTTTTTTAACAAAATAGTGCTGGCATGTGCTTGGTAGATGAGAGCATATATATTGCCTGTTGTGCATTCAGATACAGCAAGCAAACTTTTCAATTTAAAGCCTCATATAATCAATGTCATTCATGTTTTTTAGCATATGCCCAACAATGATGTGATTTTAAGATTGACAAATCCTTTTGACTTTTATTTATGTGGTTGTATATTTATTTCAGTTGGTTTAGCATCTGAAGGTGTAAGCAGTGGGTATGAAAGCATGAGGTGTGAAAGCAGTAATAACCTCAATGTCGTGTCTGATCTTGATTCCGAACGAGGCAAGCCAAAAACGCTGAAGAAGGACAAAAAAGGTTGGATTTTTATTTTGTTTATGGGTTTGATAACACGTATGAAAGAGTTGATTAAAGATTGAATGCTGCATGTCCACCAACACTTTATAACTAACACTCGATAAAACAAATCTACTTGAAATTTCAAGGAAAAGTGACATTTCGAAACTGTTTATTCGTTTTGATAAATACAATGCAATACAACGTACACTGCAATGCAATGTAGTACATTGACGTACATTCCAATATTTTACAATACAATACAATTAAATACAATACAAGATAATACAAATACAATATGATATGATACACCATACTAAAATACAATTTTATACAATAAAACGTAATGCAATATTATACACTTCAATGCAACACAATACAATACAATATAATACACTAAACTACACTACAATGCAATACGATACAATACAATACAATCAAAATGATACAAATACGATATAATGCAATACGTCATCAAAGTTGCTTCAGCATATGATTTGATTTTTTATTTTTAATCAACACTTCTCTGATCTTTCTTTAAATTTTCTATTGCTTTTTGATCAACTATGTTTGATTGCTCATTGGACAATTCTTGATTGATTTTTTCGTTAATGCTTGGTTGAATTTTGTTTATTTCTTGATCATTGTGTGATGTTATTGCTCGCATCTCTGATCCCTTTGGTTTGTGTGTAAGCTAAATCAACCAATCTTTCAATTTGTAGCCAAAGAGAAAAAGAGCAGAGATACACCTTCGATTCCAGAAAGTGGAATATTCAATATTGAGGTTTGTATCTAAAAATCATGAATGTTTTAATAGAGCAACAGTGTTGGTATGCTTTTGTTGAAAGTAGTTCTTTATACCCTCGAAAACCAATTGGCTCATTTGTCCGTGACCCCAAATTTGGATTAAATATTTTTCGATACGGTCTGTTGTGTTGTATCTAGAAGACCTTTAAAACTTTGAAGGGAGCCTGAAGTTTGAAAATCCGTGAGAAGGGAGTAGTGCCTTCAATACTCTAATCACAATGGATCTGTTCCTATCAACGTCATTCTGATTTTGAGCTGATCCAAAAGCGATATAACGAATATTGATAATGCAAGGTAGCCTAAGTTAGTTAATTACTATATTTCTGAATTTCCATTGAATGTTGATATATTCGATTATGGCGATAATGATGAAAATGTATTTCTCCTTTAGGACCAGTTAGATCGCTCCAGATTTGGAAAGGGCAAAACCCATAAGAAAGAGGTCAAAGCATTAATCGGAGAGAGAAAAACGATGAAAGATAGCCTTCAGCAAGTTCTACAAAAACTTGTCCTGTCCAAAGATCCTTCTCCAGATGTTGATGGTGAGTTTCATCTTAGCTTGGGTTTATAATTTCTTTTTTTCCTTCAGTGTTATTCCTCGTAAATACAAATAATGACAGGTCCAAAGCAAGAGCGTAAATGAGTGAAAAAAGAGTGGTAGTTTGAAAACGTGAAGATCAGTGTTAGGAGAAATGAAACCAGAATCATCTGCAAAATTATTGGGCCATTTTGAGGGAAAGATTTAACCCTTTGAAAAAACTTACCATTGCCTACCTTGCTTGCGTTTTACCCCCCCCCCTCCCCGGTAACTTGCTAAATTCAATTCTATCTTTATAATTTGCTCTTTTTCCAAGCTCTTTTATCCTTTTGACAGATCATTATTCCATATC
Organism: Catostylus mosaicus; assembly: GCA_964019065.1. NCBI lineage: Eukaryota > Metazoa > Cnidaria > Scyphozoa > Rhizostomeae > Catostylidae > Catostylus > Catostylus mosaicus. Next base: position 2,908,321 of record OZ025188.1, on the reverse strand, counting down.
GTATTATATCGTATCATATCTTATATCATATCATATCATATCGTATCACAGCATATCACATAATATCACAGCACATCACAGCATATCAGAGCATATCACAGCATATCACATCATATCACAGCATATCACATCATATCACAGCATATCACATCATATCACAGCATATCACATCATAACACAGCATATCACATCATATCACAGCATATCACAGCATATCACATCATATCACAGCATATCACATCATATCACATTATATCACAGCATATCACAGCATATCATATTGTATCACATCATATCACAGCATATCACAGCATATCATATTGTATCACAGCTTATCACAGCATATCAGATCATATCACATCATATCACAGCATATCACAGCATATCATATTGTATCACATCATATCACAGCATATCACAGCATATCACATCATATCACAGCATATCACAGCATATCACATCATATCACAGCATATCACATCATATCACAGCATATCACAGCATATCATATTGTATCACAGCTTATCACAGCATATCACAAAAATCACAGCATATCAGAGCTTAGGCACTGCCTCATATGAGGTATAGCAGCTACATTATTTCTTAACTGAACTTAACTAGACTAACACAATCAAAATAACAATCATACACTACCAATAACCAACCAAATAACAAACTTTCAGAGGAATTATTTATATTATTCCATGACGATTCTTTAACTCTCCTATTTCAAATGCACGCCATGTTTACTAGGTTGGACCCAAACTTAAACTTTAGCTGTAACTATATCCCTAACTCTAACCTAAAATTTAGCTTTAATGCATATAACAGCGGTTAAAGGTAATCAGATCTGTGACGCCATATTTTAAATCAAATTGTCATCAAGATTTTTTCACTTTTGAATCTTTTGAGTGGTCGTTTTTCCTCTCTTCTTTTACATAGAAAATTTCCAAATATTTACTGTCGGTTCGGTGAACTATCAATAAAGACACATTAGAGAATCGTCGATGAAATAGCCATTTTCAACAAATTTAACCTGAAATGTAATATTTCATATCAAAACGCATATATGCTGAATTTGCATCTTCCTCCTTAAATATATATGGCATACTACCAAATGCACTGCTGAAACTACTTTGCCAGCACTAAATGGTTTCATAACAAAGGACTTCTCGGCTCCTAATAAAATTGGGAAAATTAGTTCTGGCTTACTCTAACTTAAGAAGTATCCAACTACATTATTTCTGTTGGAAATTACTTTTCAATCCTTGAATTGAATTAGAAAATTTGTTGCTAAACTGGTGAAGAAAAGCATTCAAGGCTAAATTTTGTCGGAAATTTCATGCTTAAAAAATGCATAAAACTTCCAAATGGGTAAAAGTAGTTAATTTTTATAAAGAAGTTTTGAGTAAGTTAACAACGGGCACGTGAAAAACTCTTTGACCAATAATACAAAAAAAAGGAGAAAATGTTGCTCTCAGGTGTTGAATCTTTATGACCTACTGCGCATGCTCGTAAAATGCTTATAGAATGTAGATGGCTTTCCTCTTTAAATACTCCTATCAAATACCTTCACTTTAAGAAGTGCGCACAAGAATTAATTAAATCTGTTAGTTAAGGCCAAAAAGCAAAGAGGGAAATTCTATGAGAAGGAGGGATTTGCGAACTTCTTGCTGGTATGAAAAACATTCAATAAAAGGATTATTGATTTGCGGCTGGGGATCTGAAAGAGAATCGAAAGAATTTTATTGCTGATGACTTCTTTCTTATCACTAACCACATTAAATTAGTGCCTTAAAAGAAATTTCGCTCAAATCAACTTGAAAAACATTTATTCAAATGTAAATGAGAGAATGTGGACAGCCGAGGGCCTGACTTCTGTCTTCAATCTTCAACGATTGATTAAAGTAGTTTCCTGTTAGTTGAACACTTAGTTGCAAATATTGATTTTCAATATCTCAGCTTTGTTTGATCTCGGTTACACAGACGTTCAATTTAATTGATAGCAAAAATTGTTTTAATCCTGTTTTTATTGTATGTTTTGAAACCTTTTATTTAAGCCATCTTAGAAGCACAAGGAATTAGGACCATCTTCGGCCTTATTGTACGCTTCTAAAATGGCGATGCTATAACTATGCTATCTTAAATCCCAATTTTGCAAAGATGATTAGTGCATGGTTTGAAAAATTCTAGATCCAACTTTGCATTGGCCTAAAAGCTCTACTTTGGTAACAGTAAACAAAAGAAATTGGGATTGGTTTGGCTGTGGCATTGCTTTTTTCTAATGTTTTACCTTCTTTTCTCAAGGCTGTGAAACCAAAACCCCTTTCTTGGCTATGGATTAATGATCTTATCTATTCCATTTCAGAACGACTTCGGGGCATTTCTCTTGAAGACCCTCAAGCCGTACGGACATTGACGCGAGAAAACAGGATTCTAAAGCGAAAGGTTGATGTTTGCAAGGCTCATTTGCAACTAGTCACTTGCTTCGATGCCAACCCACATAGTGTAGTAACGACTGCTTTCTTATATAAGACAACAGCCGTATAATGTTACATTATTCCTATCAATTCGCCTTCGTTAGGTGGTCAATATTGAATACTGTTGATGTCACTTTAGGCCATCAAGAATTATCAAAGTTCTTTGCATTTGTGCACAAGATATATTTAGTTGTTACATAACCATTACGATGTAATATTATTTAAAATGCTATAAATTTATTAAAATACTTTGTTTAGCATATTCTGATATAACAGAGATAGCTTAACACCTCAAGGCATATTAGCCGGTTAAGACTGCTGAAGATGTTTTTTCATTACAAGTTCAGGTTAACGGTTTCATGCATAGCGTGTATTTTGGTAAATATAAGAGAATCTCTTTGCTTGGACCCTTGGACCAGTAAAATACCGGACTAAGGGGCACTTGACCATGGGTATAATTGTTAAATGGTACCGATAGGTGGAGAAAGGTTTCTATAGAATTGAAAAGGCTCCCAGACAATTTAAGTTCAAAGGTCCATAATTAACTAAAAGTTTTGCCTTCACATTGGAAAATTTACGGAAAGATTTAGGATATTAGATCTACTGTTCGTTCTCCTAATGGCTTACCAAGTCTTTTAAGGGGCTGGGCACAAGTTTACGTAAAGGCGGGATTTCTAGCGATCACGCAAGCAAACATGGCGGATTTGACAAAAGTTGAATAGGAATATGCCACTTTTCCACGGTCGGTTTTAGGGGGTAAGTTGTGCATTTAAGATAATTTTTGGCTGTTCTGGAAGTCTATTTGCATTGCTGGTATTGACTTTATCTAAATCAACAGTCACCTAGATTGGCATATTTCAAATGTTGTCGTCGAGACAGATTTAAAGGAATCTTTGAATAGTTAGTCCTCGTTGATACAAACTATTAAAACCCCGTTTTATTCATCAAAAATCAGGGGCAATATCCTACACCCTTCGAAAGTTATCTAGGCTTTTTGTTTTGAAAAATTAGGACCCTAAAACTGACAAGCTTTGAGATGTAACACACCTGATTTTTGACTATGTTTTTGGTATGAACAATGTTATTTGAACTTTTGCTTTTGTCAATGGTGGTCGAGTCTCAAGCAAGAATTGAGGCATATCTCGATATTTTTGGGGGGAATTTCACAACTGAGTACTTCACCGTTTCTCATTTTCAAATGAATGCGTTGCGTGACTGTTTAACGCAAATCTGTAAATATCATGCGAATTTTAGAGCTAATTTTAGTCGTGTCCTTACGTATAATTGGACTTTATTTAGTTGTTGCAAGTTGTCATAATTTTTGTAGCATTAAGGACGTTTTTATCAATGCATGTATATGTACTTAAACACAATTGCGTAAAAAGCTGCCAAATGTGTAATTAATGAAGAACATTGAGAAGGGAACTCTTCGTCATATTTAATAAATATTGCCTTTTGGTAAACTGTTTCACTCGATGAATTATCGCGAAACTTGTGTGTTCTTTGCCTAAAACTCTTCGCTCCATATTTTTGGATATAATAATGAATACTTAACCAAGTTGCTACTACTTTTACAAATTTTAGTTTCTTAAACATTTCTTGATTCATATGTCGTCATTTTCAACACTTTGGGTCCCACAAAAAGTCTCAAATTCTTCGCTGTTTCATGTAAACTTGCAATGAAAATTTGTTTTTTTCTAATCTACTTATCAGTCTTCAAAACCAGCCTTCCTAAATATAGTTATCTAGTTAGAAAAACGAACTTTCTTCTTTAACAAACATTTATCATTAGTAATTGAAAGACAATCAATGTTTGAACTGCAAGTTTCAACAAATATTGCATCTTTTGTGTGTTATGTGTGCTAATTGGATACTTGCTTACCCCCCCTTGATAAGGAGCTTTCCAGAGTTTAAGATACCTATCATTTCTTATCCATTTTGCATCTGCATTTATGCACGCAATGCAAAACATGGGTTTTCTCAACCAAAGAACTTCTGACACAGGCTGCAAAGAAAACTAACGCACTAGCCTAGCCCACCTCCAATTTTCTGAAAATATGGAAATGTAGATATTTAAAAATTTTAGGATAGGGGTAGGCGTTCCTTAGTCACATTATGTCCTGCAAATTGATCGCAAAAAATACTTGACCTTTCTAAACTTTCAGAAACAGTATCAATATGTTTAAAAGGACGTTCCAAAAATCTGAAGGGCGGACCCCTATCAACATCTTAGCCCCTCTCTCGCTACTATGCGGAGGCTGGGGTTCCAGCTGGTTGCACCCTATTTTTAACTATTGTCGAAAGTGCGCTATGAAAAATTACCATCTCGAGTAACCTAAGCTTTGTGAATCTCAAGGGCTATCCAGCAAGACTATTGTGTTCAGGCGCCTGCTACATAACGCAGCTTATGTTAATGAAAGTGAATATAGTTCGATAGGATTCATGGTTCTCTTTAAACATAAGAACAGCGATGATTTTGTTAAGCCGCATTCATACGTTCTATCGCTTCAAGCAATCCTTTGTTTTGCGTCCTGCAACTATGATATTCTCATTGCCATGACGCTTGCTACAGCGGGCGCGGGGAGTAACAACTCCCAGGCGGCCGAATTTGGATCGGGCCAGTTGAATTAATGGCCACTATTGCATTTCTAGCCAATTGAAAAGGCGACATTTTGTAGGATCCGCACAATCCAGGTTTAGAATATCCCTTTTTTGTAAGCAAATGTTTCTTGAAACGGTCCTACTCATTGCTTCAATTCGTTTTATATTACTGCTATACAGGCAACTACACACAATACTTAACAGCTTCAGGTTTTAGTAGTAATTGCTGAAATTTACGTTAAATTAGTTCAAAAAACTGTTTTATAAGAATCAGTAAAATTTAAGTTCAGGCACGCTGCTTTAAATCTTTTAAAATTTCTTATTCTGACTTGTTCATAAGTTGTTCCTAGATTTTTAGGGTGTAGGCAAACTTGTACCCCATGGGTGGGTCTTGCACTCAAGGTAGCAATTTAGACATTAAACAATACACAAGACAGCATTGGTTGTTTCTAACACAGGTGTTCATTCAATGACATTAACAGAAGAAGATATTCGTATCCCTAACAATACTGTTCTTGCAGACGTTATGGTTGAAAGGTGTTTTAAATCAGTTGCACTTCAGTAGAATGTAGTTAAATTCTTACGACACAAATCAATATAAATTTTTACGACAGTGCTTCAGCCTCAGCTTGTTCTTAACTTGTGCTTAATTCCTGAACAATTCTGTTCTTTTAAAATGGTTCTTATGAAGAAAATGATTGTAGTTTTCCATAGGCCTAATATCTGAACAGTTCTCGCCCACGAAACAGTGATACGTAAAAGTCAAATTTACAGTAGAGTCGCTTTTTTAAAAAAGTTGAAGCAAAAAATGCCTCAGCTAACATGTTTACGTCGGCTTTAAGCATAGGCAAAAGTTGATTTAAATCTTACCAGAAACCAAATAAATAATTAACGTTGTATGTAAATTAAATTGAATGCACGCTTTTTGAGGTCACCGAATAGCGAGCCGCTGAAACTTCAGAACTATATAGTATATTAAATTGTCATCTTAGGTCAATTAACTCCTGAATAAAACAAATTCTAAATGTATAGAAAACATAGCTATAGCAAAATTAAGGAAATTGCTTAAGTTTGAGACGGTTGGTCAACACCGCTCTCTGAGGAGACATGGCGGCTCGATATACATTAATAACATTTTTGTCCAGAAACTCTGATAACCAACACCAAATTGTCAGTAAAATTTTTGGATTGAAAATATTAATAGTAGTACTTGCATATGTCCTAAGAGAGGCATGAAATTTTGCTCTGATATTAGTTTAGCATTAAAATCATTTTCACTGGTTTTTATCTAATATTGGCTGTTCTGAACTTTGTGTCCTTTTGATTGGACATTCTAATGCATGACAGAAGATAACTTTCACTTTGACTCGCCAAGTTTAAATCTTCAGATTTTTCTAACTGATTTCGTTTTTAATCTTTCCTAATTTTGCAATGATATTCTTTTGATGGATTGAAAAGACCAGAACGTTAGGCTAAAGAGAAGCTATAAAGGCACTTTCTATTAAACACGAGGCATAATGTCTCCAAATGTCGTCAATAAACCACATCCCATTCAAATTGAAATCAGCTTTCTATTCTCCTTATGCAAGCACGAAAAAGGGTGTCTTCAATGCATCCTTCTTCTACATAGTTAAATCGGTCTAATAACATCATTTCTAATACCAAGCCAATTAACTACAAAAGATTATGATCTAGCTAAACTATGAAAAATCGTTCGCGGTTAACCCAATATAATAGTTTCTCCGCTATTAAAACTGCTAGAACACTGTAAGTTATTTCGCCTAGGGAAATTGTAATTTTTAGAATAACTCAGCATAAATTATAATATTAGAATTCCTTCAAGAACATATGAACAGTATTCTGCATTGTCTAAAGAAACATTTTTATTAACCAGTTAAGGACGTAATCCAGATTAGGTGTATCATTAAATATTTTCGCTATGCGCAGCTAATATTAATCACTGGGCCCTGCCACTGAAACTGTACAGCCATTTGAGCCATGTTTCACATGCTCCATCCATCATCTGTCATCATCTGTTGTGTGTGTTCTGATGCATTATCCTTGTGTCACGAGTAAACGACACTAATTAAATTCCTGGGTATTTATGACCCAGTTGAGTGATTAAACATTCTGTTGAGCCAACTGAAGGCTCACATTTTCTTCACTCAACGCAGTGATATTGAAAATCCTTACAAAATCTTTGAAGCTTAGAAAAAACAGCTTTTAGTCGTATTAATTACTTGGACAGCAAAGGTTGCCTCAGCAAAGCTCTGATTTAAATGTGTTATGCTGTCTGAGCCTGTATTTGAAACAATATAATATGAAGGACCAAATCAATAAATCTACTCAAATTCCCTCAGGTTCCGTCAGATAATATGAAATAAAGCCACAACCACGCCTCACACATTTAGCAGTAATCCTTTATGCCAACTGAAAAACCCTCAAGTGGGGAATGAATAACTTAAGCCAGTCATTGTAGTTACTGTAGCTTACTGTAGTGACATAGCCAACTTATCATGATAAGTTTACAAGAAGTGTTAGCCTAATGATTCTGCCAATAGCCTGGGTGAAATGACGTGTTTTTGAAAAATCTTTGTGCGAAACAAGGCAACAGCAAATTTTCTCAGTATAGTTTTGTATGGATCGATAGCGTCGATCTAGTGAGAAGTATCCAGATTCGGCCAGGCTCTAGGAATGCCGACCACTTGATCTTGACGATATTGCATTTCATTGCATTCCATTGCATTTCCATCATTTGCTTAATTTTTTTATCTTCGTGTAGTTTTACTAGTCTTTCCCGAAAGGATTAACTCAGGTGTAGACGTATATTTTAATTTCAATTTATTTTCTAATTTTAAAAACATTTACCCTGGGATACAATTCAGTTGAAAGAAAAAATATTTCTTAGCAACTGCTTTTCAATTGTCCCACCAAAAAAAGAAAAATTGAGCTAATAAGATAAAAACCTGTTTACAAAAATTTCTTAAAAGGAAAAGGAAAAAAAGAAAAATTGAGGTCTTTCGAAGCGGACCAGCTTTCCTTAAATAAAAACGTAGAACATTACATAGGGGTGTACCAAACGAGTTTAGATTTTTTGAATCAACACAGGTTTAAAGTTAACAGCAAATGAATCATTTGCCGATAAATGCCCTTTTGGGCTCAAAACATTTGACCTACATCAACCAGTTCACCTTCAGAGGGACAATTCGATCCAATGGCCGTTAGCAACAATTGCTTATTTCTAATTAGGGGGAGGTAAACCCCATCAATAATTATGCACACCTGGTTTTAAACATTCGTAAAAATTCTTTGCTCCAACAATATCAATGTATGTGCCCCTTCCTGTATAGCTGCATAATCAACGGGGTTGAAAGAGTGATAGGAATGCATTGCAGCAGAACAAAAATGTTAACAAAACTCATAGAATTGTTATGAAGAAGGACTTCATATGTTCAGTTTATTATTTTTCCCTCCTTTGAACCTTTTTTTTACAGCAGAGCCCCATTTCCAATCGAAGCCATTTTTTCGTGTCACTCTCGGCAACACACTGCGGCGCTCTGCCACCAAACGGTGAACAGCAGCAGACATGAGACAAGGCATGAGAAAACAGCGTTGTTCTCTTATTACAATTAATGCATACTTCTTTACAATAACGAATGACAGAAAGCTCTAAGTATCTTGCCTTACCGACCCTTCATACAAGTAGTTACAGGTAACTTATTAAAGGCGTTAAAACTATCACCACATCAACAAAAGATCTAAAATGGTAGAAATTTCAAGTATCACAAGATAATACGAGATTTGACCAATATTCTAAGGAGAAGATTGTTACCAAAGGTTTGATTTAGTTACGAAGGCCCAGTTAAAAAAACTCTTGGTGTACCAGGAAATTTGGCAAAACTTTCGATTAAAAATTGAATTTTGACCTCCAAATCGAACACTATGCTTTCCCACTAGAGCCACATATTTGTTGGTATACGGTTAAGGGGAAGGACCTGGGAATTAGGTTGTGTTTCTCCCAAAGCAGTTGGTGGGGTGATACTCCTCTGGCTCTGTTCTTTTGATGATTATCCAACGATGTCTCAAGGAATTCCTCAATTAAATAGGAAAAGGACGTGATTTGGCAATGGGTAAACTCATGGTTGGTGCTTTGCATGAATACCAACCGTCAAATGTTACTAATTCTTGTTCTTAGGGCTGCCTGTGGATGGCATAGGGAGATGGCTTTCTAGAAATCACTGGGACATGAAAAAAGAAATGTGTAGAACTCACAGGACATGGCTAACAAGATTCTGCATTCTAGCAAATGTCTACTAAACAACTATATGTCAAAGTATTGTTATTTTAAACTAGCAAATACACATAACTTTGCCAGGGCAACAATAACACCAACAACCAAACTGAGAATTTGACATGATATGTCATAAACTTGTTAAAAGTCAAGATTGTATGTATAAAGCATTTTAACATAAGCATAATATTGGTCATAACATTTCTAGGTATGAAAGTTGGCCAAAATTTAAAAGACACAAAGCCTAAAATCAGAAAATATATATTTCGACTGGCTGCTTATAATGGAGACAAAAGTGTTCCCATTTGGTGGCTTGGCTAAAGGTTTGCTATTATTATGGAAATGAGGTCTTTTTAACTAGACCGAGGGGGTACTGTGGGTGCTTTGTCTGGGCATTGACAACCCTTCTTAAAGGGAAATATACAATGGTTAAGAGACATACACTGTAACTGGAAGGGGTGAAAGACCTTCTAAATTAAGCAAAATCGACTGATTGTAAGAATGGAGAGTTGCTAATACATAGAATACACTGGTAGTTTAGAATGGGTATCTTTTTTTGCATCAAAGAACTGGGATCTGTCAGTGATTGGCTTCCTGATTTGCACCTCTGAAAGTGTTTGAGAAGCCTGTTAGCAGTGTAGGGAAATATGAATTAATTTCATAAAAACCGATTAGGGATTATTAAGATAATCTTAAGTATCCTAAGTAAGGTACTCAATATCATGCTTACATTCAAAGTCATCTTAGATATCTATATCTGTCAAATGCTACAAAAAATTGCCTTAAAATGTTAATAGAATGATTAATGGTCTACCCACACAGTAAGAATGTTGAACTGCACATTCTAAGATGACTCTTATTTAAGACATTTGAGTCAATTCTTGGGTATCTAATCAAAACAATCTTTACAAAAGGCCACAGCAGAACTCTGCTTGGACGAAATTTTGGCATCTTCACTGCATATTAACAATTTCTTATATGTGAAGGTCTTTCAAATATTTATAATTTTTATATTCTCCCTATATTTGAATGTATGATGACAAATTTCAGAGAACTAGTAAGGTCATGCAAATTGAGGGCCTAGCACAAATTGAGGCACATGGCTCAGCATGAAAGGGAATAACTTCTCTACCCCTGTCATGTCAAACATAGATAAAATAGTGATCACTTGCTTGCAAGAAATATGCAAATATCAGCTGTATTTTGCTGTTTCTTGATTGCATATGCATAGAATAAATCAAATAACATTCATGCAGAATGAGATGCATGAAGATAGACCCTGTTTCAGAAATCTGTTCTGGGTTGCTATTATTCATTTAGATTAAGAAAGATCATTGTTTGCTGGTAGTCATGTATATTTAGAATAAAAGCTTAAAAAGGGGCTGTAGATAACAGGAACGAGGCTAAGGTATGCAAAAAGTGCAAAATGCTAATTCCTTGCACAAAAAGGATGCTGGATCTTCAAAGGTTGGGTTCACAAATTCATCCTATCACCTAAATAATTTATTGATTTTCTTGTAACTGCAGCCTGCATTGACAATACCACAGTCAGTTTGAATTCTTGCCTGAGATCACAGATACAACTTTTGGAGATGCAAAGATGCATAATGAGCATGAAAATGGAAGAAAAAGAATTCTACAATTCTTTTTTCCTTTTTAAGAAATGTTGGGAAATTAGT